>JBCNYH010000016.1:5530710-5543790 GCA_039654325.1 Tandanus tandanus
CCCCCCCCCCCCCCCCCCCCCCCCCCCCCCCCCCCCCCCCCCCCCCCCCCCCCCCCCCCCCCCTCACGACATGTGTATCTGGTGGTTAAATTAGGGAAATCATAATGCATGATCACAAATACCTTGTAATTACCCGTGTTGCTTTAAAGATGCTAATCAGTCAGGAACAGTCTGGTCCGGGGGGGGACGGGACCTGAAGCTGTGTGTGTTAGACAAATTACAAAAGACTTGCTAAACTGCCCAACATCACGTATCATACATCACTTCACCCCACATCCCACCCACCCACCCTGCTTCCTTTTCGGTACTGGGGTCACGCTCTTCGTGCAGAGTCAAACAGTGAACTAGGGACAGATTGAAGGTTTGAGACTGGAGACGGTGTGATTCATCTTCTGGAAGCTTCCATCTGCTGCGGCTTCACATGAACTGCATCTGTAACAGGACAGAACAGCATTACTACAGTTTCAGGTCAGGGCTGCTCAAATCAGCCTGGAGCATCACAGGTTTAAAATTAAATAAATAAATAAATAACACACACTTGCATGCACAGCAACATGTATAAGAATTCACACCCACGAACGTGGTTACATTCTGGAGATGAAATGGACTTCATATAAAATAACCATACCACTGAAGTACGGGGAAATTTAATGTTAGTTTAGACCGTTCTTTTTATAATTCCTTCTTTCGTGGATTCGCCCATGTTAATATTCACTTCAAAAAAAAAAAAACGGAGGAACCGGAGTACCCAAAGGAAACGCACGCAATCACAGGCAAACTCCACACAGAAATGCCCTCGCCAGGCTCGGGACTCAAATCCAGGATTTTCTTGCTGTTAAGTGGACGTATTAATCACTACAAGGTGTGTGTGTGGTGTGGTGTTATCTGCGAAGGCTGAGGAGAATAACATCCACCAAGCTCAAAAATAAATAAATAAAAACACTCCACATCATACGTTGCCTCATTCAATACAAAAGCCAAATTCTATAAATGCTTAATTGTTTTATTATTCCCTCAAAATACTTTGCATACTCAACTTATCCGAGGTCAATGATGTACAAAAATTGGCTCATAGAAGAATGTCAAAAATTATCTGATGGCTTTCCACCAATCAGAAACGAGAAAATTTTTTAAAAATTTTAATTATTAATATGAATTAATAATTCATACGAAATTAAAATCCATTTTTGTTTTTTTGCACTACCCCTAGATTTGAATATGAAAATGTACATGTGCAATGCACTAGCATCCCAGCTACGAACTGAACGTGATCCTGACCAGGATAAAGCGGTAAATGAATGAGCCAGTCATAAAAAATAACCACCTTAAAATGTTGCACACTGTGTAAAAACAAACAAAAAAAACCACCCCAATTTAAGTCCATTTCTTTTCCAGATGGAACACTACAAAATTTCATTAGGGTGACTTTGTGAATAGTGTATATTGGTGTAACACTGGTGAGACAACTAAAGGTTAAATATATATATATTATTAATTAATATTATTTAATTAATATATATATTATTGACCACCAAACACCAGAGTCATGCATGAACCAAAAGCATGTTTGCATATAGGCAATGACTGATGCAATGAATCACATCAAACAACAGGAATCAGCAATGGAATCAGCAACAACATAAAAAAAACAACACTCATTAAAAAGTCTGAGCTATTTAGAAATGATACGTTTTAACCTCAATGTTAGAGCTTAATATATTTCTGTAATAAGAAGAGAACTGTAAAGTAAAGGTGAACAGGGGGTAGACATTCAGGCGGACGATATTAGAAGCAGACCCAGTGCTAATAACATGCAGCACATACACACATGGCCCAGGCATGCTGTACCTAAGTGTCCCTAAAGGAATTCCTTGAGAGAAAGCTGTGCAAAGGGGTCCTGTCCTGGAGGCCTTAGAGGACCTTGACTGGAAGGACTAGAGGCAGCCAAGGGCTAGTTCAGAGAGAATGAGAAAGTGTGAAGGAGTCCAAAAACTTACACAATAAAAAAAAGAAAATGCCGGAGAGGCTAGAAAACGAAGTTGCAAATCTTAAGATCAGAGAAAGCGCTTCCTTAAGTATGCAACATTAGCACACTATAGAGATGAGAAGGTGATGTGATGGCAGCAGGATCAGCATTTTGTTTTTACAGATTAAAATGACATGCATATCTGTAGCCATCTCTCAATGCATCCATGCTAGCATAACCTTGTTCAGAAGAGCTCTGTAATGGAACATGGTGATGCTTGGGATTCATTCAAGAGCTTTCTGAACACAGCTTCAAATGTTTTGAGCGGCTTTCGCTCAATTCCACGAATAAGACACCAGCATTTCTTCTGGGAGATCCATGAGAAGCAGTGTGTCTTTGTTTCTCAGAGTAGACTGGAGAAATTCGGTGAGTATTTTAAATTTCTACTGTCTGCTCTAGGAAACCATACTGGGACTTTACCATGATATCTGTGACATGACATCATGGTTATCAACTGGTCATCAAGCCCAAACGACATTTAATATGCTCCTACCTGTGCTCCTGGGATTGGGCCGAAAGGGTTAGCGGACCTCATCACAGGCTGCGTGTACATCATAGTAGGTTGTGTCATCATGGTCACTGGACCCATCTGTGCTGGCTAGACCAACAAACAAGAAGAGGAATAAAGACATTTCATATTTTAATAACACAGATTAAACAAAAAGGCGGCACAGTGGTGTAGTGTTTAGCACGTCCGCCTCACAGCAAGAAGGGCCTGGGTTCGAGGCCTGGGTTTTTGTTTGGAGTTTGCATGTTCTCCCTGTGCTTGCATGGGTTTCCTTCCACAGCCTAAAGACATGCATCATTTTCATTTTCAAAACTTTGATTAAACACTAAATAAAAAGTTATTTCACTCACTCTCTTCAGATATAGCTTCATTCCTCACCGACTATTACTGCATATTAGGTTCAAGCTTGTGGAATAAGTGTTAATATATTAGAACGGAAAATAGAGAATAAATAATGTACCTCTTCAGATCCTATAGTACCCTGAGGTCCTCTTCAATGATCTCACCTCTTTAGCTTAGTGGGGTTCAGGTCAGGGGATGGCCATGTAAAAAATGTAAAAAGCTTGTGAACATTATCATTCTTTGTGTGTGAATGGATATACTGAATGTTCTGGATAACTGTCCTGCTGGAAGAACCAGCCATCACCCACCCACAGCTGTCTGGCAGAGGCAGCCAGATATATTTAATTAAAATCTCTTGGCACTTCCTATAATCTGAAATCGCAGCAAGGTTTTCAAAGGGCATTTGGTGGAGAAACAACATTAAAAAAAATCACAGATTCACCCCTTATTTTCAGAAATCTGTGTAATTCTACACTGAGACAGAGAGAGTGTGTATGAGAGAGAGGCGCACACACACACACAGAGACAAACTTACTGTCGGTTCTTCACTTCTGCCCTTCAATGTTTTATGTAGCACCCTTAAACAGATGGGTTCCCATTCGAGAAGAGTTAGAAGAACTCCATGTAATTCAATCCATGCAGTCATACAATAAGGGTTTCCTTTCAGTCACAATGTGAACCAAGTTGTCAATAAACTATCAATGTCCTTTTAAGTTGTAAATGACATGATGGCTTGAGCTCAGTCTGCATGCTGATTAAAAAAAAAAAGGAGAAAAAAATTGAAAACATGGCGACATCTGCTAAATGTCAAAAACGTGCGCCGAGCATAACATCGTTGTCGCCGAGCTAAACACTCCTATACTGTCATTTTCTGAACCGCTTTATCCTATTAGGGTCACGGGGAGGCTGGTGCCCATCTCAGCCAACATTGTGCAAAGGCATGGTGCATCCTGAACTGCTTGCCAGACCATCGTAGGCCCAACACACACACAAACAAAACCATTCATACTCACACCTAAGGGCCATTTGGAACAGCCGATTAGGTTAATGTGCATGTCTTTGGACTGTGGGATCAAACCAGAGTACATGGAGGAAACCCACACAAGTATGGGGAGAACATGCAAACTCCACACAGAAACGCCCGAGACCGGGACTCAAACCCAGGACCTTCTTGCTGTGATGCAGACGTGCTAACCACTTTGCCACCGTGCCACCCTGAGATAAACACAACTCCCCAAATACCCTGATCTGATTGTGCATCAGTTTTCAATTCATGTTCGTTGTTGTTTCTGTGTCTTCTGATAACTTCAGGAGAATTTATTGGAATAATTTATTCCCCTGATGTCTTTTATTTCATTTCTCCCTCACGCTGTCTTGCTCTTCTCATTTGAACCTGATTAAATAATACACCATATTATGACATATTAACCAATAATCATGTAACAATTGTATAAAATATGTATTCCTTAGTTGTGGCTTTATCGATTTTAGAACACCAAGACTATCATCCCTACACAGAAATATTCCCATCTCTTGTTACAGAAAACAGAAAAAAAAGAGAAAAGAAAAAAAGGACAATGTCCTAAAATGGAAAATCCTCCTGTTAAAAAAAAGGAGAACTATTCACAAAATCTAAGACAGCCACCCATCATAAGAGCTCTTCAAACCCTCCTGAATTAGCCTGCCACAAACAGAAGACGCTAGAAATACAACTGAGCCCTAAACAATGTGTGAGAGAGAGAGAGCGTGTGTGTGTGTGCACATATAAAATGGAGAAATGAATCACAGAGTCGAGGTTACATAAGTGAAGTAGCAGGGCCACAAATCAGCATGTTGGCCGTGTTACTCTCTCAGTTAAACATTAGCTTTAACTTGCGCCCCGTTCTGGAAAACTCAGAGCTTTAATCTCTTCGGTCTTTACTGAGAAACATTGTACAATTACATGTGAAGGGGAAAACGCAATCACGACACCTTACAAAACGCAAGGCTCTTGACTTCCCACTGGATTCCCATAAACTCCCCCACACTCCTATTCAATCCATTCCAGAAAACCGTGCAAACACGCAGGCCTCAGGAAAACTCTGAACCTTTTAATGTTTAATGAATTTATGAACAAAAGCTGAAATGTATGAACCGTGGAGTGTCAGTATGAAGAGGTGCTTTAGTTTCTGAGCATTTGCTGCACCTTTCACACCTCCGCACCGCCATAGCTGGGACTGAAGACAGAACAGCAGCTAATCACTATGCAGGCAAAACGACAAGGCAGTTATCCAGCCATGCTTTTAATTTATTAACCATTTATAGTCAGATACTTCTTAAACACTGTACTAGGCTGCTACTTGCAGGGATTCTCATTTATAAGAGATCCCTTTGCCACCATTACATTAGGTGAGAGGATGACCAGTTCCTCTAAAAAATAATCATCATGTCATGGAACATAATGGCCCTTTCAGAACATTTTTAATTTCTCACTCATTTGATGAACTGCTTAATCCTATTAGGGACTGCAGGGAGGCCGGAGCCTATCTCAGCCTACATATTGAGCGAAGGCGGGGTACACGTTGAACAGCTCGCCAGACCATTGCAGGGCAACAAACACAACCATCACACTCACGGTCAATTTGGAACAGCCAGTTAGCCTAATGTGCAGGTCTTTGGACTTTGAGTAAACCTGAGTACCCAGACGAAACCCATGCAAACACCACACAGAAACACCTGAACCTGGGACTTGTACCCAGGACCATCTGGCTCTGAGGTAGACGGATAATAAAAGGAAAGTAGTGCTGTAAAATTGTGACCGAAATCATGCATAAAGTACAGTCTACATCAAAGACGCCTGATGCTACTCACCACTGCATATCCCATCATGCCCGTGGGCGTCGTAGCAGGGAAAGTCATGACGGACGGCGCCTGGGAGGGACACAGTCAAGAATTAGAAATGCTGGCAGTACAGAAAGCACTTCTCAGAAAGCTGACAGTGTACCATTCAGTTCAACACCTCCAGCATAAAAAAATTCCACTCCAAGGAGCACGCAAAGACCATAACAACTTTCACCTCCCACCTTTACACACATACACACACACACACAGACGTGCAGGCGCACACATGCACACACTTCAGTTCATAAGAAACACTGTTTAAATGGTCCATTTGCAGATATTTCTTTCAAACCCTAGCAAGCATTGAGCAACTCTTAATCTAAAGCCAAACGTTGTCCAGCGTGTCTGAATGGCAGTAACACCAGACAGAGGCAGGTAGAGAAGAATAGTACATGTGTATCTGACGGGGTGCGTGAAATAGTCTGTGCGCTTCAGCAAATGCATCCTCAATGGCAGTGTGACTAGTAGCAGGTGCAGATCTTGATTCAAAGAGGAGTTCTTTGTGAGAGAGCCGTGAGATTCTCAAAGAGGCTGAGCTCATGACAGAAACACTTTTGTTTTTACTTACAGACCATTCAAAATGTGTGAAAGGGCCTTCTCAGCTAATCGTTATCAGGCCATTCATTTTACTGAGAGAACCGGGTTCAGACGGATAATAAATAGAAAACGAATACATTACAAATAGCTGTGCATTCCTGTGTAAGATTTAACAGCTTAAAACTATTTAACATACTGTACATTAAATCAACAATAAGTTAGTCTTGTACATCACAATATTAATTATCCACCAAAAAAAAAAAAAAAAAAAAAAAAAATCATAAACAAGCCTTAAGATATCCACTGATCAGTCACTACATTAACACCACCTGACTGATCTGCAGCTACGAAGCTCCATACGCGGCAAGCTGCAACACACCATGGGTTCTGATACCTTTCTAGAATAGTCAGTTCTACAGTTACTATTCAGTGGAATCAGACCAGACGTACTAGCCTTCGCTCCCACATTAATCAGTGAGCTTTGGGCAGCCGTTTCAGTGGTTGTCCTTCCTTGGACCATATTTGGTAGGTACTTACCACTACATACCAAGGACACCCCACAAGACCTGTCGATTTGGAGATAAATAGGTGAGATGACTGTATCGATTCAGGTTTACCATGGCAATGAAAATAACGCAAAAAACACCCGAGACCCCGTCACGTCACGTCACCACACTTCATCGTAGAAACACGACTCAAGCTTTAACCAGGTGACAAGGCGTTTGACTTTATTCAGCTAGATTATTTTCAGAACTTCCATCTTTTTTACAAGGTCACAGCTTAGGATCGATTGACTGTACAGAAATTCGCAAATTCTCAGTGGGTGACATCACTTAGAGTCTGAGCAGGCATTAATATTTTCACTATCCACAGACAGGTGTAGTGAATATCATCGATTATCCTGTTACAGTGGGACCTGCCAAGAAGTGGGATGTATTAGGCACAAAGTGAAAGTCAGTTTCCAAAGTTGATGGGTTGGAAGCAGGAAAAAGAGCAAGCGTAAGGATTTATTTATCTCCAAAACAGCAGGTTTTGTGAGGTGTCCCTGGTATGAAGTGATAAGTACCTAACAAAGAAGGACAACCAGTGAACCAGGAAGAGTGCCAACGCTCAATGATATTCCTGAGGAGCGAAGGCTAGTACATGTGGCCTGATTCCACAGAAGAGCCAACTGTTAATGCTGGCTATGATAGAAAAGAGTCGGAAAGCACAGTGAATTGCAGCCTGCTGTACACAGGGCTGTCTAGGCACAGACCAGTCAGGTGGCTTTAATGTTGAGGCTGATCGGTGTATATTTGTATCTCATATACGCCAAATGTAATCAATGGAACCACACTATAGTCATTTAAATTAATGTATATCTTCACAGCAAGCTAAAAAAGAGGGGAAACTGTAGATCATATAGGTGACAGTCATGCTCCGGAAGCTCTTGGTTAGTTCAGCTGGTCACAATGAGGACAGAGGCTTCAGTGTGACTCTGGTCACTGCGTGTGCACTGGTATGCAAACGCCCACTGCTATAAAGTGCACTCAGACATACACACACACACGCACGGTTCTGTGACCAGAGTAGAAGCTGTGAGGTTAATAATATACTCATGCATCTCAAAACAGTTCAATCGTTGGGACTTACGTATTGTGGGAAATGCATGCCATTCTGTTTATTCCCCCAGATGAAAAAATTTCACAACGCAACACACAGTTAGAGGACATAAAGATACAAATGACACTGTAGCTCAAACAATAAGGACATTTTAAATGCATACTAAAAGGACTGTTTACTGAGGATCTCCTAAATGTATCTTATTCACGGAGATCTATATACAACTGCAGGGTTGCACAGCCCACTACCTGTACTGCTACTCCCAGCAGGGGAAGCATGACAAGTTTAATATGTTGGCAGTACACGCTGCTATTAAAAGTGCTACAACTGTCACTTTTGTCGATTCCCTCATCAGCCAGACCGCTTAATCCTTACTAAGGTCGTGGGGAGGATGGTTCCTATCTCAGCCAACACTGGACCAAGGCAGGATACACCCTGAACAGCCTGCCAGACCACCGCAGGGCCACACATACACACCTAGGAGCAATTTTGAACAACCAATTAGCCTAATGTGCATGTCTCCGGACCATGCGGGTGGAAAGTGGGGTACTCAGATGAAACCAATGCAAGCACGGGGAGAACATGCAAACTCCACACAGAAACACCTGATCCTGGGACTCAAACCCAGGACCTTCTTGATGTGAGGCGAACGTGCTAACCACTTCGCCACCCTTCTTTGATTTGTTTTCATTAATTATTCCTTTTATTCCTATTATAATAAAATTGTTACTGCGTTTTATGTTTCCTGTGTCATGATTTTGTAAACTACAGTCAATATATGATGTTTGTGTCAAATCAGTAAAAAGTCCTATTGTGCCCTAGTTTCACATGTTAGACATAGTTTGACAGTCACTAGTGAGAAGCAATATGGCGACCGCATAGCTTCATCATGTGCGCTCAACAACCTGCGTACACACCTCCAGTTGTACATAGAGCTCAATGGTGTTATTGTGTAAGAACTTAAATTTAACACACCAAACTCGCCGGGTTCCACGTTGCGGTCGGTGCGGTCTTTGGTTGCCAATTGTTTCCACCAGTTAGCTTCTTCTCACCAGGCAGACTCCAGTGGATGTCACTACATACAAACAAAAATGTCAGCACAGACCTTCAAAGGCTGCTTGGTGTATGCACTTCAAATCAGGACTTACTTTTTTGTTGTGCCATTTCCAATTCCCAGATCTGCAAAGAACCAAATTCAATTTAATTCAATGCTTTAGATCCAAATCACAATAATAATTACATGGTCAAAAGATATGGACACCTGACCATCACACCCATGTGCTCCTATTCTATTAAAATTAACACAGAGCTGGTCTCCCCTTGGTTATAACCACTGCTATTCTTCTAGGAAGACTTTCCATTACATTTGGAACATGGCTTTGGGGTTATGGTTGATCATTTAGCCACACTGGCATTACGCCAATCAGGCATTGATGTCAAGTGTGAAGACCTGATGTTTGGTTGGCTATCCAAACCAGCCCAAAGGTGTTCGGTGGGGTTGAAGACAGGGCTATGTACATGCTACTAGAGTTCTTCTACACCTGACGTCGTTTCAGGACCATCTAAACTGTGTGCCTCCAACTTTGTGTGGCGATCAGGTGTTCACGTACTTTTGGCCCTACAGCTGACCATGCAGAATCCGTGATCCCTCCCACATATATGCAAATGACAGACACATACTGCCCACAAGGTTGGCCAGAGAGGAGTCCAGGTCATCAGACACCAGTTTGCCAGGTTGCTGGACACTGGGTGGCATGCTCTGGCTCAGAGGAGTGACTGTGGGTTTCAGGATACCCCCTAAAACATCATCTTTGCAAGAATGCAAGAGAAACAGAAAGGCCATAAAGAGCAGAACACACATGACAAACATTAATTATAGTAGATAGAATAAAATAATTAAAAAAAAACTATTAAAACATAAATAAACTGGGAAAGTGTACTTCCTCTCCTTAAACATCAGCATCAACTCACCAGAGTCATCAGTCATGCATGCCATGCAAAGCCAAGGCCCAGAGTTTATACATACAGCACAGGAAGAGACAGAAAAGGGGGACACTATCAATAAGTTGCTAAAATACTGGACACTTGATTAAATTAGCATGAATGGTGCATCTAGTCCTGTGTCTTTATATTTCCTTGCAAAAATTGCGTAAAAGTTGCTATTAGCTGTGCTTATTTACACTGACAGCTGCAGAAAAGTGCACACACTGCATACTCATGCTTTGTCTACAGGGGCACAAAAATCTAATACAAAAAAACAAACAAAAACCCACAACAAAAAAATGAATACTAAATTCATGCTCAATCAGAGATGTGCACGAGAACATCAGGTACAGCATGGCAACTCCCTCCCATGCTCCCTCATATTTCAGCTGTGAGTAGGGAAGCAAGGGAGGCTCGCTCTCCTAGCAACCGTCACAACAGACACAAATGGAGAAGAAAGACGAGCGTAGTGAAAGAAAAACAAGCATTCTTACCCGCAGCGTCTGTGCTGTTAGCACTGGATTTATTACCGAACACAGAGTCAAAGTCAACGTTAAGACCAGAAGAACTGGCTGGCTGAGAGATGGGAGAAGCGGAAAACCCTGCAAAGCACAAATTAAAAGGTGACCTGGTTAGATGGTAAAGCCGGGGGGCAAATCTGCCATCACATCATGATCCACTATTGTGCATGGTGCGTCATGTTCTTTCAATACGAACGGATCACTTCACTTTCATTGCTCTCAGTTCCTGAGAAACGCAGGTGCTATTCAATAGGACTGGGGACATTTTAGACAACACTTCATTTTAGGAATCTAGTTTCCTTGTACTTGGTCCACACTTAACTCAGTAAAGCACAAATCCACCATTTCACTCTGCGTGCACAAGAACATCTACAGGAACTCATGATTAGCATGTCTGCCTTATAGCAAAAAGGTTCTGGGTTCAAGCCCTGGGCATTTCTGTGTGGAGTCTGCATGTTCCCCGTGCTTGTACGGGTTCCTCCGGGTACTCTGGTTTCCACCGAGTCCAAAGACATGTAACATTAGCCTAATTGGCTGTTCCAAATTGCTCCTAGGTGTGTGTGCACGTGAGAGAGTGTCGAGCTGTTCACGGTGTACTTCCCCTTCCCCTTAAGCTTCCCTGCAACCTTAGTGGGACTGAACAGTTCAGCAAATGAATGAATAAATAAATTAAAAAAGAGAGAAAAAGTAAACAAAAAGACAAAGAAAGAGACAAAAGTGAAACAACAAACAGCAGCAAAAAGAAGTGATTTTAGGAAAGTGAGGAAGGAATCATCACCTACCTCCAAATAGTCCAGCTACAGTGGAAGGCTCGGAGTGAAACAGTGGGGTGTTAGAATAGGGGGTTGAAGAACAGAAGGAGTCTGACACAGCAAGACGAGTGCAGAGAAGGAAAGCCAGAGGTAAAATATTAGTAAAGTAACAGGGAAAAAAAAAAAAAACTAACCTGGCTTCCTGAGACAGATATCTTTAGAGAATATTTAATTGGGTTAAAAAAAAAAGTCTGAGTCAATATATGCATCCAGAAAACCAACTTGTAAAGGAAAAAAAAAGTGGAAAAGCCTTAATTACTGCTACAAGCAAAAAACCATAAGAGCTTTTTTTTTTTACAACAGCAACAAGCCAAGAAACCAAATTAATCCAAGAGGAAGGTGGGTTATACATTAAGCTCAAAGAGTGCACACAGGGCCCTGTGGTGTGGAACCATCTTTCCAACCACACGTGAATGTGTACCTGAGAGAACACCCTTTATCCAAGCACAGGGCTCTAGAGTGCAGGCAACAGAAGAGCTTGAATCAAGAAAAGAATTGTAATGATCTGGAGGACCAAAACATACAGATTTACATTCTGTAAAACTTTAATTTATATAAGTACATAAAATAGGACTTTAAATAAGTAATACAGAGCCCGAGCAAAATGGGAATTGGTGACATCAGCATACTGTTATATTATATTAGGTCTGTGATGTACCTGCTTATAGGCTACAGGATAAGGTGTAAAAATGCTGGAATTCTTGCTTTAAACATAATCTGACAAAGCAATTAATAAATGTTAAAGAAAAAAAACTTTATTGCTGCTTTGCATTCTAGAACTTTTGTAATCAACACCAAGGTTGATTTTATTAATATGAACAATTCTGAAAAAGACTGTTCGTTACCTTTCGTGTGAGCTATGCGGAAGGTACTGTGACACAACGATTTTCGTTCTGCAGGAAATTGTGCGCGTGAGTTTGTGTGCCCATTGTCCACGTGGACTGCAGACAAACACGAAATGTTTTCAAAACACTGATTTTACAAAAATGCTTCCTTAATACATTTCAGCAAAGATGGAATCGGAAATCTGAATCGACTGCATGACTTAAATTGGTGCCATGCAAAAGGTCAGTAAAAGGTTTGCTCCACCAGTGATTTTTAGGAGCTAATATTAAAACAGGAAATATTATTATCACGTTTAATGCCAGGTGTGACTGCTGAAACATTTAATAATGTTTCAGCAGGCATTTATTTATTAAAAAACTAAATAAATAAATAAAAATTCTGTTTCCCCTAATCCGACCCACCCGGCAAAATCGTGCTGACCCAAAAGTTTTTTTGGCATGTGAAGAGAGAGGAAAAAAAGAACTAAACCCGAATCAGGTAAATCAGATTTTTTATGCGTCAAAATGCCTGCCAGCTGCTTATTTTGTTCATGTGACATTCACCTACCATGAACAAGAGCGAGCGCTTCGTATTTATTAGAGACTTGCAGAATCAGCCAATGAGAATGCATTTTAGTGTGCGGCCAGTTGCAACACTATATTCTATTGGCTAACTTCGTTTGGACCAATAACGTGGAGAATAATCTAGACAGCACACCGCCCCCTCTCTCGTCGGTAACTGGCTTCAACTTCCAGTCAGGGCAAAAAACCTTGGAGGTGCTTGGTGTGTGATGTGGATTAGTGTTATTTCTGTGTTATACTGGTTGGTTCTTGTTGCGCTGTTGGCTGTGAAAACCGTGCAGTTGGTCTTAAAGAAATCTCTTTTCTGACCATTTGATGAACGAGCTGCCCTCTAAAATAGCTTACTTGTGTATTAAAAAGGGATTACAAGTGTCTTGGGCCTCAAGAATTTTTAGTAGCACTTACAAATGTTTATTATTTGTAATTTGAACATCTTGAAGGTGTCTGATTCTTTTAATATGAT
>JBCNYH010000016.1:5543890-5557198 GCA_039654325.1 Tandanus tandanus
AAGAAATTTCTTTCCAATACTGCTGCTAGCACATAATATTCAGTACCATCAGAGGGTAATTTTAAGTCATAGTTGATGAAAATCGGTTAATAGGTTGGTGAGATATGAACTTTTATACATGAATGTCCACATTGGCGACAAGACTTTTGTCAATGACTGTTTATAAATCTTTACTCGAGAGTTCGATTAAGAGCAACTTACTGTATTGTTCACATTTACAAATACAGAATAATTATGGTTTTGGACACTTGAGTTCGGACATAAAATCATTAATGGTATTTAGGGTACAACATATACTCGCGAGAACACCCGTACAACACACCCACCCCCGGAAAAAATAAATAAATAAAATAAACGTGGACTAGCCAACCCTATTTGTTTTGAGCCGGTTAGAGGAATTTTATTTTCTTTTAGGCCTAAAGAAATACTTACAGTAGCTGGATACAATGACCAAAAATAACACTATTGATCTCAAATGAAGCCAGGAATCAAACTCAATCTGTTTTAAGTGTACAAAACGATTCTGAAAGTTTTGTTGTGGATAAGTGACTTTTTAATGAGGATATCACTGACACCATTATTGATGGGTGTTCTTAATCATGACAGTGATGAATATAGTTTAGCTGGAAACAATTTTTTAACCCTAATTCATGCAGGGAGTAGCTTCACATTTCTCAAGCAACCCTGTAGCTGTAGAAATGAGGTTACTCTGTTTTAGAAGGGTCAAATTGTTGGCCTGCTTTAAGCAAAAAAAAGAACTAGAACTAGAAAAGTGAAACTAGTGAACTATTCCAAAACATGGAAGGATAGATGTGAACCATCAACTTTGCGCACACACACAAAAAAAAGGGACTGTAATTAGAGAACACTTAAACACCAACTGTAAAGAGCAAAAATAAAATCAAATGAATAAATACTAAATATATATGAATGTTTATTTATATCTCAACAGTAGAATTACACGGCTATGTTTAATAGTGAACGCAAAAGCATTCCCCCACAGGTTAATCAAAAAGGGAAAAAAATAAAAACACCTTATATTTTGTAGAGAGTATAAGAACTGAACTCTGGATAAACGAAAAAAGGTCACATGGTCTGATGATTCCAGATTTACCCTTTTCAAAAGGAACAAGGTGCCAGAGTGAGAATGGGAATGTTCGGTATACTAGCCTTCGCAGTCAGTGTTATGATCTATAGTTAGCTTCAACTGATCAGGTCTAGGCTCAGCAACATTTTGCAGCAAAAAAAATCTGAATCATTTCACTTCCTGAACGAGAAGGTTATTTTGTTTTTTCTGTCACTGATGGCTCAGACATAAAATTCAGGCTCCAAGTGTCATTTTCACACATGAATTGGCCTTCACTGAGTCCAGATTTTAAGCCCACTGAAAGTCTTTGGAATGTGCTGGAGACTTGTGAGAGCTTGACTCTCTTGAAGACAAGATTTCGGCAAATAATGAATGCAACCCTCGAGGAAAAGAAACATTGACACTGCATAAGATTGCTGAAATAATGTCATAAATACGTGCTAAATCAAGATAAAGATGGCAAGACAAAATATTACAGTGTGCAGTTATTTTGGCCAGGCACTGTAACATTAAAATAAATAAATTATTGTATTTAATTTGTTTCAAGGTGGATGTTTCGGCTTGGAGTAATAATGCATTTTGTTACTGGATTCTTCCACTTAAATATACAGTGTGGTCTATGGTGGCAAAATAGTTGTCCAGAATACCAGCAGCAGGGTAACCTACAAAATAAGCTGCAGCCCGGTCTAGCCTCAGCTCAAGTCAGCTAGCACCCGGGTACTACGACAGAAAGTAAATATAGCACAGTACTGTGACTAGCTTTCTGTTATTGTTCTGTATATACTGTTCCATTTGAACGAATGTAATTTACAATATCAGCTCTTTATTAAATCTTCAATTGGGCAACACGCTGGCGCAGTGGTTAGCAGATCCGCGTCACAGCAAGAGGGCCTGGGTTTGATTCCTGGGCTCGATTCCTGGGCTCGGGTGTTTCTGTGTGGAGTTTGCTTGTTCTACCTGTGCTTGCGTGGGTTTCCTCTGGGTACTTTGGTTTTCTTCCACAGTCCAAAAACATGCACAGTAGGCTAATTGGCAGTTCCAAATTGCCCCCAGGTGTGAGAGTGAATGGTTGCATGTGTTTTGGCCCTGAAATAGCAAGCTGTTCAGGGTGTACCTCACCTTCGCCCAGAGTCGGCTGAGATAGGTGCCAGCCTTCCAGTGAACCTAGGTAGGATTATGTGGCATAGAAAATGAATGAACATCTTCAATCTCCCTTCTTCACACACACACACATTATATATCTATATATCCTGGTGAGGACCTGCCACTGACAAAATGAACATGAACACAGCTAATTACTGCTATGCCTGCACCTCCATCCAAATGGCCCCTCAAGGTCATATATTACTACCCTTGTGGAGACATTTGTGCCTCAAAAGGAATAATGTGTGTGTGTATATATATATATATATATATATAAAAACCACACACACACACACCTAAATTACAGCCATTTCTTTGTAGACAGTGAATGGTTGAGAATGATGGGTAATGGCACATGCACCAAGTATGCAATGCAAACAAAATCCCAAAATGCAGTAGACAAAATGCAAACAAAATCTGATGCTGAGAAGGGCAAAAGAAAATCTGTTTACCACTAAACATTTCATGACTGGGAGTCCTAGAAGGAAAACTAACAGCATCTGAAGACAGAGGAGGTGGAGAAACAGCATCGGAAGGTTTGGAAAGGAAAGGATTTAAGTTTGGAATGGAGTCATCGACACTCTCTGAAGACGTGAAAGGATCTACAACAGTCGTTAGAAACAGAACAAGACATTAAAAAGAAATGTTAGAGAAACAGCATGCAGATTCAGGTGCACAAAACATGAGAAAACCACAGAAGGCACATGGTTCAAAAATTACAGCGAGTGTTAGATTTGAAATCACATTCATATTGAACAAGATGTGAAATTTAGTGGTGGGCTGCAATGAACTTGCATGAACTTTACCAGATATGGAGTGCTTCATATATCACATGGACCAGTACTTAACCATTAGAAGCAATGAGCTCTTTAAATAACTTGTAACACTTCTGTACAATTTTGGCAAAGAGTAAGAAAATGAAACGCGAAGGTACTCAACACAACGAGTGGCTTGCTCTGCCTCTGCCGGAAACCTTCTTAGTTTGTGCTTGAAGTCTGACTTTTGACCTATGTTCTTAAAACCTGTACCAGTTCAAAGGCATTAAGCTACAGGTAACTGATGAACATTTGGTCCAAATCCATGCAGGCATTCGGCCTGCAGAGTGTGAACAATAATTTTAAAAGATGACCTCAAGAGACCTTTAAGAGATTGCAGACCATGTTTTGGACACCAAGAGCCAGTGTCAGTAGCCGAGGATCGGTCCGGCAGAACCCATGCCTTCGACCACCCGGCTCACACAGCACCTGACCCCTATAGCCCCCCCTCCCAGATGTGGTGGGTCCATGTGAGGGCGGACCCATGTCTCCTCTTCGGGCTGGACCCGGCCAGGCTCCATGGGAAGAAGCCCGACCACCAGGCGCTCGCCTTCGTGCCCCTCCCCCAGGTCTGGCTCCAGGGGGGGACCCCGTTATCCCATGTCTAGACAAGGGAAACTGAGTCCTTGCACTTGTTTCTCTCATAGGGGCCTTCTGAACCGCACTGAGCCTGGACCTTAACCCAGGACCTGTTTGCCTTGGGTTACCCTACCAGGGGCATTATTATTATAGACAACATAGCTCCCAGTATCTATAGGACACGCCAAACCCTCCTCCGTGATAAGATGGCGATTCAAGGAGGGGCTGAGAAGGAGTTGAGGTGGCTCGGGCATCTGATTAGAATGCCTCCTGAACGACTCCCTGGTTTGGTGTTTCGGGCATGTCCAACCGGGAAGAGACCCCGGGGTTGACTCAGAACATGCTGGAGGGACTACGTCTCTCGGCTGGTCTGGGAACGCCTCGTTGTCTCCCCGGAAGAGCTGGAGGAAGTGGCTGGGGAGAGGGACATCTGGACCTCACTGCTTAGGCTGCTGCTCCCGCGACCCGACCCCGGATTAAGCAGATGAAGCTTTGGACATCACATTCACTATCCATCATCTCTAATCTACAAGAAGCTTCTGTGCTGCTATTCTCAAAATTAACGATTCCAGTTTTTTTTTTTTTTTTTAGTTTTATTTAAAGACAAAGGAAAACATTTCAGTCGAGGAAGAGTCATTAAATCCAAGTCAACTGTTATTCATTACCAGTGCTGTAGGGGCTAAAAAAAAAAAAAAAAAAGGTGAGTAATCTATACATTTCCATAAAGAGATCCTTAAAAGCTGTTAAATAAGTAGATAAACTAAACCATCAATAAATCTGCACATAGGGGGAGACATTGTAATTGTGAAAGCTGCACGTTCATATGTATGCAACATATAAATACAGAAGTATTTTGCATATGAATGAACATAGGGACATACCATTCTTTCCTTTAAAGGCAAGTATGTTTGTCTAATGTATGTAAATGTAAGCTCAATGTGTGTAGATGTGCTTAGTTTTATTTTATTCAGAAGTTCAGTAGTTTATATCTGACTTATTAGTTTGATATCTGTATACTGTTATTTTGCCTTATATTCACATCCTATTCTCACAATTTCATGGTCATTTAAAAATAATAGAACATTTTTTTATCATGACAATTAATGGTCATATAACTGCAAGGTCTTATAACAGCAATATACAAGTTTTTTTCGTTTTTTTTACTTAAGTAGTAAATTAGTGAATGTCTAAACCCAAATTCATGACAAGGTATGCATTAGAATTATTAAAAAAACAAAGCCACAGTTAAAGGCTCTTCTTTGGCCTGCTTTACAGAATCCTTTCCATATATTTGCAGTTGATGACAAAAGTAGCACCGAGTCTATCTTGCAGGGGTTCAGCACTTGTTAAACAAACTCACAAATAAATAATAACGCACAACTGTATCATCGAAATGAGCCCTGGTCTGCATGTATTACCGTCTAATAACGATTGCATGTAACACTCCATTCTTGCTTATATGTGACTATTCCATGCACAAGTGATATATTTATATAATTTATATATTTTGTGTGAGAGATGCTCATATGGCTGGCACTCACCTCCCCATGTGTTAGTTACAGGCAAAGCAGTGGGGAGAGGTAGAGATTGCTGGAATGCTGGCTGAAGATCCAGCAGATCATTTGGCACCTTTGAAGCACTAGAGTGTAAAAAAAAATTTTTTAAAATAAATAATTAGCAAGGAAGGTATCTCTCTCACATACATGCAAGACTAAAAATCGCAAGTAGATTCGAGATGCTTTGGCTTCAGACCAAAGAATGCTGCACAATCACAAGAATGGAGAGAGGGGGTCTTCTTTCAGGAAGGTAGCCATGCAACAACGCCTCAACCAAAACTATTTTCAAAGTTAAGAGTGCAAGTGATTCTTCTGCTCTGTATTTTTATTTAATTCAACCTGATCTTAATAATACAATGCCTGCCAACATGCCTTCATGAGCATGGGCAGTCTATATTGCTCAGTGAGCTGTGGGCAGAAGTAAGTGAAAGTGAATACATAATGCTAGGACACTACATATAGCCTTACTTGGGTTTGATGAGCAGGTCATTCTACACCAGGGGTGTCCAAAATTAGCCAGGTGTTGTTGGTTTTCATTTGAACCAATCAGGAGCCACATCTTCCACCTGTTTAAATCAACTGTTCTTCACTTTCAGGAAACCCTCATTTGCATGTCCTGCTTGGTTGGAATGAAAACCTAAACCCACACCACCCCTGGTGTCCCTAAATAACTTGCGTTCTCATCCTGAATGGTTTACCCTAGTCATGTTAAACACCACTTCACATATCACACAATGAGGGTGGGCTGAAAAGTTCATGGGATGATGACATAAGTGACCCTGGGTTTACAATGGGGCCACAATGTCCGCCATTTGGGAAAATTGTGATGAGCATGGGGGTTGTGGGATCAAATCATTATGATCTTGACTTGGCGAAACTGTGATGATCGTGCCAAAATTCTGACTGTCAAAAACTTTGCCACAATTATTACGATTTGACGCCAATCACGACAGAGCGTGGGAATCGTAGCAGAGCATAGTGTGTAAAGACCTTGATGCGCCATCGTATGGGATCTTGATGAACTTGGAAACACGATTCCTTCAAGTTTCATCTCTTGGATACACCCTGCCTCCTTTTCATACGCTAATCGTGCTCCAAAGCATGATCAAAAAAAAAAGCATGGAGCTCCACAGTTTACGAATTCTGGAGACTGTGGAACCCACAGTGTAAACCCAGGGTGATATAAAACACCTTCAGAAATGCAATGGAGTAAATGTGATTTATTTTTCAACATAGTCTCCTCTGTGTTCTACACACTTCTTCCATCGGTGTTGCAATGCTTGGATCTCCATGGTAGAGAAGCTCTCAAGTTTCATTGCTCTGACCTTACTCCTCCTTAATCAGCCTATGAACTTTTTTCAGCCCACCCTCGTATTGCATTTATATTTAAACAAGCCAACCGTCTAATACAGTACTTTCAAATTGCAAGAAACTAATAACCTAAATTATATGGCAAATAAACCGTTATTGACTTAAAGGGAAATTAAACCCAAACTTAGCTTGCATACATCATATACATCTTTGCATATCAAAACGCACTACTGTTATTACAACCTACTTTGTGAATTAAAAATAAATAAATAAATAATAAATCTACACATAGAAGACAAAGTACTGTGAAAAGTTGTATATGACACGTGCATGTGATAGTAAATATGGAAGTAATTTGCTTATGAATGAACAGTGGGACATATTATTCGTTCCTATGGGACGCACGCTTGTCTGATCCAAGTAAACGTAAGCTTGTAATCGTTGAAGATGTACCTGATTTTAATTTCTTCAGATATTCACTACTTTCTGACTTAGTTTAATATGTGTATACTCTTATTTTTGCCGTTATCTTGCTTTATACGAACCGACGACTTCACATTCTATTCCCGTGATTTCGCAGACTTGGAAGACTGAAACGGACTACAAACGGCAGCCTTTTCAAACTGGCTAATGCAAACTAACCAAACTGATTTTAGCAGGTTGCAACTTCAAAAATGTATGTAAAAACCACCCGATGATGAAAATATACACATGTTCATGTGAAACAGCAGAGTTTGGAAGGCTTTCCTTTCATTTCACATCATCAGTTTTGTTTGTTCTAACATTTGCTACAAGCTCAATGTTAC
This sequence comes from Tandanus tandanus, assembly GCA_039654325.1. Taxonomy (NCBI): domain Eukaryota; kingdom Metazoa; phylum Chordata; class Actinopteri; order Siluriformes; family Plotosidae; genus Tandanus; species Tandanus tandanus. The sequence continues at coordinate 5,551,188 of JBCNYH010000016.1, forward strand.
CATATTCAATCTTTAAAATTGTTTTAGGATAGTCTCGGGTGCCGAGTTAAATTACTAGTCCCTTAAAGATAAAAACAACTTCAATTAAAGTGCTTTGACAGAGAAGTGAGAGAAATAAAACATGCTGTTGCCTGATTCTACATTTGTGAAATGTTTATTCGCTTTGCTTAATTAATATACAGCCAGTATAAAGTAAGGCATCAGAAAATGCCACATAATATAAAATAATTATTAGCTTTGTTTGCTCATTCTGTACAGATAAATCTAAGCCCTTGGTCTTTTTGCACTGATCTCTCCATTGCCTTTTTCTGTACCAAAGACCTCGGGCTAGGATTTCTCTGTACAGACTTCATGCTTGAATAGCAAGTAGTTTATCCTCACGTGAAAAAAGCTTAATGCATGCATGCTTTAAAAAAAAAAAAAAAGAATCTGATTTAGGTTGAGCGGCATGTGAAGTTCCTGAGCAGAGTTCTGGAGGAATGGAACACAACTCTCATATCCCTCACCTGTTGGTGGAGCTGGGTGTGGAGAACAGGTCGATTGCTGGAGTGGTGCTGATGCTTCCAGATGCTGTGGATACTGGAGAGGCAGCTGTGGTTGAGGATGTGGAAGGCTTTTTGGAGAGTTCTTTCAGGCGCTGCTCCTGCAGGGAGTACATAGTTGGTTTCACATGGGAATTTTGGTACCCACCCAAAACCATACCCACAACAAATCAAAAACAAATGTGTTGTCTCATGCCAAAAATCGAGGTAAAACCTCATGCTTGCACACAAGTAATCCTGGGCTGGAATAAACAATGTGTGTATTTCAACAGTTCACTGTTAGGTGTACGAGTGCACTTAATATTCTTTGAGTATATCAGTTGACATGACATAAAACACCTTCAGAGATCTCAAACGAGCTTGTTCCTCCTCTAGGGCTGCCTGTTTTTCCCTTTCATCCACTTTGGTAAATGATATGCCCGTGTTTGCCAGAGAAGACACGGCATTGGACAGCGTGCTGGCCCTATGAAAAGAAAAAAGGGAAAAGAAGGGGGAAAAAATGAGTGAAAAAACATCCTCAGTCCTAGATGTAGTGTTAACAGAAATGGCCTTCCTTAACTCATAGCACACAAGCTGATTTAATGGTCGTCCAACAGCAGTGAACTTTGACCCAAGTTTTCCTCTGAAACATCAGTGCCAGCAAAGCTAGACAGTTTATCCTGTTGCACAAAATGCAACTCATCAGATTCCACTTTTGAGGACGTCATTTGCAGAAGGTCAGACATCTCTCCATTTTTGGAGAGACCTAGTTCAGTGCAGAACAAACTGCTCTGTGTCAGCACGCAAAACTACTGAGGGCTATCAGCTGCCCAAAAACACAGCAGGGACATTTGCTTTCTATGTTTGAACTCATTCAACAGTTCAATAAAAACCTGGCTCTGTTCCAGGCTCAAAAGTGATCCAAGCCACAATGACACCACACACACACACACACATCAATCCAGAAAATCTCTCACACACACGCTAAATTTAGTTCTTGAGCCTAACAGCCTGGCGAGGAGCTGAAAAGCAAAGTTACTCATGTAGGTCACTGTACCTGCTGGCTGCCGTCGAGTCCTTCACCTTTTTTCCCTCTAGTGATGCCAAGTGCTGCTCCAGTGCATCCAGGAGGCTACTTGGGGCCTGGAAAGGGAAAGATTCATTATTTTTGTGATACTCTCGTTCTCTCTCTCTCTCAAACATGAGCATATCAGCACTCTCACTCACATATGAACCTCGAGGAGCATGCATAATACTTAATCACAACAACGGGAACAAGATAGCATCAATCACAGAGGAACAAATAGAGGGAGGTGCAGATACTTACGCAGACCGTAAACTGAAAATGGAAAGATAAGGAAAGATACAGAATATAAAGGTGGTAGTTTGACAGCATTTAAGTGCATTTCAGAAAATAAGACCGAGGTTGCAGACACTGAAACTACTTAAACCAACCAATAAACTTTGTTTAAGGCATGCAAGCTTAATTGCACGTGTACCAGTGTGGCTATTGAGAGACGCTAAATTAGGCACTCAATCCAAAAGGGGCTCATTGCTACTCATGCCGGCCGGAATCATTCATCTCTTTGTTCGTGTAAAGACATGAATATTTTTGAACTAGTAATTACTTTAGATTTTATGATGTAATTTTTATATCTTTAAAAATAAATGTTTTGAGAGAAACAGGGAGGCAACAGCATGAGGCATTTTGCCATCTGCAACATGCAGAAGGCACCATACACACTGGGATGAGGCTGGGCCGTGCTGGGGTGAGAGAGAATGCACCTTGTTAAGGTTGGCCATCATCACCACACAGCACTGCTGCCACTTTTAAATCTTTGCATTTATTCATTTGTTGATGCTGAAGACTTCACCACTACTGGATGAGTAAGAATTGTTTATTCATGCAGATACAGAGACTGTGCATTTGGTTCAGCCAGCAGTGGAAAGAGGAGGTTAGAGTGCTCATACTGCAATCAAATCCACAGGCAGCACAAATAGGTCAGTTTCTCTAGAGTGAAGAATTACAGTCTTACCTGAGACAAGTCTGGTATATCTCCTCGGTCAATGCCCACTTGCTGTGTGTTGAGAACAGAGGGAGAGATGCATTTCTCATAGTCAGCAGTTGGCACAATACAAACAAACAGGTACAGGTTTAGGTGTTCTGAATTTCAGCATGAATGTAAGATGGAACAAGTGCAAATGCTCCCTGTAGCAGAGCAACCAGCAGTGCTGCAAATTTTAGTAATTTAAAACAAGAGTGAGAAGGAGAATGACGCATCCTCCCAAACTCCATTTATCAAAAAAAATAAAGGTTTAGGTACTGCCTAAACGTTGTTGACATGACATGATTTTATGTAGCATAACACTGCTTTGCACAACAAACATGTACGCTAATAGTGCAGCATCGTGGACAAAAACCTAAAAAAAAAGTTATCGCTTCGAGGTGCCGCTCCGCTGGATAGGTTCACTTCCATTCCGCTGGATAGGTTCCAGACAGATAGATGCACAGACAGCCACGTGGATAAATATGGTGGAAAACCGACAGAAGCCTGAAAACGCATTTTTCAACGTTGCAATTAAATAAAATGAAAACAATAGTGAATTGAGTCATGTTTTTTATTTTGTTTCTTTGCTACACAATTCCTGGAGCTGTGACAGCAAGAGCTTTGAAAAATCACTTTAGTTATTTTTGTTTCGTCTGTGAAGTGGTGTAGGCGCAGAATTCATGACAGGAAGCATTTACTTTGATTTACTGCTGTACTTCCAAAGATAAGAAAAACATGATTTTCAATATTCTTCGTTGTGCACGTTTTTTTCCCCACTTCTATAAACTTAAATCAAATAGCTGATTATGAAAAAAAAACAAAAAAAAAAACAACAAAAAAAAAAAAACAGGCAATGCGACGTCATGAGCCTATTTTGTCATTGAAATCAGAATGTAAACTCCAGTACATGTTTCATCAAAACGGTAAAATAAATCTTGGACAATTGTTCTATACACTCTCTTTATCTGTTTTAATGTAACTTATGGACTTAAAAAGTGGTAATCTTTTTGTTAAAATAAAAAAAAAATTCCCGAGCTCCACCTGTTGTGTCGGGGAGATTTCTTCTGCGTGTTACATTGTAAAACGTCACACGTGTTACGTTGTAAAAATATATCTGAACACTTGGTCATCTCGGTGATTATTACAATGCATTACGATTTGACACTAATCGTGATAGAACACAGGAAGGGCGGAAGAGCGCAGTGCATTTTAACAGACCGTATACACCTTAACGCGTCATCGTAGGGGACCTTGATGAACTTGGAAACACGATTCCTTCAACTGTCCTTTCTTGATTGAGAGCTGCCTCCTTTTATATCCTAATCGTGCAGCACCGCCCCTTTTTTTTAATTGCATAGATCACGGACATTGTGCCCCAGTGTAAACCCAGGACTACAGAGAACAATGTGCAGAGGGGAGAAAAAAAAAGGAGAATATGGCCGGGAAATATATAAAAAAAAAATATATATATATATATATAGGCTATGCAGTAATCTATTCAGTTTACTCAAGGAACTTTTATTTGAACTATGAACTGTGAGTTATATTTACTTTTCCCGGAATCACTAGTTCAACTCTGAGTTTCCACATAATCTCTCTGATGATATAATAATTTTTCGTTATCAGCGCGAGTTGGAAAGCTGATCTAGTCTTTTACACGTCAAAAATGTATAAATCCCCAGGTTTAATTATTATAAACCTCTTCCAGGTAATTATGCCATCTGACATGGAATGAACGCATCCTGGAGGAAAACAATTTGAAAGCCCTGTATATTATTATTAATAAATAATTATTAATTATTAAATTACTACATTAATAAATATACTTATTATAATTTTTATTATATAGCTATAGTTATATATTTATTTTACATTATTTTTTGAAAGCATAACTTCTTGGATTATCCCCCTTGTGAATAAATTAGGTAATTTTTGTAAATATATTCCCTGTGTTTTGTTATCATTTATTATGTGTCACTTGTAAAGTGTTTTCAGTAAATTGGAGTGTATTAATTATGTAAATATTTGCCATCCCAATTATTAGTTTGACACTTTGTTTAACCATGGGTAAGTGACCTTGACCTACTTTTTTCTTCTTATAACAAGGCTCAAAAAGAAAAAAAAAGGTATATAATTTACCTATATTGAATCTATTTTAAAAATCACCAGAATTGGCCCTAACAAGTAAACCTCTTGTTCCTCTGTGTGTTTTCCGCCATATGTATCCAACCCGCATTACATGCCATCCCAAATCTGCCACAATCACAGATAAAGCCCTAAATACAGAAACGATACATTTACCTCAGCAACTTTAAGGAACTCTGAGATTCTCGTCATCCGAGTGAGGAATTTCTTGTAGATGTCAAGTCCCTCTTTACACTGGGCTTTCTTCATATCAAAATACTTCTCTGTGTGATAAAGAAAAAAGGATGTGGATAAACGTTATTTACGGCTTGGAAGCCAACAGCTGCAATAAAGAGAAATTACTTTTACTTCAGATGGCGTCATAACTCATGTCAACAACTATCAAGAGAGGTGTAATTATTGGTGATTGACAAGGTGGGGCCTTTGACTCAAAGTGCACTGCTCGGCCGAATCGGCTGCAAGGCACCAGAGCAGGTCAATGCAGGGCTTAAAGGTTTCTGCACCAGGAAATTACGACGCAGGCAAACGGGGCAAAGTCAACATGAAGCAGAGGCCAACACAATACATGCATGTTCCTATAGGGCAGAAACAGCTCACCGAGCAAGTTGATGATCCCTTCGTTGTAGGCAGCAAAAAGCCGAATGGAGTCTTTAAACAAGAGCATGAAGGCAGCATTAATGACTCCATTTGTGAGCTCATTTGCATTTACCTGTTGAAGGGCATACTGTTAGGATCAAGCTTCATTAAATCAAACTCTCTGACCTTTCTATTTATACAGTTAAAAAAAACAACTTACATTGAAATCAAGAAGCGAGTCCATCTGATTCTGGACGATGGGGAGGGTCTTCAGCAGCTTCTCTGTGTTCATGGTTCTCATAATACCATCTGCCCTAAGAGTGAATAAATACACAATATCCCACACCATAAAAACACCCCACTATCAACCACACACAACCCGAATTATATGAGGCGTATGAACAATATTATGGTATGTTAAATGATATCAGAATCCAACATTGTATTGCTTAAGTATACATAAGGAGAATACACTTACCCCCTCTTCACTTTAGTGAAGTCAAAAGCAACCTGTCTGTAAGAGACAGCCTTTTCATTAAGATAACGGCTATACCGCCGTATGAACGTGGACATATCATAACCTGAAAAAACAAACAAAAAAACAACAATGAAACGAGGACAGTGCTTAAGGGTGAGATTTTAACACAAGAGTAGCAGCAAAAAAAGGGGGAGGAGGGGGGGGGGGGGGGGGGGGGGGGGGGGGGGGGGGGGGGGGGGGGGG
>JBCNYH010000016.1:5564011-5575517 GCA_039654325.1 Tandanus tandanus
GGGCTTAAAGTGACGGGAAACACAAAATTTAACTCAAATATCACAGTACACACAGCTGTGATAAATGTTGGAACTGAGAGGTTTGAATTATTAAGTCACCATGAACTATTAGCAACAAAAACATGACTAAATATTTTATGTAAGACTTGACCTTTAAATGTGATTTTCTGAAAATTCCTGGCAGGTTTTGGTTAGTTGTTCTAAAACTAGACAATTATGTTAAAAAATTTGGTATCATTTTAAAGCTTAGGATATCAGCTACAAATGGTATCAGTAAAACAAAAGTATACATTTCAGACTTAATACCCACCTTGCTGAAATGGGTCACAAATAACTGAAATACTAACATTTTCGTACATTTAAACCACACGTATGCACGTGGTCAGTCTTTCTTCTTTTAATCGCTTGGAATTTTACTACCTCAACGTAACAATTAACCTGCCATGGAAGTAACAAACTTACTCTAGATTTACATTCACATTACAAATGAAGTGAATAAGATATAAACAAAACAGAAAATCCATGGACCACTTAGCGTGGAGTCTCCCAGACACCTAATTAGCGAAAATCCTAAGGTCACTGACCACTGGCCACACAGTCTGTGCTAGAGTACGTGATCACCACATGACTAAGCTTGCTCCATGTAACCAACCCCGTACTCGGCAGAGGCCAGAAAAATGACTTCTATATTTTATCTTTGTGCAGTAGACGAACAGCATACTATTTCTGTTACTCATTCTTTTATTCATTCCTTTCCAGGACAAAATCGGATGCTAGGCTACCTTTTAAAATATTAACATAAAGAAAGTGAAACCACACACACACACAACATGATCAATAAAATCAACACACACACACACACACACACACACACACACACACACACACACACACACAGGGCCATTATGAGCACTGACAGGAATAGTCAGGTGAAGTCAATAACACCTTCTCATTACAGTGGCACCTGCAAAAATGAACAGTCAGTTCTCGAAGTTGATGTGTTGAAAGCAGGAAAATTGAGCAAGCATAAGGACCGGACTTTGACAAGGGCCACATTGTGATGGTTAAACGACTGGGTCTATTCAACTCCAAAACAGAAAGTCTCGTGGTGACTTCCTGGCCTGCAGTGCTAAGTACCTTCCAAAGGTGGTCCAAGGAAGGAGAAAAAGTGAACCAGCAAGAGTGAAATGGGTGCCCAAGGCTCAGGGATGCACATGGGGAATGGATGCTAGTACACCTGGTCTGATAACACAGAAGAACAACTACAGCACAGAACACAGTGCACTGCAGCTTGCTCTGCATGGGGTTGCACAGCTGCAAACAAGTCAGGAGGTGTAAATGTTATAGCTCATTAGTGTGTGTATATAACTGAATTTAAATAGACACCGTTAGAAAGCACTTACACACCTGAACACAGAGCTCAGTGCAGAACTCGCCTGCATTGGTCTTGATTTTTTATTTATGTTTTTTATATAAAAATTAGACCATAATCTTGTTTTAATATGATTTCTTTGCTTATGTCCCCATGTAATATATACTAAAACAATTATTTGCCTTAGGCTCAGTGGAGTCTTGACCTTCTGTATTTTTTAGGCACTGCCAAAAAGCAGCACTGCCCCATAAGGGCTAGAAATACACTCACTGCCAATGAAAACGCAACAGAATTTTATTTGTAATATTTTTGGGACCATCATATCTGAGCATGAATACTGGTACTTCAATGACCCTAAACACCTCAGTGACTCATTTCCAGTAGCAGGACTCACCATCACACTTCTAGGCCCTTTTACAGCTCCAAGTTTGTTCGGGGGTCTCAATAATCAGAAATGGGTGCATTTAACGAGTGGCCATCATACCTGCATAAACCTCAGAAAAAATTCATAGCATTCTGTAGTGGAATCTTGACCGTGCCTCGACTGTCACATGATGATCAATGATCAAATATCTGCAGCAGCAGGCGTTTAACGTCCCTCCCTGGCCTGTGTTTTCACCTGATTTGTCTCCCATCAAACACTTGTGGGATCAGCTTGGACGCCGAGTATCAGGCTGAGTACCAGCAACACAAAACAGGCAGGAACTGATCATGGCATTGCAGGGGCCTTTTTTTTTTTCTTTTTTCTTTTCATTTGGGGTACTTGTGGTGGTACACATATGGAAGGCTGTACATACGATCGTACATACAACCCACCTGGCACCAACGTTCAGGCAACATCAAAATCACAGTTCAGGCAAAATCACAAAAACAATCTTGATGGCTGCTGTGAATATCACTTGGAGCTGCTGGCTTGCTAACCCCCCCCCCCCCGATTCAAATTTACTGAATTAACATGGCTTCAGAGAGAGATACTGCATCATCCTAAAACCCATACCCAAGTTTGGCTATCATGTCTTAACATTAATCACTTTCACAAGCCTTGGAAATGGCTGTTGGGATTGCAAAAGCAACCAATATTATGTAGCATCATACTTTTACTGGTACTTCGATTTATTCTGATTCCGGAGTACTTTAAATTAAACTTCTCTTTGCAGGATATACATCTGACTACATGCACTGAGGTAGAAGAGCACAGTCTTCATTAGACATCTGTTCCTGCTGTGTCCCCGACTTTGATCTCAAAAATTGAGGTGATATGCACAGGTGAGGGTTAACTTATAATAAGGCCATTCTGGCAGCGGATTAGAGTACAGTGTAAGCTTTTTGTTACCATCATGGGTTGTTGCTCTTTTGAGGAAAGGCCAGAACAGGAGTAGGATTAAAGGTCTGTCCACTTATAAGGAAACAGGATGACACATATTTGGCTGTACTCTTACAAGCCCTGCTGTTAAAGGCAGATGGGGAAAAATAATATCAGTAAGAGGATAATTTGGGGTTCCTATAGCTCAACACAAAACTCTATTAGTCCCATAGTAACTGAAGTCAAGCAGTACGTAAAAAAAAAAAAAAACCCAGAAAAATGTAATTCAAAATATGTCTTATACACCTCCATAGAAAATACAAAGAGAGTGAGATTGAAAAACAATTAGTGAAGCTACCGTACAAATCAATAAACCCCAGCCCATACATATAGAGTATAAATTATACATGCTATAGTGCTACTTCGGCGACTACAAAAATCTTGTTAGTGAGTGATGAGGTTTTTTTAAACACATTATAAAAATGTTTTAGACGCTAAGATTTTACTTTGCGTTTAGGGCTTTACCTGGGAAACTGTCATCCATAGCTGGTAATGAGAGGTAGCAATTATTCAGCTGAATTATTCTCAGTGGAGGAGTAAATTTTTATTGAGGCAGAGTAGGAGAAAAGTACTAGAAGGGGAACACTCCTGTCTCTAAAAGGAGCTGTGGTGCGCTGGAATTATTGGCTACATGAATGGACATCTTTCACGTTGTAGACAATCTTAATCAGTATGCACAATATATTTTATTGGCAGTCTTCCAAACATGAAAATATGGAGTTTGTCAGTGTAGAAAAATCTTAACAGTTCTTCTCCCTAGTCTATTTAACAGATTACTTAAAAAAACTTAGTCTTGTACAGTTGGTCATTTTATTTTCAAGCGAGTAACAGAAATTAAAATAAAGTAAAAGTCCATTTTTTTGCTTTTTTTGTAGAAAAACTGAAGAAATCAAACAAAATAAAAATGTGTTTTTCTGAAACCTGTGGTTGTCACTGACGGGAAGTCACCGAGCAGCACATCTGATCTAAAATCCCAATACCCAATTACCACGGCATAAAACTAACAAATCCCATGAACTTCAACATGCACTTCTTTACTAAAACTCTACTGAAAAAGTAAAAAAAGTATAAAATTATACTTTAACTATTAGCATTAAAATTTAATAAAATAAAACCATAAACATTTGTGGCATGCATTAATTTTATTAAAAATAAATGAATAATTAACACATGCTATTAAATGTTAATGGTTTCAGTGTATTATTTTCACATTATAAATGCATTCTTAAAAAGTTTTTTTATACTTTTATAAAAAGAGTACCCATCCAAGACATTAAAAAAAATGCTAATACAACATTAACATACATTGAAACTCACTCACCTTTAACTCTTTGAATGGATTTGGATGCCTATCTTTGAGTAGCTTCAGTAGATTGGAAGTGTTTCTCCTTTAGCATGAATTACTCAAAGGCATCTTTGCATACTGGCTTCTGCAGTGTAGTGTTTTATCTTCTGATAAGTCATCTCAAATACGACACCTGACACTTACTGTTAACTTTTTTAAACAACTCTTTGCTGTCAGAATCACTCCAGCTGCAAAGTACCGCCAGGTCCACACATTACATCACATTATAGAGAGGCCTAGCCAGTTTCGAGACATTTATCCTACAGGAAATCTGTGGAGGAAACTGAAGCTCTGATTCGCCAAGTGGAAGCTTTAAAACCTTAAGGATTTGGAGAGAATCTGTAAAAAGGACTGGATCCAAATCCTTCCTGAGATGTGTGCAATCCTTTTGATCACCATTAAGAAACATCTGACCTCTTTGCTTGCCAACATGTGTTTCTCCACCAAAACTTACCAAGTTATGTTTTTCTTGGAGATCAAAGTATTGGTATTTTGTTGCTTTGCAGCCGGCAATGAACCCACAAATGCTATTTTCCCACCAAAATGTGGACTGCCACAGATGCAATTCCCCAACATTTTTTTATAAAAATTTTTTATAAGCATTGTCTAATTTTACTTCTAAAATGAATACAGTAATAATTAATTACATGCTATTAATAATGCTACGAAAGAAATAACACCTGACCTTTCCATAACAAATTGCAATATTATCTTTCGTGACTTTCGTCTCTGAAAAGTTTAACTGTTAGTGTCTTATTTCAGATTCGGACCTAAAAAGGTGATATTGTAATTGTTAAGTTAGAAAAGTTCAGTTTAATTATTACATTTTAACACATGTCCAGGATACATTTATTGAGACTTACACGAACCCCCAAGGCCTATGGCAGGAATTCGAATTGAACACAAGCTAGCTAAAGGTAACCTTATCTTGGTAGCTTCCTTGCTGGGGCTGAAACTAACCTCCCTGAAGTAACCCGATCTTAGGGTTTGGTATGTTGTAGATATCCGTCCTCTCTACTTTACGTGCTTACGTCCCTTTTTTCCGACCACCTCTTGACAATCACAGTATCAGAAACAAGACTTGCAATACCCGAGCGAATCAGCAGTACAACACAGCACACATTAGTAACTCGCTCCAGAATAACGCGGATTAAGTCACAACAGTATTTCCTTATTATCAATATTCAGTAGCAGAATACTCTCCCTACTTACAGAATCCCAGAAGGATTTCCCAAATCATTACGGTAAACCAATGAGAAACCTCAAAACAGACATGACACAAAACTCATCTGTTGCTAGGAAGATGCTAGTACGATGGCGCTGATTGGTCGAGAGCCGGATTCATTTAGTGTATGGTTGCTAGGGAGTTTCAGATGCGGACATTCAGAAACTGGTTCTGTAATTACTCTCTTTTCAAAAGTAGTAAATTTCCTGATTAGCGACATACAAAGTGAAGTAACTCAGTCCATTTTCATGTATTTCACCTCATTCTGAAGCAGATTAAAATTATCTTTCCAAATATATGAATATCTCAGTATATCAAATTTCCTACATAATCCGTAAACCTGGACTGCAATGACCTCATCTTGACACCGCGACGGTGTTCGCTGTCAACTGGCACTGACCACCATCAATTTTGAAAAATGTTTCAAATTTCAAGGCGGTTCTCAAAACCGCGTAGCGTCACCTAGCTGAAGTGTTGTAGCCATTCACAACCTTTCTGAACCGCATTCCATACATCCTCATTACAACCTATTCACCCAGTGTTTTCACTTACTACTCACAATTGTTTTCCCACACCGTCATCATTTTAAACTTAACTAAACCACCCCTGTGTGAGGCTGTTTCACCACACCACCGTCATATTTTGGTGGTTCAGCGCGGTTTGGAGCCGTGCTGAACCGCCATCAGAACCAACCCAGGCGAGGCCAGCTTTACAAAGTTTCCAGAAAAGATTTTATACTGATGGTATTGAGTCTACGTCCCAGTGAACCAGTATAAGGATTTATTACTTGATAGACTTCAAAGATGAATGTAAGTCGCCAAATGCCAAAAACGTAAAAGTAATTGCTGATACACTCAGATGTGCAAAATATTTGCATGGTCCATTTAACCGCAGACTGGTTGGCTCGAAATTTCTTTGTAGTTTCATAGAAACTATGAAGTCTGATGTGAGAGATGTTTCTAAAGCCCTCTTTATACAATTTTCCACACAGGGCAAAGAATAACGTGTAGCAGTACCCTGCACAAGAGCCAATATCCGCTCGTAAACTCAGACATCAACCCAGATGTGTGACGCCAAAATTGTCAGACCACCCTTGTGGTCTGACAAGTCTGTGGTCAGTCAGTCTTGTGGTCTGACAAGTACGATTTTCTTCACTCAGTCACCAAAAAAATAAATAAAAAAGGTGACTGGTGATCGTGACCTAACCCGAAATCACGGTAGCAGCTCTCAGCTGTTATCATGCAGTTAAAAAAATCCCAGTTAAAACACACAATAAATGACACACACCAACACCAGACCCAGCCATGAGGACATTTCCTTATTAAGGCATTTCATTGCAATTTCCTCCGTTTCCTGCAAAAACCAGGTTGTATAACCCAGCTTGCGTTTTAAAAAAGACGACAACAGACTTTTCCTGCTGTAGATGGGTCTTAATGGTGCTGCATCCTATAATCACTGCTATCTCATGTTTAATCATGTCCTGACATTTTTTTCATGATTTAAGTAATAACTTCCTTTTCGATGTTTACAGTTCGAATAGCTGACGACATAAAAGAATGCAGGAAGCACTTTTTCCTGTCAGGCTCACTGGGTTCATTCCAGACTCCAATTTTCTCTTCTTTACTTCATAGCAAAAAAGTGCCAAGAGTGCTAATCTGGGAAGGAGTAGCCACTCGACATTTATTAACGAGCATGCCTTAGGGAAAGAATAAACAGAAGGGAGTGGTCGCTAATTGTCAGTTGTACTTATACCTGTTTAAAAATGTGACCTTAAACCCCAATTCTTCTTCATGACAACAAGTAATAATAAGTCAGTTTAAAACACTAATCTTATTTCTTCCCACACATAATGAATGCCATGTGCTCAAGGTCTCCACTTTCTTCCTCTCTCTCTCTGTCTGTCTGTTCTCTCTGCAGATCTCACTCAAGTCCGAAGCGATGAGTTGATCGCTTCACATTTATGGCCCATTTTTCAGAATTATCACTGGGGCAGAGGCAGTTATGTAGGACAGCATCTCTCTGCAGGTTTTCAAGTTTGTGTGATCAGCACAGATATCTAGGGATCACTCAGTGTCTAGAAGGCAAGACCCAAATCTCATGAACAGTCCTGCTTTGTATCATCAGGAGCTCAGACTTGCTGATAATCACAATATGATATGATCCTGACCAGCAGTGCAAGCATTTGTGAATGGAGAGGCACCAACAGCAGCACCACACATGGTTAAACTGACTACCACGTTTTTAGCTCTGCTAATCGAACTATTTCTCCAGTGCAACCCGGACATTCTCGTTGGCCACGTTATGAAAAAAACACCTCCACATACAATGATCTAATCAGTCAGTCATGTGACAGCAGCACAGAACATTAAAAAAAGGTCGAACAGATAAAGGCTACGAGCTCCAGTTAATGTTTACAAATTTATAGGTTTAAACAGTAAATTACCGGTAACTGGTACGATTATAGTCACCAGGATCATCTTTTCTGACATTCTGATGCATGATTTATAGTTAAAGGGCCCCACACACAAAATAGTAAAGAAACATATTGAGAAAAAAATTGGATCATGTAATAATCTGAAATGTTTGCTATAATATGTTATCACAATATATTTTTAGATTATTTGGACATAAAAAAAATGATCATGCTCTCAAATAAATACACTTCACCCTCGATTTCCCAAACCATTAGGGGGAGTAGGCTGTCCGGGAACCTCAAAAGTCCGGCAATCGCTAATATCCGGGGTCCCTACTCTTTCCCGGACATTTACCATAATCAGTCCGGCAATCACCATTATTCAGCAGCAGTCCCGGACTTTTACACACTAATACGACACTCAATACACAATACTGTGTTTCCACAAACTTAAGGAGCGAATCAGCACATTCTTTTATCTCATTCATTTTAAATGTGGGTTCCGGCTCGACATCACTGTCCTCGCTTTCACTTTGCTCCCCATCACTGATGCCACTATCTGTTCATCGGACATTATTCCGTGCCCCTCTGCGGCTTCATTTTCGTCCATCCACTCGGACGGGAACGGGCCGGACAGGAGGGAAGTTGGAAAATCATGACCGACCCGGACTTCCATCATCGATTCACAGACTTGTCCGAGCATTTTTCCGGCAGTACCAAATAATGTCCGGCGCCGGATTTTGTACGAGAAATCCGAAATCTGGGAAATAGGGGTACGGGAAATCAAGGGTGAAGTGTAAATACTTTAGGTACACCTTGTTGTTGGAATGGATAACACAGAAATGACACAGGCTTCTCCCAAAAGATAAGACTATGTACAAGAGGCATCACTGTGGAAAAAAATTATTTCTCAGCTTTTATTAACATTTGAACAAAAAGTGTTACGTCCAAAATTATTCATTACCCTTTACAAACAGTCTATGGGAAAATCCAAAGTTCTACACCATTCCAAATAGTCCAAGCTGTTCTAAAGCATCCCAATTACCCTGATCCACTGGAAACAGCTGTTTTAATCAACTCAACAGGTGAAAAACAGCAGCTCTCTGCAGTTGGTTTGTGGACCGTCATGGCTAAGACGAAGGAGCTCACTGAGGACCTGCGGCTGCGCACTGTGGCTGTTCACAAGTCACAAAAGGGCTATAAGGCCATATCTAAATGTTTATGTTCCAGTGGCGACAGTGCAAAGTATTATTAAAAGATACAAGACTTTCCGCACTGTGGAAAATATCAGAGGACGTGGGAGGAAGGCAAAAGTGACACCTGTGCTGGGCAGGAATCCAAGAACCAAGAGAATCCAAGAACCACCACCAAGGCCGTCCTGGTTAATCTGGGCTCTGCTGGTGGCAACGTCTTAAGGGAGACAGACCATCGGACACTGCTGAGTTCCACGGACGCAGACCAAGGAGGACACCACTTCTCCAGATAAGGTAGGTACACAAAAGCCCGCTTGGCCTTTGCAAATGCTCACCTGGACAAAGACGACGACTTCTGGTCTTGTTTTATGGTCAGATGAAACAAAAATTGAATTGTTTAGCCACAATGATGTATCCTTCATTTGGTGTAAAAAAGGAGAAGCCTTCAACCCTAAGAACACCATCCCCGCTGTCAAACATGGTGGTGGGAACCTAATGCTTTGGGGGTGTTTTTCAGCCAATGGACCAGGGAACCTAATCACAGTAATGAACAAAGAGCAACACATAAAGATTCTCAACAACAACATCAGGCAGTCTGCAGAGAAACTTGGCCTTGGGCGCCAGGGGACATTTCAGCATGACAACGACCCAAAACACACAGCAAAAGTGGTGAAGAAATGGTTAGCAGACAAAAACATTAACGTTTTGCAGTCCTGACTCGAATCCAATTGAGAATCTGTGGAGGGAGCTAAAGATCAGGGTGACGGCAAGGCGACCCTCAAAAACTTTAAGAGTTGGAGACGTGCAAAGAGCTGGTCAGCAATTATAGGAAGCGTTTGATTGCTGTAACAGCCAATTAAGGCTTTTAGGAGCAAATCAAGGGAGTGATTTTCAGGATTAAGCTTTGCTGAAGATACGGTTCAGCATATTTTGGTTACTCAGATTGGGGCTGGGGGCAGCACAGTGGTTAGCACAACCACATCACAGCAAGAAGGTCCTGGGTTCGAGTCCTCGACTTGGGCAGCTCTGTGTGAAGTACCTGTGACAACAGTACCTATGGGTACTCTGGTTTCCTCCCACAGTCCAAAGCCATGCAAATCAGGCTAATTGGATGTTCCAAATTGCTTCAAGTGTGAGTGGTTGTTTGTGTGTGTTGTCCTGTAATGGTCTGGCGAGCGGTTCAGGGTGTACCCCGCCTTTGCCCATCATTGGCTAATAGGATTAAGCGGTTCTGCAAATCAGGGAGTGAGAGGGATTGGGTCTGGGGTGATTTAACAAATACTGTATCAGGGGCGGAAATTAACACTAGTCCGCTGGCCCGTGGCGAGTCAAAGAGCTGTAAGGCGAGTCAAAAATCTGTAGGGCGAGTGAAATTAGCTAGCAAGTCATCCTGCTGGCGACCTGACAAATCCAATAGGCAAAGAAGACATTGTTCCTGACCAGTAAATATGAAGGAAGACTAGTAGTTTCATAATTTCACTAGTCCTGTTGGCCAGTAGCTTAGTTTTGCTAAATTCAATCCTTGCTAAACCAGCTGACCATGGCTGTGTAAGACATTCTGGACCTACAGTCACGCTCATCTCTGGCAGCATTCTCGTCCTCAGAGTCACTAGAATGTGACGTCTCACTGTCTCCACAAGGCTCCTCCCTCTCTGGTTCAAACAGGTAACCATTTACAACCATTTCCTTCAAATTTCTGCCATAGTTGCTTCTTGAACATGTTTTTTTTTTATCACCGAAAATGTCACTCGCTGAATAGATCTGCTTGCTTACTTGCGCTGGACAACCCCACCCAACGAGTTTACGTCACTTCCAGGAAAAACACGACTGCTTAACGATTGGTTCAGCCCCCGCTAGTAATCCACCGGATATCACCACCCAGTTGTGTGCTTTTTATGGTCATTTAAGTTAAAATAAACATCTGTATCACTTAAAGGTATTACATACACACAAACTATGCTACAAGGATGACCAACACCGGTACACTTTAAAAAGATAGTAGGGTATATTATGGCTGTTCCTCTACTGAAAACATCTTCAGTATATATACACACACATCTTCATACATATATACATACATATATATATATATATATATATCCCCCCCCCCCTTTTATTTATAGTAGAGATTTTTTCCTCCGATCAATAATGAGAAAAGTGTTTGTCATGTCAATATTAAACGTTAAATGTTTAGATAAAGCTTATACAGAGCAATAAACCGAAAACGTTAGTTTGTAACATGCAATTATTTGCAAAGTAAGAAACAAGCAGCAAACCATGAGCTTATTCCTATAACAATATTCTAACAGTGATACAAGGTGCCCTTATTAATTAAACCAATTTGGTCCTGTCCTTCCGCAAAACAAATTGGAGGAACACTCATTGCATTAAAGAAACAAACTAATTAATAGCGGCGCTCCATGCTTATGCAAATATCATAAAACCATGAACTCAGTTTTATTGCCGCGTTCATGCTCACATGTACACACAGGCAACCCAATAAATGAAGAAAATAGCAGGGAGGGAAGAAAAAAAAAAAAAAAAAAAAAAAAAAAAAAAAAAAAAAAAAATGTATCTCTCTCTCCCTCCCTCTCT
>JBCNYH010000016.1:5631092-5642364 GCA_039654325.1 Tandanus tandanus
ACACACACACACACACACACACACACACACACACACACACACACACACACACACACACACACACACACGTGTGTGTCACTGTATGATTATTAATTATACTTTCATTCCATTTTTTTTCTCATTCCTGAAAAAAGTAAAAAAATGGAAATAGCAGATTTCATCAGGAGGCCGACGATCACGAACTCCCTGGTTTTAGAAAGTTTTGTTGGAAGAAATTGCAATAAGTTGCTGATTTCAAGACATTGCAGCTCATCTTGTTGGGAATCTTTGGTGTGAACTGACCTTAAGAAAGCTGAAGAGAGGCTGAGGGTGTCTTTTCAGTACCCTGGACAGCAGCCATTTGTCTTAGAGTCACTACAATTAGGCTCAGCTAGGTTGGATTCAAACGCCCCATCAACTTCAAATACCTACTTGTCAACTTGGGCAGTCTTTTTTAATGACAAGTTCATTCCCAGATTACAAAATACCATAAATTCCACATTGTAATAAATAAGTCACTCAGTCACTCATTTGCCGAACTACTTAATCCTAATAGGGTCAAGGGGAGGCTGGTGCCTGTATCAGCTGACATTGGGGCGAAGGCGGGGTACACCCTGAACAGCTCGCTAGACCATCACAGGGCCAGGCCAACACACACTCACAACCATTCACACTCACACCTAGGGGCAATTTGGAACAGCCAATTAGCCTAATGGTCATGGCTTTAGACTGTGGAAGAAAACTGATGCAAGCAGGTGGAGAACATGCAAACTCCACACAGAAACTCCCTCGCTGAGCCCGGGACTCAAACCCAGGATATTCTTTCTGTGAGGCGGATGTTCTGAGCACTACGCCACTGTGCCACCCTAAATAAGTCATACTTTATATAATGGTTCCCTTCAACAGCCTTTTGCTTGTGAAAGCTATAACACTTACTACAATGAGAGAAACTCTTTATAACTATTCGAATCCCGGGCTCAGCTCGGGCGTTTCTGTGTGGAATTTGCATGTTCTCCTCATGTTTACATGGGTTTCCTCCAGGCTACTCCGATTTCCTCCTACAGTCAAAAGACATGCACATTAGGCTAAATTGCTGTTCCAAATTTAGCCCAAGGTGTTGGTGTTGCCCTGTCTGTGATTATTTGGCAAACTGTTCAATTCAGGTGTACCCTGCCTTCGCCCGGTGTCGGCTAAGATAGGCTCCAGCCTCCCCGCGACTCAAATAGGATTAAGGGGTTTGGAAAATGAGTGAGTGAGTGTATCTGGGTTTTCGCTAAAGTGTGCCCAGCCTTAGTATTTTCATCTTGCCTACACTGAACTGTTTGTCTGATCGTTTAACTCCTTGCCTACTGTTTTCCAATTTGGACTGTGATTCTGATTTGTGCTGTAAGTTCAATAACAGATGTTCAGTACAGACTGCCACTGGATTTTCTTGTTTTGATAAACAGGCTGTGGCCCGACTTTAATTAAAGGTGTGCCCACAGCAGCCCATTTTTCTGATACGCATACAGGTACATTATGTGATTCAGGTGGCAAGGTAGCATCGTAGTTAGTGCATCCTCTTCACAGCAAGTGGGTCTTGGGTTCGAGTATCGGACTCGACTGTTTCTGTATGGAGTGTGCATGTTTTCCCCGTGCTTGTGTGAGTTTCCTCCAGCTGCTCCGGTTTCCTCTCGCAGTCCAAAGAAATGCATATCAGGCTAATTGGCTATTCCAAATTGCCCCCAGCTGTAAATGAGTGTGAATGGTTGTTTGTTGCCCTGCAATGAACTGACAAACTGTCACAATGTACCCTGCCTTCACCTGGTGTCAGCTAGGATGGGATCCAGTCTCACCGCAGCCCTAACAGGAGGATTAAGCGGTTTGGCAAATGAGATATGAGTGATGATATAGTTTTCCATTACCCCCATGTTTAGTGTAAGAAATACAAAAATAACAAAACAAAATGTAAAACAGCATTCTCCCTGTGCTTGTGTGGGTTTCCTCCTGGTAATCCGGTTTACTCTCACAGTCCAAAGACATGCACATTAGGTTAATTGGCTGTTCCAAATTGCTCCTAGGTGTGAGTGTGAATGATTGCATGTGTGTTGGCTTCAAACAGTGTCAGTTAAGATTGGCTCCAGCTTCCCCACGACCATGATAGGAGTAAGCCGTTCTGCTAATGAGTGAGTGAGAAAAAGTAAAACACATTCTGCAGTCAAAGTTGTGATGAGAGACCAATGGGACAGTCAGTCGACAGTGAAGTGGCTAATTGCCTCATGTTACAGGGTGCCCTCAAGTCTGTCTCCCTTCTGGTTCTCTCTTTTTAGTTATGCTGTCATAGTCAGTCATGGCGGAGTCCCTGCTTGCACTCAGCACTAATAAACTCTCTCTTTTGATTTAAACTTAAATGCTACATGTACAGATATACATGTAATGTACATGTAAAAATATACATTTATAGATAATAAAAAGTAATAAAAAAGTATGTGTGTTCATAAAATGAAAAATAATTGAAATAATTTGGAATTTTTCATGTTCGGTGATTTGAGTTCTGGTACAGTGTTGACCCTTGTTCTTATGAACATAAATACCAGTCAAACTTTTGGACATGCAAGAAACTGTCTGTAAACTGACTGTAAATTGTAAATTGACTGGCAGTGTAATTACTCTGATCTGATCCCCGATCATTATGAATCTGGATAATGGGGAAAAAGCTTTCATGGCCCAGTGTGCACTGAGATAATGATCATATTAATCTGACCGTGAGATGCTGTGCTTTATTACTCAAATACATCCACAAACAGCAACTGAGTGAAACAACTAAAACTACAAGTTAGATTAAAGAATGGAGCCTGTGAGTCTTGGCTTTGGTTCTGAGATATAACAACAAAACAACAACAACAAAGCTTATCACTCACTCATTTGCTGAACCACTTAATCCTACTAGGGCCACAGGGAGGCTGGTGCCTATGTCAGCCAAAACTGGGCGAAAGTGGGGTACACCCTGAACAGCTCGCCAGACCATTGGAGGGCTAACACACTCAGCCATTCAAATTCACACCTAGGGACAGTTTGGAACAGCCAGTTAGCCTAATGTGCATGCCTGTGGACTGCAGGAGGAAACCCAAGCAAGCATGGAGAGAATATGCAAAACTCCACACAGAAACACCCGAGACTGTGAGGGGGAGGTGCTAAACACTACACCACCATGCCACCAACGATATCCATTCATATTCTTCCGCTTATTAAAGGTCCGGTCACAGAGGGAACAGGTCTAGGAGGGAAACCCAGGCATCCCTCTTCCCAGCGACACTCTCTAGCTTCTCCTGGGCAATCCTGAGGTGTTCCCAGGCCAGACGGGATATATAATCCCTCCAGCGAGTTCTGGGTCTGCCCCAGGGACTCCATCCAGTGGGACATAAACACTTCTAAATCAAAGCAACAAGGAGGCATTTTTATTGGATGCCCTAACCACTTCAACTGACTCCCTTTGACTCTCTGGATGTCTGAGCTCCTCACCCTATCTCTAAGGCTGAGTCCAGGCACCCTTAACAAACTTCATTTATCAGAAATAACCATAATTACTAGCTTAAATAAAGTTCATAGATCATGTTGCCATTTTGTCAAATTTTACCTACCCTTGCATTACAATAAAAAATTTATCTAGTGGGGAAGTGAATAATTAACAGAGGGGAAAAGCAGTTAATAATAAGGAACTGTGAGTTAGTGCAATTACTGTAAGTTAATTGTGTCTGGAATTGTTTTTCCTGTGGAAGCACAAACATAAAACCTGAGCTGACCCTAAATATTTGTTGTCACCGGAGACACAGTCTCACATGTCTTATGTAAAAATTGTAGAATGGGCCACGCCTATGGGCTTCCCTTGTATGAGATTACACAAGCCTCAGTCCTCTGACGTCAGTCTCTATACACAACATTTCTATCAAAAACACAATAATCCACAGGAGTATATAGACCAGGCATATGAGCACCACAAATATATTGTCACTGAAATCCGGTGCTTTGGAGTCTTTATATGAAGAAGAACGAGGTGCTATACAATAACAGTGCTGTGAATGCATTCATTCATTCATTTCATTTTCCGAACCGCTTAATCCTAATTAGGGTTGCGGGGAGGCTGGCGCCCATCTCAGCTGACTCTCGGCGAGGGCAAAGTACACCCTGGACAGTTCGCCAAGCCATCGCAGGGCAGCTCTGAATACAACGTTACAATATTCTTAATTTTTAAATCATCATACACAGAATAAAACAGCAAACACCAGCATGTAAATCAGTTCGGTAATCCATGAATATATAAATATTATAATTAGTGGTGAGAAAAAAGCATGGAGTTATTTGTGTACACCCTGAAAAGCTCGTCAGCCCATCACATGGCTAACACACACACACACACAACCATTCACACTCACACTCACACTCACACTCACACCTACAGGCAATTTGGGACAGCCAATAAGCCAAATGTGCATGTCTTTTGACTGTGGGAGAAAATCGGAGAACCTGGAAAAAACCCATACAAGTATGAAAATGCAAACTCCACTCAGAATGCCCTCGCCAAGCCTGGGATTCGAACCCAGGACCTTCTTGCTGTGGGGTGGGCGTGGTAACCACCATGTCACCGTGCCGCCCAAAACTGGGGATTTGTTGCATGAAAATGATTAATAATTGACTCATTACTTGTGATAAATAATTAAATCTCCTTTTTATGGAAATTACTGAGCATGAATGAACCTTATTAGTGTATAATTGGCAATGTTTTATAGCTGTTGGCAGCAAGACTTAAATCAAGAATTTGTCCTCCAGAGATTTCAGGTTACAGAATTTCATCCATTTCCCAAACTGATTATTTCTATTAGGGTTGTAGGAAGGCTGGAGCCTATCTCAGCCGACTCTGGGCGAAGGCGGGGGCACTCTGAACAGCTCACCAGACCATCACAGGGCAAACACACACACACACACACATCCATTCACACACAGTCCCTGGCTCAGCAAGGGTGTTTCTATTTGAAGTTTGCATGCTCACTCCAGGCTTGCATGGGTTTCCTCCAGGTACTCCGGTTTCCTCCCACAGTTGAAAAACCTCCACATTAGGCTACCTAGGTGTTCCAAATTAACCCTGAATGTGAATGTGAATACTTGTGTGTGTTGGAATTCTTTGTGAAAGGGCAGCTCCCGCTAGATGTGCCTGGGTTTGCTTTTCACCACCTTTCCTTTCAATAGCTGTTTTCATTTGTATCACCTGTCTTGTTCATTTAATTATCAACTAACAAGACAGGAAGAGGGGTTAGTATGTCTGCCTCACAGCAAGAAGGTCCTGGGTTTGATTCCCGAGCTCAGACATTTCTGCGTGTAGTTTGCATGCTCTCCCCGTACTTGCGTGGGTTTCCTCTGGGTACTCCGGTTTCCTCAGGCAGTCCGAAGACATGCACATTAGGCTAACTGCCTGTTCCAAATTGACCCTAGGTATGAGCGTGATTGTGAATGGTTGCATGTGTGTGTGTGTGTGTGTGTGTGTGTGTGTTGCCCTGCGATGGTCTGGTGAGCTGCTCAGGGTGTATCCGGCCTTTACCCAGTGTTGGCTGAGAGAGGCTCCAGCCTCGCCATGATCCTAGTAGGATTAAGTGATTTGGCAAATGTAATGAATCACCAGGGAATGTTTTTCCAGATAAAATATTAATTAATGCAATAATTTATTTATTTTTTATTTGGTCTAGCTATAGCCATGAGTATATAAAGAAAGGAATCCAATAATTGGGGTAAATTGATGTAGAAACTTGTGTAATTAAAAAACAGAAAACTGCCATAAAATGACATAGTAATAATTTAATTCAATTCAATTCAGTTTTATTTGTATAGCGCTTTTTACAATTGACATTGTCACAAAGCAGCTTTACATAGTAAAGTTAATTTAAGGAGGAATCTAAAAAATTTTCTACAACCCCATACACATCCCTAATGAGCAAGCCCGCGGCCACAGTGGCAAGGATAATCATGACATGGTGAAATAATTTTGCTTCCAGACATTTGAAATGTATTCAAAATGTTGTCTTAGAAATAATAAATAAAATGCAGCTTTCAGACCTGACATATTGTTCCCGTGATATTTTTCAGAAAATGTTACGCAGATTGTCTTTGTAATTTATTATTATTATTATTGTTGTTGTTGTTGTTGTTGTTGTTGTTGTTGTTGTTGTTGTTGTTTCATGGGAAAACACATGCTGCAGATATCAGGTTGACGATGGTTATTGCAAATATGTCACTTATATGTCCAGTCTACCTTTTTTCAATCAAGGATAATGTTACTTCTTCTGGTACCTTAACTTTTGGATTTGTACATTGTGTTTTCTGAGGATCCTTTACCAGTCAGCATAAAAGCTCTTGACATATTGTTCAATGTTAACTTATCCTGAAAAGGTGCTTCAAAGCATTGTCTTTAGCACCTGGGGGTTCACAACATACTTCATAATCTTTCAATTGTTGTGTGAAGGGATTCTGTATCTAAAAAGGGACACAAAGGAAACGGGTCATTGAGAGTTGTGTAGCTTTGAAAGTTTTAGGTGTGTCATTTCACTGTAAGATCACAGAAGCTTCCATGGCAAAAGTATTCATATAAAGGCTATTCTTTGGAGACACACAAAATTGCACTGACCTTATTTTGGGCCAATCCAGCTGAAGAACATGCATTATAAAAATGCAGGATTAAGCCATGTTAAGCATTAGGCCAAAGAATGTCCAGTCAAAGAGCAAAGCTGAAGTTTCAAATACAAGGTGTGTACTTGTTCTGGAACTGGCATTTTGGGACGTATCTTCTTCAGGATGCTTAAACTAATGTTTGTATGACTTGACTTGAATGTGTGTTCCTTATTTGCAGGTCTGAGCACAACAAAGAAGTGGAAAATGCTCCTCCAGGTATACCTGATCTCCATTACGGTGACTGCCATCAGCAGCCAGACAACGCTGAATTGTGCCGGCTTCCTCCGATTACCAGGTACTTTTAATAAAATGCACAATTAAGATTAATTAAGATTCTTTTGAATTTCTTTTTTATTATTAATAACATTGGTTTACATTTTTGACCCAACTTGTGTAATATGTTATGCTTTGTTAGTTCTACTCCTATGAAACTCCTGTGAAACTCATTATCATACTTTTTTTATAAGCTGTTAATATTAATAATAATCAGACAATGTAAGCAAAATTGGTAACTACATTTTGTAATCATATTTCTCTTCTTCCTTTAGACTATAATGATATATCTGTTGATTGTGGCACAAACTACATTAGTCTAAACATACAGATCTGCCCAGCTATCTATGCCGGCTACAATGAGTCATCACTGTTTGTTAATGGCATAACTAATGACCCAAATTGCAAAGGCACTGTGGATAATACCGCCGTCCCCCCTGTGCTCCGCTTCACTTTTCCCATGGGTACCAACAACAGCTGTGGCAGCAAACTCAATGTAAGAATTTTTTAAAATATATTATACAGCACTACAACAGAATATAAAAAGTGCATCACTTATTATGTTTATATGGGGTAGCTCAAACCAATAGAGCAAATAATCTTTAATATAAATTACATTAAAGATTATGTCAACATAAAAAAAACAAATAAAACAAGGTGATATGCTAATCTAGGGCTGTATTGTAGAAACATCCTAATATGGGCAATGAGGTATTTGACAACGTTAGCTCGATTAACCAAATCAACTATACAACAATAGACAAAACTTTGTAAATACCGACTAAAATGACATAAAATTATGCAATTCTGGCTCCCATGATGTCATTACAGCTGGAAGTATAGCGGCTTTAATGTATTTCATAGTGCACTACAGCAAAAGGAAAACCATTTTAAAATAACCATAACCTAAAATTGTAGCTGTGCATGCATAATTTGTTGCTAGGAAACAACATGAAAAATGATTATCCCCTAGTTTTGGGCTTCATAAGGTTGTAACCAATAGAATATTATTTGGAATTATATTTGGAATTAAGGGATAATGTCATCTAAATAATATCTGTCGTAACTGGTCAGAACTGGGTTCGTACAGAATGCAAAAAATATATATAAATAAATAATTATTAATTAAATTTAAAAAAGCCATGAAAGGAAGGTTTTTACTTTAATTTCAAAGATGAGTAGTCAGATATTACATGGGAAAAAGAAAGCACATTTCTTAACACTGTCTGTGAATAATGCATTTAAAGAAATGTACCTACAGTGTTAATAAATAACAAAGGTATTCCTAGGTTTTTCTTAAATCTAAATGAAGATTACACTCACTCACATACTCATCCGCCAAACCGCTTAATCCTTAATCCTAATCTTAGGGTCGTGGGGCGGCTGGTACATCTCAGCCAACACAGGGTCAACACACCCCCCCACACTGACACCTAGGGGCAATTTGGAGCAGCCAATTAGCCTATTGTGCATAACTTTGGACTGTGTGAGGAAACCGGAATACCCGGAGAAAACCCACGCAAGCAAAAGGAGTACATGCAAACTCCAAACAGAAATAACTGAGCCCGAGTCAAGTTTTGTTTAAAAAAAAAAAAAAAAAAAAGTTATTTCCCTTAGCCTCTTTTTCAGGCACCTGCGACCTGCGCATGTCCCACTGTTAGCTCCACTTTCAAAACCTGCTAACTCATGTTATAAATTGTAGCAGAAGAAGCGAAACTCTGAAAGATAATTTCTATGCCTATAAAAAAAAATCAGATTTTTCTTAAAAACTTGATTCAGCAGGTTTTGCAGGTGGTCTCCTCATATGGCTTGAATAAACCATACAAACACCTCCTATTGGTTTTCACTAATATTTTTTCGTTGAGAAACCATTGTATTTGGTTCAATAAACACATTTAGATAGAGTTTGACTTACACCCCAACAGTGTAAAACATCCTTCACAATTAAGAAATGATTCCCTTCTCTAATAGTAATTACACTTACAAGAATCTTGACTTAGGATATTTTTTGCTCCCCAGACGACTAGCGCACTAGGCACGGGAATATTTTCAGACTTTTCCAACATTCAGTCACTAAACATCAGTGGCCTGGTGCGATCAGTTGACACCTCGGTGAGTGTGATAACGTACAACACTGACCTGAAGTACTTTTACTCCTGTGCCTATCCTTTGGAGTACCTGATCAACAACACTCGACTTGATGTGTAAGTATTTTCCATAGATGCATTAATATTATTCAGATACACTGCTCGGCCAAAAAAAAAAAAAAGTCACGCACTTGAATATGTTGTACCACCTTTAGCCTTGCTTACAGAACGTACTCGTCGTGCCATTGTTTCAACAAACTTAAGTAACATAGCATTTATTTCCATCCAGTATCAGGGTCATTTCTCACTGACGTCTTGATTCGATGAGGGAAAAACTGAACCACTCCATAAAGTCTTCTCCAGCACATCCCGAAAACTTTCAATAGGGTTAAGGGTCAGGACTCTGGAGAGCCAATACATATGTGAAAATGATTCCTCATGCTCCCTGAACCACTTTCATTATTTGAGTCCCTATTTTATATCCGTGCCATCAGGGAAGAAAAAGTCCATTGATGTGATAACCTGGTCATTCAGTACATTCAGATCATCAGCTGACTTCATTTTATTGCCGTAATTAATGTTGCTGAGCCTCGACCTGACCAACTGGAGCAACAATGCCATGGAGATAACATGCTGTGATCAAGATTAAAGGCTCTCCATGAAAACATTAGAGTGTGTGACTTCTTTTTTTGGGTAGGCAGTGTATTAATGCTTTTATTACAAGACTAGTATAGAGTATACAGAAGAAACACTAATAAATAGTTCCTGTAAGGTAATAATGCGATAGTGGAGATCTCTGAGCATCCTCCTCTCACCTGTGGATAAAATTGTGAAATTCTGCTAAAAATATTTCAGGCAAATATTATATAGTATAATAATTTATCCCTAATCTTTATTTGCTAATAAAATATGAATGCTCTCTGTGCACAGGTCCTCTTCTGCCATTGCAGTGAATGACAAAAATGGCAGCTTCATCAGCACACTCAACCTCAAGCTGTTCAGCGTAAGACATTTCAGCAACACTGTGTACATATCAGCAAGTCCGCAACATAGAGCTGAAAATGAATGAGTACATTACATTGGCCTACCTCTTTTCTTTTAGGATGCAGGCTACACCACACCTCTTGTGATTCCCACTCAGGGGATTCAACTGAAGTCAAATGTGTTTGTCCAAGTCCAAGCAACCAATCTGACTTCCCAGTAAGAGAAAGCGAAATTTTACAGCCAGTTTATCTGTTAGAAATTGCTCCAGACTCATCTTGTCCTGTTTTATTGTTGACAGAAAGAATTTAGAAAATGATTTTGTTTGACTTCAGGTACTATGTGCTACTGGACAGGTGCTATGCTTCCGTGTCCCTTTACCCATCCAGCTCTACCTTCTATAATCTATTTGTGGGGTAGGTTCTACCAGTTTAACATTTATTGAAGGTGTAAATTCTACTGCTTATAATGTGGTAGGTATTGTACATGAATAGACCTCTTTATGCTGTGATATATCAACATAATTCAAAATATGAACAGAGTCTAAGTAAGAAAAATGAGGTAGGAGCGCAACGACGAGTTTATAGTAAATTAATACCTTCAAAGCAAGTGCTCTGTTTGCAAGGGGTGAAGATAGTTTAGAAAAAAGAGACAAAGATGCACTGTTATAGAAAAAAATATCAAGAAAGCCTTTAAGCATGACAAAAAAACCCCGCTAAAAACAAGTAAGAACACGTGTTGAGGCCATATTGGATTCCTTCATAGCACAAACTGGTGTGTGAAAGGCTTTCTTACCATTTTTCTTCTCTAACAGTGTGCCTTTGTTCTTTTTGTTCATTTTATGAACATAATCTATTGCACTGCCTTGCAAAATATCCACTCTCTTGAATAAATTTCCACATCGAAGCATTACACCCTAGAAGTACAACTAACTCTACTGAAATTGCATGGGATTTTTCAGTGGCATAGTGGTTAGTGTGTCCACCTCACAGTAAGAAGGTTCTGGGTTCAAGTCCCGAGCTTGGCAAGGGCGTCCCTGTGTGGAGTATGTGTGCTCTCTCTGTGCTTACTTGGGTTTCCTCTGAGTGCCTTGGTTTCCTCATATAGTCCAAAGACATGCACATTAGTATAATTGGCTGTTTCAAATTTCCCCTATATGTGATTGTGAGTGTGAATGGCTTTGTGTGTGTGTGTGTGTGTGTGTGTGTGTGTGTGTGTGTGTGTGTGTGTTTGTGTGTGTGTGTGTGTGTGTGTGT
>JBCNYH010000016.1:5667972-5678285 GCA_039654325.1 Tandanus tandanus
AGATTACTGAAACTTTTGGGTATAATCATACACAGACAGAAGTTCAAGTGTACAAAATTAGAATAATTTTGCTTTATATTTGTAGGAGTAATTAAGAAGTTTATGGGTTCTGGGTTTTTTTTGGGTCACCCTGTATATACAGTTGATGGTTTTCAGTTTATACATTAATGTGAAGAAAGGAGATGTCTGTTTCCTGGGATAAGAACAAGCAGGAGACAGAAATAAATATGTCAGAATGCCAACAATGATTTCAGCACAAACTGCACAGTTTCCTAATGCCTGTAACATAATTAGAATACCACAGTTGTTTTAACAATGTGATTTCCTTGCTCATAGAAAATATTCATCATAACCACTTTTAATTAAAGCCATGCACAGCACAAAAAATATAATCAGCATGGTGTTCAGGATAAGCCTTCAATTCCTTTTTTTTTCCTTTTTGCAAGGACAGTCAGAGGGCGGCATGGTGGCGTAGTGGTTAGCACATCCACCTCACAGCAAGAAGGTCCTGGGTTCGAGTTTTGTACTTAGTGAGGGCATTTCTGTGGAGTCTGGATGTTCTCCCTGTGCTTGCGTGAGTTTCGTCTGGGTACTCCAGTTTCCTTCCACAATCCTGACATGCACATTAGGCTATTTGGCAATTCCAAATTGCTCCTGGGTGTGAGTGTGACGGTGAATGGTTGTACGTGTTGCCCTACTGTAGTCTGGCGAGCTGTTCAGGATGTACCCCGCCTTTGCTCTATGTCGGCTGAGATGAGCACCAGCCTCCCCTTCACGACCAACATAGGATTAAGTTAAGTGAGGTGAGGCAGATGAGTGAGTAAGAGATTAAGGACAGTCATACACAATAAATACCTGCAGACATGTCCCTATCAGGTCTCCTCATCCCCTCATTTGCTGAGCCGCTTAATCCTAGTAGGGTCGTGGGGAGGCTGGAGCCTATCTCACACAACACTGGGTGAAGGCGAGGGACACCCTGAACACCTTTCCAGACTATTGCAGGGCCAACACACACACACACACACACACACACACTCACACACACACACACACACACACTCACAATCACACTTAGAGGCACTTTGGAATACCAATTAACCTGATGTGCATGACTGTGGGAAGAAACGGAACACCCGGAGGAAACCCAAACAAGTGTGAGGAGAACATGCAAACTCTACACAGAAGTGGAGCCTTGCTGAGCCAGAGATTCGAACCTAGGACCTTCTGGCTTCTTGCTCTCCACTACGCCAACATTCCTTTCCCTATCAGGTTTCTCTCAAACATGCTAAAGCTGTTAAAAAAATTATTTAAAAAATAATAATGGCCACATATTCAGCACCACTTATTGCTTAGGTTTTTTTTTTCTTTTTTTAAATAAACAAACAAAAGTGCACATGCTAAGTTCTCTGTGTGCAGATGACGACAGCTTACATAGCACTGTGTGCTATTACCAAGGTGACTTCTCCGTAATCGAAAACACTTTTATTTCCTCTGTCTTAAAATGCTGCTTCTAAGCTTGTGCCCTTGTCCTGTTCTCCTTATGAATAATGCTTGAACTAATACAAACACTTTGTCAGCCAATGATCTAATCCTGAGTGTGTGCTAGCTGTCTGAAGAGCTGCTGACATTGAAGGGTGATATCATCGAAGCTCACTCAGAAGGCTAGACTCTCACCTCTGCTAAAGCTCATTTGAAATTCTGAAGAGGTAAATAATTAACGCTGAGAGAATTGGACGCAAAGACATGTGTAACAAAAGAAGAAGCCATAAGTCCTCACCTCTTCCTATCCTCCCCAGGGTATTATATACTTAAAAAAAAAGAACCCTTGAGTAAATCAGGGTTGTGAGGGTTCATATGTGTCCCACATGTCCCTGCTGGTAAGTGAATTACATGCTGTAAATCAGCGAATTTATATGGTTCTACAGTTGCTAATTGAATTAAAAGCCAAGTGAACATGCATTCGCTGAGTTTATTGACTATAAACCTCTTAAATGGCAGCTAGGACAAAAAAATACAAAAAAAAAAAACGCACAGTGACACAGACACAGACTCTCCCTCCCTCCCTCCAACCCTCCCTCAGTGTCTGATTGCACACATTGTGTTTTTTTTATCTGAACCATGTCTTGCATGCTCTGTCTCAGGCGTGGCAGTCGGTGGAAAGTCACTCAAATGGGCAATGAGTGGTCAACTCTGGGTAAATCCAATTTCTATGCATAATGGCATTTCCCGCTGGAATCAATACTCTATCCCAAATCAATTCTACCCGCCAAGATTTTAAATGTGGACGGGAAGAAAATATAATTAAAGAGCAGAGCAGTGCCATAAAATTGTATAAAAAACAAAAAATTATAGACTGTATCTGTGTGCAAGCCTATATGAATGTCAGGTTGTTTATCAGATGAGATTCTTTATTTCTTTTTTTCCTCAGTCACTCATTTGCCAAATCATTTACTCCTACTAGGGTTACAGGGAGGCTGGAGCCTATCTCAGCAGACACTGGGCAAAGACAAAGTACACCCTGAACAGTTCGCCAGACCATTGAGGGCCAACACACTCACACAACCATTCACACTCATACTCACACCTAGGGGTGATTTGGAACAGCCAATTAGCCTGATGTGCATGTCTTTGAACTGTGAGAGGAAACCGGAGTACCCAGAGGAAACCCACACAAGCACAGGAGAACATGTAAACTCCATACAGAAGCACCCTCACCGAGCCCAATACTCAAACCCAGGAGCTTCTTGCTATGAGGCAGACGTGCAAACCACTATGCCACCGTACCTCCCTTCTTTCTTCCTTTCTCATATGTAAAAAGTTAGCACACCCTTACATTTATCACACCTTCAAGTCCACACTTGAAGCTCTAAGAAAGGAAGCCTTCAGAAAAAAAGGTGTGAATGCTGATGTGTCTGGCAAAGGATTTTAAAAAGCTTTATTTCAAATAACTGCCAATGGACCTTCCCCATGACAGCACTAAGCTCCGCCCCCATCAAGTACAGTTGATAATGTTCCACAATGGCTGCTGTTCAGCATCTCTCACGTATTCACGACATTTTCACCTTATTATCCGGGCTAATTTTACAGAGGGGTCTCAACTATTTTACTCAAGGGAATGTTCATGGAGTCAAGATTATGGACGAGATATCTAAGTGCTCGCATTCATTGACAAATAAAAACCAAACGCTTCACAAAGTGATTGCAATGGAGCAGGACAGAGTAGTAGTATTATTACTATTTAAATCAGAATATTTAAGGTAACTGAAGGTGGGACTAAAAGTCACATGGGTAAAAGGTCATATCTTATTTAAGAGAGAAATTCATAACTTATTTCATTTCTTGATGCTGAACTTGAACATACCCATGGGAAGCAACTCTATAATTTGGTTCAGAAGAGCAGAAAACTTTTTTTCATTTCATCATATCCTTACCCGTATAAAGGCAAGTTTTTGTACTGTTCTGTTTTTTTTTCTGGAATTCTGTTTTGCTGTCATCAGTATTAATAATTATGCTACCTTTGACAGGATGATTGCATATTTATGAAAGCCTGCCCTGTTTTGTATGAAACTATAGCAAGTGAAAATTTCCTTATCGGGGTAAAAAGTTTCAACCCAAGGACAGATGTGACTTTTTATCCCTATTACTATATAATAGTTTAACTTTTGCATTTTAGAAGTCATTTGGAATTGTACACTGGTATTTTCACATCTAATTCTATACTTTTTAAATCAAACAGGTGCTATTATACATGTCTCTGAACCCAATCTACATAAACTCACAATCTACATAAAGATGTTGCATCGCTACTACCATCCCTTTCATATGGTGGCACTAAAAGAACTGGGAACATTTATCACTTCTCCTGTGATGAGTTACGTGATTGTTATCGAATGACTGTGTGATATTTTGCCCCAGAGTTTGAGACTTTTCCCTCTTTGTGGGGTAAAAAGTCACAAATAAATTTGTTAACTTTGATTCAATTTCGAAGATCAGGTTATTTGTTTCTGGTGAGTCCATATTCATGAGCAATGCATTAAAAAGCACCCACTGTAAACACCACTGTTGTGGGTTTTAGCCCCACCTTCCCCTACAACCTCCAATGTAATGGTTTTAGTTTAACTCCGAATCATTTAATAAATAAACAAACATGGCCACCGACAGAGTGATGCAGCTGGTTAGTTGAGTAGCTCTGGTTTATTCATCCTTCTAAATAAATATGTTTATCACCCTTGCTTAAAAATAAGAAGCTTAAAGCATATTATGTACACAAATATTTCCAATTTTTTTATTTGCTTACCCTCGATCACACAGCCTTATATTTGTTGATATTGTTTTCATTTAGCTGTGTGTGGCTGCATTCTTTAATCAATCGTAGACACCTATCCGAATGGATTTGACTTCTTTTGGCAAAAGAATAAAAAAAAGCTCCCTGTGGCATTTCAGGATACCTTTTGTCAGAATTCCACCTCCACCAAACACATCTAAAGAACCATTTTAGCACTAGCAGGCAACAACTTGTGTGAGCACCAGCATGATACGGATTAAGTAGGAAATTTGACATACTGAGCTACTGATACATTAATCAGTATATAAAACATGATTATAGCATGAAAATTGACTGAGTTACATCACTTTGTTTGTCGCTAATCAGGAAATGCTACTTTTAAGAAAACAGTAATTACAGTTACAGAACCAGTTTCTAAATGTCCGCATTTGAAACTTCCTAACATCCATACACTAAATGAATCCAGCTCTCGACCAATCAGCACGATTGTACTGGTGTCTTCCTATTAACAGATGAGTTCTATTTACACCGAATCATGTCTGTTTTGAGGCTTCACATTGGTTTAGTGTTATATGATTGTGGGAATCCTTCTGGGATTCTGTAAGTAGGGAGAGTATTCTGGTAGTGAATATGGATAATAAGGAAATACCCTGAGCAACCACAAAAGCAGATTGAAAATCGGCAAAATAAGTGGATTTTCCCATTGTTTTACAACTTGGACATGGAACCCTTTCTTAAACAAGCATTATAGCATGGATAAATTGTGTTTATGGATATTTGAACTTGTGGAAATTGTCATGTAGATTATGCTTTGAAGGATGTAATTTTGGCGATATCGCATTTTCGTTCAGGTACGCCATTTTAAACTTACTTTGGCTCTTACTCAAAACTCTACCTTGTGACTTAATCCGTATTATACTGGAGCGGGTCGCATATGGGAGATACTACGTCTGCTTGTCTAGAGGAGCTGAGTCACTACCGACATCAACATCTTTAAGCTGAAGGAAGCATGGACACAATTTTCAGCAAGCCTTTTAGCAAGTTGGACACTAGTACACAATTATGCAAAATGTCTGCAAAAATTAGTTATTAATGTTACATATACTTATTTTGTTGAATAAATGGTTGAAAATTCAAAATATTCTGGTAGTTTTGTTTACATTTTTTTGTTTTGTCTGCAGCTTTATCTGTAGGCACTGTATTAAGAGTTAAAAATATTTGCTTCTTTAAACTTCTTTATTTGCTTCTAGAGATTTTTCACAGTTCACATTTTTCATGGCACATATCAATTTGTTTTAACATGACTATGTTTGAAAAGTTTGAAAAAGGACCCTATCTGGAGTTTGTTTCGCTCTTGCCAGTGTGTGAAATCGGGAGAATAGGACACGGATGCATCAATACATATAAGGCAAGATAATGGCAATAATAACAGTATACAGATATTAAACTAACAAATCAGATATTAAGTCATGAATTAAATTAAATAGAACTAGGCACATTTGCATATGCTACATTATATTTACATACATCAGACAAGCGTCTGCTCATTTACATGAACAAACGGAAAATATCTCAAATCACTTACAGCGTCTCCTATGTGGGTCATATGCTACTTTTCACAGTACAATGGTGCCACCTGTGTAAAGATTTATTTCTTGTTTTTGTTTGTTTTCTTCACCAAGAAGATCATAATAAGACTGTAGTGTGTTTTGATGTGTAAAGACATGCTATGTATGCAAGCTTTTATTAGGTTTACCTCCCCTTTAAAACTGTTGCACAGTTATCCCTATCCATGCATATTGCATCTAATGTGCATGAGTATAGCTGTGGCACTGACATCAAATTTAAAATATACGAAATTGACTCAATACATTTCAGAAATGAAATCACTGCAGGAGGACAAGCTTTGAAAAAAAAAGTGTGTGTGTTTTTTTTTTAAAAACAATTTATTTATGCTGTGCAAATATATAGGTGCACGGTTGAACATCTTGCTAATGTGTTTGTGCTTCATCTCAAGCATGTGGAGTTCTATTATACCAAATTTAGGGTTTGACTCACAGAAATTACAGTGCAATGCTGCTATGAGGGAAAATAACAGCACTAGGAACAACAAAGTATTTTATAGAAGATATTACAGGAAAAAGTCTCTGTGACTTAAATTTACATATATTTAAATTTTATTCATACAGCGCTTTTAACAAATACTTTAGAGAAGACTTTGGCATATAAAAAAAGATAAAATAAGAGAGTAAACATTCATTTCAATTTATTTGCTGAATAACAGGCACAGGGAATCTATCACATCAACCCATCATTTTGATGACACCAGATTTATTATATATATAATATATGACTGACATAATCAATTATAAACAACTTTGTGCTGTAAATGGGCGGCACTGTGGCGTGGTGGTTAGCATGTCTGCCTCACAGCAAGAAGGTCCTGGGTTCGAGTCACATTTGCTTGTTTCCCCATGCTTGCACGGGTTTCCTCCGGATATTCTGGTTTCCTCCCACAGTCCAAAGATATGCACATTAGGCTAATCGGTTGTTCCAAAGTGACCCTAGCTGTGAGTGTGAATGGTTGTGTGTGTTGGCCCCGCGACATTCTGGCTAGCTGTTCAGGGAGTACCTTGTCTTTGCCCGGTGTCGGCTGAGATGCGATAACTCCAGTATATTCAAAAAGTGTAAAGAAGGAATTTATTATAATCGTTACATTGATATTAATCTTTCACTGATGTAGAGTGCAAGACTGCTTGTGGCAATTGCAAGGTAGCAATGCCATTTGTAGGCATCTCAGCAAAACTGTTTGCAGCAATTGCAGCTGTGAGGTTTTTTGTGTAGCGGACAGAAATGTGAACAATTTCACTTTAATGGATTGGTAAGTGTCCACAATAAATGGGATGGAAGGCCAAAAAAAAAAAAAAAAAAAAAAAGACAGCCTTTATTAATTACAAAGAAAAGCTTACTAAACCTTCAGGGCAGGTGGGAAAATTAATGGATAAATAATTGCAGTGAGCGAGGAGTAAAGCAAGCACAACTGCGTAAAAAGTTTGCTTCACACACCAAGGCCAGTAAGACTCCACTATAATTCACCCTGGGACCAAAATAATAAAATCCACTTCAAAATGTTAGCAGCCACACTTCACGAAATAAGTGAATCAATATCACAAGCATGCAGTAAATAAGAGACACCAGATTCATATAGGATGTCACATACAAATTCAACAAGCAATTACACAAGGCCCAATCGCCACATTGCTGGAGTTAAATTAAGAAATAAAAACAAAATAAAATGATTTTTCAATAAATGGAAACAAATTTTTGTAATTCTTAAGAAACATGGGGGTGGACAGTGACAATGTTTGACAGGCAGACACACCTATAAGCATAAACATTGAATTAGGATTATACACATTCCCGACAATACTCACATATTCATTAATAGGCCCCCGTAGTCATCTGGGCACTTGCAACTGCTGTGCTACGTCACTCGCTTAGATACGTTGAAAACAAATTGCCACCATATTGAACCCACCTACCGTATAATAAAATTATAAAAAAAAAAAAAACCCTCAATGTTATTTCCTAGTTATGCCCAAGAACTGCATTGTTTTTGGTTGTACAAACCACACCTGGAAGGATGGCAAGAAACGATTCCATTTTGGGTTTCCTGACTAGGAACAATTCGGCGAGATAAGTGGCTGGCTCGTGAAGATCGGAGAAATGACGATGATTCCCGTTGGAGTCCTCCCTGACCCCCGAGTCATTTGTTCTGGCCATTTCATTACTGCTGAGGTTCCATTTTATGTATTTTAGTTAGTAGACGATGTGAAATAATTTATGAGGATGTATGTTTGCAAGTGGTATCAGTTCTGTCACTGGCCCAGTATCCAACTGTGTTACATTATCAAATTATTATGTACAGTTCACTTGTAGTGGTTTTGTTTATTCATTTGCTCAGTTTGAGAGTGAAATATAACAGTACCAAGGATTTTGGATCATTTAATTAAACATTCACTATGGCAGCGGTAATTGTTTTCAACATATCCAGGGGTATCCAGGTTAGCCATGTGGCATAACAGAGAAGTGCAAGGATGATTGCAGAGGCCTATATAAATGTGACTCAACATAGTATTAAGTGGGAACTGATTAACTTTAAATGTTATTTTCTCCAGAGTTGCTTACTTAAAAGGATTTGGTTAGTTACTCCAAACAACATCTGTTAGAAAATTTGGTATCATCAATTTAAAGCTTAGGATATCAGCTACAAAATGGTAACAATAACACAATACCCCTTTGCTGTGATGGGTCACAAATGTTCTTACTCCTTCCCTCGTTTAGCTTATGGTCAGATCTGCAACGTCCTTAATTCTAATGACCCTTAAAAATCCTACACTCAAACTATGAGTGCACAAGTCAAGGGAGATGAGTGGAGGCTTATAACAAAAATTAAATAATCAGTCATTCTATTAATGTTAAAATGAGAGCAAGAGGAAAAGTACATCTAAATGTGGAGAGGCTTACCTTGATTACCACACACACAGCCAAAACATGCAGTCTTCAATCACTGCCTTTTTGATATCTTAAATAAATAAATAAATAAATAAGTGAGTGAGTGAGTGAGTGAGTGAGTGAGTGAGTGAGTAAGTAAAAGTGTGCTTAATAATCAAGGTTTCTAACTGTGTAATTCACTACACACAGCATATTGCTTTAAAAACAATTCATTGCTTACTGCGGTCCACTATCCAAACTTTAGGTGGATCAACAAATGATTGGCATCCACATTGTTTCTACACTTCCTTCTATCTGAGCTGGTGGGGAAAAGAGGGAATCAGTGCTACTAGTGGCACCTATATAACTTCCCTTCACCTTGCCAGGTCTTAATGGCCTTCTTCAGGGTCCTAAAGATAGCCCCACAGTTTTCATTAACTCATTCATTCATACAGTTACCGAAACGCTCAATCCTACTAGGGTCGCAGCGAGGCTGGTACCTATCAACACTGGGCGAAGATGGGGTACACCCTCAACAGCTCGCCAGTGCACTGCATGGCAAAAAAAAATGCAACCATTCACACCCACACTCACACCTAGAAACAGACAGTCTTATTTTGGAACAGACAATTAGACGTTGGTCTGTAGGAGAGAACATGCAAACTCCATGATCCATCATCAACTCCATGATTAGTTGGAATAAAAGGGGAAATTAATTCATTACACAGAGTTATTACTTCACCTGGTTAAACCTATTGTGTCGAGCAAAACGAGACATGTGGTAATAACACCCCCGAAACTACTCTTTACTGTGCAGTTAAAAATACTTCACATCTTACTCACAACCTACAGTAAATTAAGATGTTTACTATTAGAACATTATTTTAAAAATAGGCACTGCAAAAAATAACATATTAACAAGTTAATATAAATCTTGGCAAATTAATTTTTTTTAGTTCCTATAATAAAATACTATAGCTTAAATATAAGATATTTTTAAACTGTTTTTAGCTTTAAATTTCTTTTTTTTATTGGCACAAAATTTAAAATGTTCATTACTAGAAAGTAGAAATATTTAAAAATTAAAAGCTTTAAAATAAGAAAATATGATTAGAATATCTTAAGCTTATACGTAGGTTATTTTAATATAATAATAGGAATACAAGAATATTTTGATTGTAGTTATTCATTCATTCATTCATTTATTTTCTGAAGCGCTTAATCCTAATTAGGGTCTCGGGGAGGCTGGCGCCCATCTCAGCCGACTCTGGGCGAGGTCTAATGTGATTACTGAAAATAGACATAAGAAATAAATTTTCTTTGGCCACCACATCTATCATGTAGCTATAATTCTGAATATCTGAGTAAAGAAATAGCTATTAGAGGCAAGGCAGGAAGATATGGAAATCTGAGTCTTCTTCCCTTCCCAGACAGGATCAAGACCTTGCTTGGAGAGTACACACAAACATACACACACACACACACACACACACACACACACACACACACACACACACACACACACACACACACA
>JBCNYH010000016.1:5729157-5747547 GCA_039654325.1 Tandanus tandanus
TAGTTTTTGACCTTGCCTGTTCCTTGACCATCCTTGCTAACCTTTGTGATTTTTGGATACCTCTGCCTCTGTTTTTTTTGACTTCTTGGATACCTCTGACCATTGCCTGTTTTTTTGACCACGAGTTTGCCTGCCATTTTTTGAATTGTCTGCCTATTTATTAAATATTGTGCTCTACACCTCTTCTGTCTGCGTGTGGATCCTTTTCCCTGTGTATATCCTTAACAACAGTTAAGATGATGGCATCGTACGTTTGAATTTTGCATACAAATAAAAACAGCCGTCACTAACTCACTCATCACTCGTGTGCCGAACCGCTTAATTCTATTAGGGTCATGGGGAGACTGGAGCCTACCTCAGTCGACACTGGGGGAAGGTGGGATACACTCTGAACAGCTCACCAGACCATCACAGGGCCAACATAAACATACAACTATCCAAACCTAGGAGCAATTTTTGGGGGCAGCCGTGGCTTAATGGTCAGAGAAGCGGGTTTGGGACTTAAAGGTCGCTGGTTCAATTCCCGAACCAGCAAGAAAAATGTGTGGCGATGGGGGAGTGAGCTGCACTTTCCCTTCCTCAGCCTTCATGGCTAAAGTGCCCTTGAACAAGGCACCTAACATTAATACAGTGTATCAAAAAGAAAGGAAAAAAAAATTGTAACAGCTATTTAGCCTAAGGTGCATGTTTTTAGACTGTTGGAGGAAACCGGAGTCCCCAGAGGAAACCCACACAAGCACGGGAAAAACATGCAAACTCCACACAGAAATGCTATCGTGCCGCCCGGAACAGCTGACAGTATGTGTTAAATCAAAATAAGTTAAGTAGTATTTGGATGAAGATAAATAAACGGCTAATGCTTAGGCACAGTTGAGACTCATCACACTATCTCCTGCATCTACCAGAGTCCTCTCTGTCTATAGTTGATGCTTGATCATACTCCTACTGCCAAGAAAGGTTGAATATAACAATATCCTAATCAGCATGCTTGATTAACAAGCATCTATCCAAAAGTGCAAGCATGCTAGAACACAAAACAGAAAGCTTCAAAGATGAGCAACTTGTCTCGAGATTGAAGGTGTAAAACTCCACCTGTCTGTGGCCAGGATTTCACAAAAGCATACTAACTCTCCTTGGTCAAGGTGAGAAGAATAGCAGAATGCCTGTGACAAAGTTATTGCAACCAAATTAATATTGGAAGCTTTGAAATAAATGGAATAATGGTGAAGAACTTTACGTAGAAATTGGCACCAATTATTTAGTTTTCTAAATGTATTTTACAATACAGTAGCATGGTGGTGTAGTGGTTAAGACGTCCGCCTCTCAGCCAGAAGGTCCTGGGTTTGAGTCCTGGGCTCATTGAGGATGTTTCTGTGTGAAGTCTGCATGTTCTCCCCTTGTTTGCAGAGTTTTTTTCTGGGTACTCCGTTTTCCTCCCGCAGTCCAAAGCCATGTACCTTAGTCTAACAGGCTGTTCCAAATTGCCCCTAGTCGTGAGAGTGAATGGTTGTGTGTGTGCTGCCCTGCAGTGGACTGGTGAGCTGTTCACAATGTTCGTCCAGAGTTGACTGAGATAGGCTTCAGCCTCCCCATGACCTTAAAGGATGAATCAGTTGGGCAAATCATGATGATGATGATGATAAAATGCATTTTTTGTAAGCACAAGACCAATATGATTCTAATATGAAGGGAATATAGTGTGTTGTGTTGAGATCAATAATCAGAAAAGTTAATTGCTATCTTCAGTGTTTACTTGGTGGTTTCTAATTGTTGCAGCTTTGCATATAAGAACCTCTTGAGTTTCTTCATTTGCATTTGGCAGTGTCTTATCATTGAGCTGGGCACATGAGACTTACAGCCTAACAGTGAAAGCTTAGCATTACCAAGGTTTAAATGCATACCCTTCTAAACAATAGTCGAGAGTCCTAGCCAATGAGCCCCCTGCCGACAGTAAACCCACTGTTCCTGTCAGCAAAACCCTCTTCTTTCCGAGGAACAAGGGGCATGCCTAGAGCAGCTGTAACATGGGCACTTGCAGCAGAACAACTTGCATCTTTGCCAAACTGCTTAATCCTATAAGGCTCGCGAGGAGGCTGGAGCCTACCTCAGCTGACACTGGGCGAAGGCGGGGTACACCCCGAACAGCTCGTCAGACCATCGCAGGGCCAACACACGCACTGTCATTCACACTCAATTCCAAACAGCCATTTAGCTTAATGTGCATGTCTTTGTACTGTGGGAGAAAACCAGAGTACCCGGAGGAAACCCACACATGCACAGGGAGAACATGCAAACTCCACACGGATACGCCCTTGCTAAGCCTAGAACCTGAACCCAGGACCTTCTTGCTGTGAGGCAGATGTGCTAACCACTACACCACCCTCCTGCTACAACTATCTGTGTAAAAATTATTAGTTCCGGAACAACTTGACACCAGTGGGGCTTGTATATTGTCCCTCTAGCTTCCTGCTTACCATTGTTTTGAGAGCGACCATGTAAACACATAGGAAAATGGTCACAACTTGCTCCAGGTGCAAGTTGTTCCTGCTGCCCGTGTAAGAGCAGTATAGGTTTGAGGCTCTACTGTAGCTTCATAGTTGATGTCTATCATTCCTCTGATGATATATACCAGATGCTATGCATATAAATTCTGACTATATATTTCCTTTTACACTATGTCAATATTTAACAGCTCTGGGCTACAAGTCTGGGCAAAATTGCTGCTTATACTTCAACTAATGGGTGAATGTGATAGAAGCCACTCTGTCAGCAGCATTCTGTTATTCTTAGAGCCTTGAGTGGCCATTATCTCTGCACCAGGGTGAGCCGTGTTGCTGACGAGTATAGAGGGACTCAGGACTGCCAAGAACTAATCAACATGACCATTAGTTCCTCAGAAACACTTAGCTTGCTCAGACACATACAAATTCTTATACTTACTTACAGCAAGCTCCCCAGCTAACCATGAGCATATGAGGGTAATATGGAGAAACATTCCTGCAGTTTTTTTTAACTTCTAAATGATCATATTATTAGGAGTCAATATGATTAACCTTTACATGTAATTACAAATATGGGAGTCATTTTATTAAGCTCAATACTATGGAATAGCTTTGTCTCGTCCTGCTCATAAAACATCTGTACCATTTCTGCAGCTGATAAAATGTTAAATTACAGTCTGTGCTCATCCAATTGTCCCTCCCTCTTTTCCTCCCTCCCTCTGTTTCAGTGCAGAAATGCTTTATCATGACCATGTACTATAATATAGCCAAACCGTTCAAAATACTTTCTAAAGACTTGATACACATACTGTTTATACAGTAATATTCACTATTGAAATAATCATAATCATGACATGAGCTGTAGATGAAGAAAACTCTAGAATTGGCAGGTAATGTGGGATAAGCCTCAACTGTGTTTACTCACCAGCAGTTATTTGTGTCTCTTGTGTGCTTGTAGGGGAGCTGATATCCAGATAGAGAGAGAACAGGGTTTGTGTTCCTGCACAGGGCTATGTGTATGTTTTTGGTTATTTTATGTTTAAGTTGCTGTGTGTTTGTCTCCAGGTGAGACTGCAAGAAAATGAAGATCCTGCAAAGCTCAAGTTCTCAAGGTCAAAGTAAAAGTGCATAAATGTAAGGTATATCTATTTTTCAGTCTCCTATCTCCTGAACTGTTATAATAATAATAATAACTTTCTTGAAGTAAAATTCCTGAAGAAATTTCGAAATGTGGCTGCAACCGCTGCCAGAAAATACGTGAAAACTGGAGCTAAACTATATATAACTGTATATAGCTGAACTGTAGAACACAGAAAAATTCCTCACAGTTTACACAGGTTTCTAAGTAGCTGTGGCAAAACTGGTGGTGATAAATCAAAGAATCAAAGCATAGGTGGGGCAAACAAATTAGAATTTTTTAGTTGAGAGTATTAAAACCAAATAAAAAAAAGTATTAATACAAAGAACAAAGGTGTTGTCAAGATGCTGGGCAGTTGGTAGAAAAATCTTATTTTTCTTGAAACATTCATCCATTCAGCGGGGCAGTGGTGGCCTGGTGGTAGGGTGCTGGATTACTGATCCCAAGGTCGGGGATTCAAGCCACACTATCACTGTCACCGCTGTCCTCCCAGTGCAGCTAACTGGGTTATCAAATGCCGGCCATGTCTCTCACTATCTATGGTGAGAGGCATGTAAAAGAACCATTGCTGATTTTCGTCAAGAGTATGCTGCATAGCCGTCAGCATGTTTCTGCCCTGCGATGGCCCGTTGAGCTGTCCAGGGTGTACTCTGTCCTCACCCAGAGTCGGCTGAGATGGGCGCCAGCCTCCCCGTGACCCTAATTAGGATTAATCAGTTCAGAAAATGAATGACATTCATCTATTCATTTATTTTCTGAACTGCTTAATACTAATCCAGGTAAGCCGTATCACAGACATTTATAATGTATAACTAACAGACAACATCCACTTCACACAACTGCCCCAACAAAAACAACGGGAGTGTAGTATGGTATTAAATATAATTATAACAATATATAAGTGAATAGTAATAGTATTATTCAGAATGGTGAATAATAATAATAACAATATTAAGAAAAAGAAAAGAATTAAGTGAAAATCAAGAAAGAAAAGCAAGGCTTTGAATTATAATACTTAGAAAAAGAGGAAAAAGGAAAGAAGAAGAAGTAAATAATAAGACAGAATGGATCAGGTTTAAATATTATAATAAAAAAAAGATAATGTGAATATCAACACACGTGCATAATACTTTAACAGCAATATTCAACCTCTTCGTAAATCAATTCTAATTACTAATTTGATGAACAGAACTGTTACTTAACTGATTTAGTCACCAACATTTCACACCTGATGAGAGAAATTATATAAGATATATATTTTTTTGATTTAGCACGAGCAGTGAAGTCTTGTGTATACTGTGTGTGCGTGCATGTGCGTGTAACCTGCACGTGCACAGAGTTTAAACTGGCAGTTATTGACAGTTTTAATCATCCTTTTAAACTAAAGTAAGTGTCTTAGGCACGCGTCTTGCTTTTGGTCTTCTAATGAGAAAACCGTATTTCTCATCGCGATGATGTTGACAGTGTTTGAGAGCTAAGAATTTGGTGAACACTGTGATATAAATTATTTCGCTGTACTGTAAAACGTGTTTAAAGAGTCACGATTTAAAATTGACCCTCAAAATGATTTTAAATTATTTTAAAAAGCTATTGAGGGATTCACGGTACAA
The DNA here is from genome assembly GCA_039654325.1 of Tandanus tandanus. Taxonomy (NCBI): domain Eukaryota; kingdom Metazoa; phylum Chordata; class Actinopteri; order Siluriformes; family Plotosidae; genus Tandanus; species Tandanus tandanus. The sequence continues at coordinate 5,734,407 of JBCNYH010000016.1, forward strand.
CTGTCAGTCAGAGGACTGACTGTGAAAACATTTTCCTCTGTTTTAATGCAAAATTTATTGGTGTGGAGTGAAAATTATGGGAGTAGGTGCGAGTTAAAAAAAATGTTTTCCAAGATAATCTTCTCTACTGTGCCACTCTGCTGAGGACTTCATGCTCTCTAGCCCAGAACATTCCGCGCAATCGACACCCATTATAAATACACAAACTGACTCAGAAATCCTTATGACACTTGATCAAAGATTAAGAGAAAACCATAAAAGGTAGCAAAAAGATGTTTTGGCCTAGGTTTTAAAAGTTCAACCAAGTTTCTATGTGAAAGTATGGCTTCTTGGCGAGGCGTCAAATTGAGGGGAGTTTCATGATCGTTTGGCGACCTCTCCCCATTCATTTCAATGGGATTTTTTGGCGTGGTTTTTGGCTAATTGTGTCACCATGGTAATGTGACACGGCAATAAAAAATAGCACACTTCACAGCGCCGAAACGCACGTTTTGGGTGCACTTTGCCGTTCGGGCCGCATTAAGTGCGACAAAAGAAGTATAAGAAAAATAAAAATAAAGAGCCCTATTTTTCTAGGGTGAATAGTAATATGTGTCTGCTCTTAAGCTCAGCCACATAATAATAATAATAATAATAATAATAATAATTATTATTATTATTATTATTATTATTATTATTATTATTATAAATAGAGAGGCCCTCATGTACAAGATACCATTGCCAGGCACAATTGGATTATTATAACTTGGCATACTCCTAATCAAATGTCTCCCCAGTGGGCATTGAATAAACATTTTATGTTAAAAATGTTAAAAATAGGGATTTTTCTGTGCCTAGATCACCTCCAAAATTTAATGGCTTCTTTGCAGGCCCAGGCCCCACCCCTCCACCACACTTGATAAAAATCGGAGGAGTAGTTTTTGCATAATAAATGCTTGTTGAAAAGCCTTTGATAGGTGCCAGCCTACCCGTGACCCTAATTAGGATTAAGCGGCTTAGAAAATGAATGAATGAATAAATGAATGAATGAAAATCCTTTAATAATTTCCTGGATCCCAAAATGTTATGGGTTCTTTTCAGGCCCATAACCCATTCCTCCTTCAAGTTTGGTGAAAATTAGTTCAGTAGTTTTTGCATAATCCTGCATAAAGACAAACAAACAAACAGACAGATGCTGGTGAATACATAACCTACTCCACCAAACGCAGGTAATATTAATAAAAGTAATAATAATGATAATAATAATATTAATAATAATAATAATCATCATCGTCATCATCACCATCATCATCATCATAATAGGTGTTTATGCTTGAGTGGGTAGGATTGGGAAGATTGGCCTTGTTTGTAACGTGTGCCGGTGTTATGAGGTGGTGAAGCTGCCACGAAGTGACATGCTGAATCATTTTAAGTGTGTTAATGTTGAATTCCTGCCATGAAGTGAGAACACCATTTCTTCCCCTCCATTGGCTGATAGGTGTTTTCCTGTCTGTGCACTTTCTGATGGCATGACTGGGCACCGAGCTTATTTTACTCTATCATGTTGCAACACTGCAGATCAATATTTCCCTTGAATTTTTGCTGTCTGTTTTCAGCTGTTCTTCCTTACTCAGAGAACTGATGAAAAGAGGACTTGAGGGTTATGAAAAGGTAGACAGACTTGGAGAGAAATGCATTAACATTTGTGTGTGTGTGTGTGTGTGTGTGTGTGTGTGTGTGTGTGTGTGTGTGTGTGCATGTGTGTGTGTGTAATTAACAAATAATAGACACTACATCAGGTACCAAGGTTAAAATTAAGTATTAATAATAACAGTGGAGTAGACATTCATTGGAGGTCTTCAGAAGGATAGTGTGTGTGTGTGTGTGTGTGTGTGTGTGTGTGTGTGTGTGTGTGTGTGTGTGTGTGCATGCGTGTGTTTCTATTCCTAGTGAAATGAGGTGAGTTTTGGTTAATTAAGACAATGCATGACAGGCCTGGCACAGCCTGTTAGAAATTACACCAGCTGACCTGCCAGCTGCACTGAGGCTACAGATAATGGACCCAACACCCCCCCCACCATCACCACCACCCCCACCCCCAACCAAACACACAGAGACAGAGGGAAGGCCAGTGATCATGATACATGCACTTGAAAAGCCTATAGCCGTTACAAATTAGGATTTTGCAATTTATCCATTTGTACCCAGGACTCCACATCTAAGCAACTCCAGTGGATTTCAAACATGGCTGCTTAGGAATGCGATTCCCAGAACACACTTCACCGATCATAGTCACTTGACTATTGATACACAGCACCTTTCTCCAATCACCTCACACCTCATATTTATAAGAAATGGCTTCACATTTTATGTTAAAATGCTTTAGTGTCAATGATGTCTATGTGATGACATCATAACAATGTAAAAAGATGCATGCAGTGTCTTAAAGGTGCCCAGACACTACTGAATATTCAATGTGTTTATCTTTTATTATCAGTTCATTTTGGCTGAATAAAAATGTTTCCTGGTGATTAACTTAATGTGCACTTCTTTGGACTGTGGGAAGAAACCGGCATACCCAGAGAAAACCCACACAAGCATGGGGGAACATGCAAGCCACACACAGAAACGCCTGAGCCTGGGATTCGAACCCAAAACTTGCTGTGAGGTGGAGGTGCTTACCGCTACGCCACCGAAGATAGCTAACTACTACATCAGCAGAAATGCTCCCAAAACAGCCATTAAGAAGCTTTTTCTAACATCCACTGACCATCCACATTATTAGGAATGCCTACCTGTATGCCTTGTACTCGGGCAATTGTCTACAGTAATCAGCCAATCATGTGGCAGCAATGCAAAGAATAAAATCATGCAGATACAAGTAAAGAGCTTCAAAAAAGCCTCAATTCAGATATCAGAATAAAAGAAAAACATGACCTCAGTGCCAGTAACTGTGCTAAGGTTGTTAGCGCCAGACAGTCCGATGTAAATATTTCATAATCTGCTGGTCTCATGAGATTTTTGTTGAATGACAGTTCTGCGGACGGAAACGTATTCCGGATGAAAGCGGTCAGAGGAGAATTGCCAGACTGATTTGTGCTGACAGGGATAATATGATAACTCAAAGAATCACTCTGTGGTGAACAGATAAGCATCACAGAACGCGCAAAATGTCAAACCTTGAGGTGAATGCGTTAGTTATTCTGTCAGGCACGAACAGGACTCTGAGAACTCACATGCTCACCATAATTGAGCTAAAGACTGGAGAAATCATCACCTGGACTATTTTCTAGTGTCTTCAAGTTTGGTTTTCGACACATTTCAACAAGGGCGGCATGGTGGCATTTGCATGTGCTCTCCGTGTTTGCATGGGTTTCCTCTAGGTACTCCGGGTTCCTCCATCAGTCCAACAACATGCACATTAGGCTAACTGGCTGTTCCAGCTTCACCCTAGGTGTGAGTGTGGGTGTGAATGTGAATGGTTGTGTGTGTGTGTTGGCCCTGAGATGGTCTGGCAATATGTTCAGGCTGTACCCCACCTTCACCCAGTGTCGGCTCTGGCCTCTAATAGGATTAAGCGGTTTGTCAAATGAGTGAGTGAGAAATGACAGCACACTTCAACATATTGCCTATCTGTATTGTTTTATACATTGTTCTGGTGCCACACGATTGGTTGATTGATCAGGACTCTGGATGGAGCTATAAGGTGGCTACACTATCTGTTGCACCACCACACACCCCAAAATATATACCTTACCGTCTAGATTAGCTAATAAACTAGGTGTTCCTCCCAGGGTTTCTATTTGAGAAAGTTTTTCTTGCCCTAGTGACGATGTGATAAGCAATGTCACCGTAGAGTGAGAAGGTTCTGTGTTTGAATCTCTTAGTCAACTGCGACTTTTCTGTGTGAAGTTCTTGTAAGTGTGTGAGTTTCCTCCCAAACTCCGAAGACATGTGGATTAGGTCAACTGGCTACTTTAAAGTGTTCATAAATGTAAATGTCAGTGCGAACGGTTTTCCATCTCTGCATTAGTGCTGTGATTAAGTGGCAAACGTTTCAGTGTGTTCTCAACCTTTCACCCAAAGTTAACTGGGATTTCTTCCCACTTCCACCATGACCTGATGGATAAGTGGTATAGATATTGTATGGAGGGGTTATATGGTGGTGTAGTAGCACATCCTCCTCAAAGCAAGAAGGTCTTGGGGTCAAGTCCTGGGCTCAGTGAGGGCGTTTCTGGGTTGAGTTTGCATGCTCCCCCCGCGCCTGTGTGAGTTTCTTTCATTGTACTCTGGTTTCCTCCCAGAGTCCAGAGAAATTACCATTAGGCTAATTGGCTGTTCCAAATTGCCCCTAGATGTTAGTAAGTGTGAATGGTTGTGTGTGTGTGTGTGTGTGTGTGTGTGTGTGTTGGCCCTGAGATGGACTGGTGAGCTCTTCAGGGTGTACTCTACCTTCGCCCAGACCTGGCTGAGATAGGTTCCTGCCTCTCGCATCCCTAAAAGGATTAAGCAGTTCAGAATGAATTAACGAATGCTTTAATATATTCACAGACCAAAATATTCATGTATGTCTACAAGGAGTAACAAGAAACTGTAAAATATAGAAAACTCCCCCAAACAGCAGACAACTGAGTGTATCTACAGTATAGATAGAGACTAATAAGGACAATTGGTCGTGGTACTTGGACAAGAACTCAGACTGATGGACTTTACTGTACAGCCATGTACAGCGGATGGTAATGATACACATAATGCTCAGTTTAGGGCAGATACACCATATGCTGCAGGAAGGGTCCCTGCTAGAAGTATGTAGAGACATATGGGTACCTAAAGCCACATGGTCTTAAGCAGACGTGCACATCAATATTCTAACATGAATAATTTATACTCCTTCAGCTGACTCCTGATGACTCCTGATGTCAACAGAGAAGCAATATGGACTTTCTCTGAGCTGGCACTGAGGTGGCACTGAGGCATCAGTAAACAAGACAGTACACAAAACATATTGCATACTTTATACTTGATAGGTGGACACAGAATGAGAAACAACAACAACAACAACAACAACAAAAAAAAATGTGCATCTCATTTCTAGCACCTCTCATCCTAATGGAGTAATTAATTCATTCATTCATTCGCCAAAGGATATGCGAATGAATGAATGAATGAACTGCTTAAAAGCATATCCTACACAAGACATAAATTATTTGCAACATTTTAGATGTAAAGATCAACTAAATCCATGTGGTTCTGACCATTATTACCGATCAAAACACTTTGAAGTGCGAGATATCATGATTTTTTTTCTCTCCAAATAAGAGCTAAGCAATATAAACAAACAAAACTGATGCCCCTTTTTCACTGACGCAACTTGACCTGCAGACGCTGGCGGAAATGCTTCTGCAGAACATCGCAGAGCAACATGTGATTGCTGTCGCGTGTACCACAAGTTGCCGCAGTTGCATTTCTGCGGAAAGACCGAAAACGTGTCATTTCTGCGCGACAGCGTGACACCACTGCCAGGATCGTATGACCACCGTGAACAATGTGTGAACATCGACAAGCACCGGTGGTACCATATGATGCTCACGGTGATCATACCTTTTCCATGATATAAAAGCCTGTGAATTTTCACCTCAGCTGTTGTTGCAGAATCATGCCTTTGAAGGGAAGAGAATTAGAACGAGGGAAAAAATTGTATTCCGCATCTACACCGTGTTCCTCCTCGAGGATGTGAAAGTTGCGTCAGTGAGAAAAGGGTATAAGGGATACCAGGTTACTGACTTGAATTTCGTGGTTGTCACATCATTTTCGGAAAGTGCGGATCACGTGACACATTTGAACCTGCAAGAGAGTCAAACATGGCGACGGGCAAAATGTTCAGTTGAGTATCCAAAACGGAAAAGAGCAAGACGCGAACATGACAAGGAACAACAGAAAAAGAGGATTTACATCCCAGATCATTGGCAGAGGTGGCAGGCACTACGGGAAGAGAGACATCTTCAAACGCATTAAGATACATCTGGATTTTTGCTTGACTGGTAATTAAACACTCTATTATCGTTCATTCCTCACTCACATCTCCAGACTAGCTGTTGCATGAGCCGACCCCTCTGTTGCATGTCACGATGGCGATCTAGCGCAACAATGTTGTAGACTATAGTGGGAAATTTACAGTAGTGTTTTTCTGTGGTTGTGTGACATCACTGAATTGTGTGTACACAAACTTCGGCATTGTTTGGCAATTTTTCGTGGATGAAAGTTAATGGCGGATTTATAAACTCGCCCTGCAAATTCTCGAACACTGTTGTACCCCTTTATCGGTGTAAAATTTAGAAATGAGTAATTACACTTTTGTTGTGGCAAGAGAATACTTAATTGTGTTAAATAGTGATGTTTTTCAAAAACTGTTGAGTTGACCATGCATAGGCTATACTTTGCGCTGGACATGCCTTTAATCCTATTAGGGTCACAGGAAGGCTGGAACGTCTCTCAGCCAACTCTATGCAAAGGCGGGGTATACACCCTGAGCAGTTCACCAGGCCATTGCAGGGCAACACACACAACTATTCACACTCACACCTAGGGGCTATTTGGAAAAGCCAATTAGCGTAATGTGCATGTCTTTGGACTGTGGGAGGAAACCGGAGTACCCAGAGGAAACCCATGTAAGCACGATGAGAACATGCAAACTCCACTTAGAAATGGCCTCACCTAGCCTGGGACTTGAACCCAGGACCTTCTTGCTGTGAGGCAGACGCGCTAACCTCTACATGCCCCCCTATGTATATGATTTATATATTTTTTAAATATTTATTTATATGTATATAATTTAGCTTGAGGAATGAATGAATGAATGTAATATATAAAGCACAGATGATTTTAAATAAAATAAGATAAAATAAAATAAAATACATTTGTCCAAACATAATCCACCCATCAAGCCAGTTCTTTACAGCCTTTAATATCAGTTTAGCAAAGCAGATCAGGTTCGGACGAAGTGTTGCATGACAAAACTCGCTGCACAGGTGTGTTCTTGTCAGTGATGGCAGATATGGTACAATCCAGACACTACCACAGCATTCCAGTACTTTATTTATGAGCTGGAAGTAACAGCAGCACAGATCTGTCCACCCAGATTCAGACCCCTACTGAGATACCAAAATGATAAAGGGCTTTTTTATTTATAGTTCTGCCAGGTACAGCAGGGACCAGGGGAGGCAAACTCCTCATGCTCAGCTCACTGTAATTTTTATGTCCTGTCTGATTAAAAAACTGATAAATATTTAAGCACATCTGCCATGTGCCACAAGGGAGGGGTGCTTCCATTAGGGCCGAAAAGAGAAGCGAAAAAATTCCAGAATTTATCTATCAAGAGTTTTACAGGTTGCACCAATCAGTGTTTGTAAATTATTCTCAGTTTCATTTCTCACTTATTTGCCAAACCGCTTAATCCTACTAGGGTCACAGGGAGGCTGATCCCATCTAAGCCGGTTTCCCCGGATTCGCTCCCGAGAAATGAACTTCATTTTTATAAGGTGCTCAAGTAGGTGTAACACACACAATGTTTCACTGATCCACACACAAACAATATGTTTTCTCAGTGTTAGAAGTACATAGGGATGGCACGGTGGCGTAGTGATTAGCACATCCGCTTCCGAGCAAGAATGTCATGGGTTTGAGTCCTGGGCTTGGCGAGGGAGCTTCTGTGTGAGTTTGCATGTTCTCCTTGTGCTTGCATGGGTTTCCTTCGGGTTCACTGGTTTCCTCCCACAGTCCTAATTAGGCTGGTTGGCTGTTCCAAATTGTCCCTAGGTGTGAGTGTGAATGGTTATGTGTGTGTTGGCCCTGTGAAGGATTGGTGAGCTGTTCAGGAGGTACCCTACCTTCACCCAGAGTCAGCTGAGATAGGCTCCACCCTCCCCGCAACCCTAGTATGATTAAGCGATCCAGCAAATAAATTAATATATGAGTATTTACTGCCCAGCGATGGCCTGGCGAGCTGTCCGGGGTGTACTCTGCCCTCGCCCAGAGTCGGCTAAGATGGGCGCCAGCCTACCCGCGACCCTAATTAGGATTGAACGGTTCAGAAAATGAATGAATGGATAATGAATATTTTACACCTGAGCCAGACCTGGGCAATATATCAATATGTGGTCACTTTTGTAGAGAAAGGGCAGTTTTGGCCCTTTCTCTACATTTCTTCTTTTTTGCTAAGTTCCTTTGCCTTCTGTCTTTGTCAATTCTATCATATACATCCTGCAACCAGCTGGCTGGTTCCCTGCAATGTCTCTCCAAGTATCCACTTGCAATCACTTGCAAATATCCTTGAAACTCAGACTGGGATGCCAACTCACCTAGATCCTTCTACTAGCTCCACAGAGGACAGCTTTAACAGGTCATTCGTCCAGCACGCAAATGACATTGCCTAACCGGCGGAGTCTGTTTCTAGTTGATACTGTCAAGATATCCACAGGTATGACACTCCGTCACACATGATATACAGTAGTCATCCCATTTTATTTTGAGAATGGATCTTAGGTGCTGATGTGGGCAGTTCTTAAGGCTTATATGTGATGGTGGGTCCAGGTCTCACTTCTATATGTTAGAAGCAGGATGATGCATTGGATGTGTACCTTAAGCTTTGTCTCTGTTGTTAAATCTGTTGTTAAATCTCTACAGTTAAGGACTCTATCTCTGAGCCTGCCAACTGCACATGGCTCTGCCTGGATCCTTGCTGTTATTTCCTCATCTAGCCTGCAGTCTTTGGTGACATAACCACCGAGGTATTTAAAACGATCCACACTTTTCAGCATATGCTGGTCAATAGAGAACTTCAATGGTTTCACGGATCAAGACCAAGAAAACGGAAGAGAAGTACATGGGAAGAAAAATGGAAGGAGAGGAGATAGGGATGTTAGGGTATGTGGATGCGGATGTATGTAAGATATGGATTAGAGCAGGTTGTAAATATTATGCTGATAACCCTGGACACTGAGGGCTCGGCTAATATAGAGGAGCTTGGCCATGAAAGCACAGTATCTGTGTCTGACATAGAATTTTATTTTAATTATTTATTTATTTTTTTCCCCCTGTGCATGTATTTAGTTTATAATATATGATTCCAGAACGATTGTATTTGGTTGGAAAGGCTTAATTCATTTTCTCTAACAGCCCAGTTCTGACAGTTGTGCCAGCTGCAATTCATTACAGATTCTTTTATTGATGCTATTTCACAGCTCAAGGTATAAGAATGGAGGGATGAATGCCAACACTATGCATTTTTTCTTGTCTTATTAACTAGAAGAGAAACAACTGTACTACAACTGATACATTTAAGGCCCAAGGATAATTCAGCACGGAGCCCAGGACGTACATTTCATTGTGTTGTTGAGCAATGATGGGCAAGAAGAAAAGAGGGAGGGAAAGAGGGGGAGAAGGAGGAGGCATGTGCCAGTTTATTGCAAGAGGCAGTGTGTTGTGTTGTTGTTGGCTTTCAGAGCTGGCTGCTGGGTTCTAAGCAAAATAAGTGGAGTTTTCAAAACTTCTATCTGCACTACAACTATTTTCAACTACAACCCTTTGTCGAAGGGTATTTGCATGCACTTTGCTCGAAGCAGTGACAAACTGCTGTGACGCCGTTATGCAGGGGTCGTATTGTTGCACTATTCTGCACTACTGTTTTTGATGTAGAATTGGCTGTTTCAGATTGCCCTTAGGTGTATGTTTGAGTGCAAATGGTAGTGGGTTGGTCCTGTGATGTACTGGTGAGTTGTTCAGGGTGTACCCCACCTTTGCCCAGAATCAGCTAAGATAGGATTTAGCCTCCTTGCAACCCTAATATAGTATTAAGAATTTCAGCAAATGTATGTATACATAATGATGGGGTACTCTGGTTTCCTCCTACAGTCCAAAGACATGCACATTAGGCTAGATGGCTGTTACAAATTGCCCCTAGGTGTGAGTGAGAATGATTGTAGGTGTGCCTCCCTGTGATCCTAGAAGAATTGTGCAGTTTGGCAAGTAAATGAATGAATGATCATTTGTTTTCACAGGAGTGTAGTGAATTGTCTCATCCCAGCCTCTGGCTTTATCTGAGTGTCTCTGGCTTTTGACTTGCATCTATACATAACTCCTTACAGCTTTATTTATTGGTGCCTCAGTGGTTAAAATTTGTTAGTTCAAATTCCAGTACCACAGAGCTCACCCTGTTGGGCTCTTGTGCACGGCTTTATACCCTCACTTTCTTCATTATATCATGGCTGACGCTACACTCTTATCCCTCTTATCCTTTAGCGGATGTGCATTCATACATTTCCCACATTCCATGTTCTCGTGATAACGTGTTACTTATGTCGTTTTCTCGTGATAACAGGATAATATTCTCAAGTGAACAAAACTTTGTGATAATGATATTATTAATAAAAACACATAGTGTAGATTAGAAAAATAGTTATCATCATGGTAGGGTAGCAGGTGTATACTTCACCGCATCACACTTCTCTTCAATCAAGTCCTGATACAGGCTGAAATAACTTTATTCCTTTTATGGGTGCAGGTTTTCAAGTCAACCAAGCAGTAGCCACATCTTCCACCTGTTTCAATCGGTGTTCTTAAAAAATAAAAAAATAAATTAAAAGAATAGATTGCACGTTTGAATTTTGAAGCTGAGTGTCTTGGTGTGACCACTTTGCATTAAGATCTTGAAATGGTGAAAGTGAAAGCCAACAGAGCTCAAAAACACTGAAAATTGTACTGCTGATAGTCAGAATACCTTAAATTCATATAACTTTACCAATAATTCCACTGATATTTGTAATTAATTGGAAAAAAAAAAGCTCTGAATAGCTGAAATTTTGGGAAAAAATAGAGTTTTAAAATGAAATGTACGTCTTGAATGTAATTATTTCCATTTTCCCATCTTTTCATGCTCTTTCAGTATAACTTTCAATAGTAAAGTGGTCTCACCAAGCCACCCTGCTTCAAAATTGTAAGACTAAAGTTCAATCTAGTCCTTTTTTTTTTTCTGGAAGGTGTGGCTACTGCTTGGTTGAAGTGAAAACCTGCTCCCACACTGGCCTTTTGCGGATAACATTGGACATTCCTGGCTTAGAGCTTCCCTAAATCCCAGCTGGAAAAAAAAAAGACTCTACTGAACTACAGAATAATGAATTCTAATTTAACTGCCATTCATTTCTTATCTAAAAGTGCATAAAGTGTAAAAACTCAGTGTTCGCTTGAAGTCATCATGTCCTGCTACAATCAATTTGAAAGTATTACATTAACATTTGTGTAATACACCAATATGAGCATGGGGCCTGGAGCACACAAAGAATTTCAACATACTGCACACACACACACACACACACACACACACACACACACACACACACACACATACATACATACGCGCAGGCACACACATATACACATTGGTACCATCAGCCCAGAGGGAGAATAAGAAAGGCAGAGAAATATTAATTAGTTATAATGAAGGTTTAGGCTCCAGAGCAAAGCTAGCTTTGTTAAGATTATTTTAGTAAAAACACATGCAGCTGGAAACACGTGTATTTGTATTTCATGTGTGATTGCCTTTAGGGTATTTCATGCCACTTGAAGGGTAATGAGAGGATAGAAGGCATGGATATTTCCATACACAAAACTGGACAGCTAGACTGTTTGGCATGTAGATAATACCGCAGCAGATTTGTGTGGTGATAAGAAGATTGGTTGGTTTTGCTGCCAGAGTCACACAGGCCAACATCACATCACTCATATCACCATCTAATTCACAGGAATAACAATGTAGCCGTTCATAATAAACCCTGAATGTTCATTTCCATAATAATAAAAACCAGTAATAAATCCTCACACAGGGGCATCACTGTACTGTGAAATGTGGGACGTGACTGACGTTGAAGAAACAGTTAACACAGAAGTGTTGTGCATTAAATGCACTGAGGTATATACCATGTGATTCAGTCAGTCAGTCATCTTCTTCCACTTAATCCGGGTTCGGGTTGCGGGGGCAGCAGCCTAAGCAATGAGGTCCAGACATCCCTCTCTCCAGCCACTTCCTCCAGCTCTTCCAGGGGGACACCGAGGCATTCCAAGACCAGCTGAGAGTAGTCCCTCCAGAGTGTTCTGGGTCAACCCCGGGGTCTCTTCCTGGTTGGACCTGCCCGAAACACCAGGGAGGCATTCAGATGAAATTCTAATCAGATGCCCGAGCCACTTCAACTGGCTCCTCTTAACGTGAGGAGCATCGAGTTTACTCCGAGCTCCTCCTGGATGACCGCACTTGTCACCCTATCTCTAATGGAGAGCCCTGCCACCCTGGGAAGGAGGCTCATTTCAGACCCTTGTTTCCACGATCTTGTTCTTTCAGTCACTACCCAAAGCTCATGACCATGGGTGAGAGTAGAAAACGTAGCTCGACTGGTAAATTGAGAGCTTTGCCTTCCTGCTTTGCACTCTGCTGCGAATCGCTCAGCGAGAGATGGAGGTCCCGGCTTGATGAAGCAGAGACGAGATCCTATGGCCACCATACCTGTGTGATTCACGTATGTTAATGTAGTATTCTGTGTAAATGTGGCTAGTTTTATTTTATTAGTTCATTAGTTTGTATTTGATTTGCTAGTCTGTACACTGTTACACTGTTGATTTGCTAGTCTGTACATTATTGCTGTTATCTTACTTACGAACTGACGCATCCATGTACTATCCTCGTGATTTCACACTCTCACTTGAGTGAAACAGACTACAAATGGCGGCCTTTTCATACAGGCTAATGTAAACTATTGAATACATTTTAGCAGATTTATACTTCGAAAAAGTAAGTAAAAACCACAGATGATTAAAATATACATATTTTACTTATGAATATCTCTCTTTTTGCAAAAGAAAACATTTTGCTTAAAATGCCATCACAGCAAGAGGGTCCTGGATTCGAGTCATAGGCTCAAGCGTTTCTGTGTAGAGTATGCATGTTCTCTCCGTTCTTGCGTGGCTGTCCTCCAGGTACTCCACAGGTTCCTCCAGGTTTCCTCCCACAGATCAAATACATGGACATTAGGCTAACTGACTGTTTCAAATTGCCCCTAGGTGTGAGTGTGAATGGTTTTGTGTGTGTGTGTGTGTGTGTGTGTGTGTGTGTGTGTGT
>JBCNYH010000016.1:5798469-5813574 GCA_039654325.1 Tandanus tandanus
TATATATAGCCTATGTGGTACAAATGTTGTGTTTAGCAGGAAGTGAGGTCTGACTAAAGGTATGTGACTCATTCACTTTTTCATTAGTACAAAACAGATCATCAACCACAAGATTTTTGCAATGTCTGACTGCCACCTCATACATTATTTCACCTACAAATGCTGACACGAAATTAGCAGCTCCTACTTGTACCTCCGAATTGTTTTGTCAGAGCGCTGTACTGGTGTTTTGTTGCACAATTTGCCTTCAGATGCAGAGATGCAATAACTTTAAAACTTGTTCTTCACAAAAAGCAGTTAGAGCCTGAGGCACTACTACAGCAGACAGCGCCTTCTCCTTCCAGAATGTAGTGTCACATGATTAAAGACCTGATGTCACTGGAAAGTTCCATCACAGTGACATTATGATGCCACCTGGTGTCAAATGGCAGGTATACAGACTTGAGCACTGACAGATACAACTCTGGGACAATCATCCATTTATTCATTTATTTGCAGAGCCGCTAAATCCGACTTAGGGTCCCAGGGAGGATGAAGTTGACTCTGGGTGAAGGTAGGGTACACCCTGAAAAGCTCACTTGTCCATCGTAGTACCAACACACACACAACCATTTACTCTCACACCTAGGGGCAATCTGGGACTGGCAATTAGTCTAATGTGCATGTCTTTGGGAGGAAACCAGAGTACCTCAAGGAAACCCATGCTTCGTTGGAGAGAACATGCACATTCCACACGACCACAAACGACCACACCAAGCCCAAGAATCAAACCCAGGACCTTCTAGCTCTGAGACAGGCATACTAACCACTACGCCACCATAACTCTAAGCCAGCACAACAGAAAATGATTTACAGTTCTCACACCTGATGTGGTCAAACATTTTTGCCCTACACTGCCTGGTCAAAAAAAGGTTACACACTCTAATATTTTCATGGAGAGCATTTAGCTTTGACCACAGCATGTAATCTCCTTGGCATTTTTGCTCCATTTGGTCAGGTCGAGGCTCAGCAATATTAATGTGGCAATAAAATGAGGTCAGCTGAAGACCTAAATTTACTGAATGAGCAGGTTATCAGATCAATGGACTTTTTCTTCCCTGATGGCACGGGTATAAAACGGGGACTCAAATAATGAAAGAGTGGTTCATGAGGAATCATTTCCACATATGTATTGGTACCCCAGAGTCCTGACAACCCTGTTGAAAGTTTTCGGGATGTGCTGGAGAAGACGTTATCTTTCATCGGTGAAAAATGAACCCAACACTGAATGGAAACAAATGCTATGTTGCTTAAGTTTGTTGAAACAATGGCATGATGATTATGTGCTGTAAGCAAGGCTAACAACATATTCGTGCGTGCAACTTTTTTTTTGGCCAGGCAGTGTATATGATGTAGAAATCATGGCTATAATTTGTGTTTGAAGTCCATCACAAATGTGGAGCCTTTTATTTGAGCAGGATCGGTGATAATCAGTTTTCTGAAACATCCTCGTTTGCAGTCGTCCTTCTGAACATTTATGTATGAATTAAAAGCCACCAGGCTTGTGTCTTGAACCACAATCTAGCAAATATGTTCAAAATAATAATGGTAATATTAGTGGTGAAATAAATGACCATGCTAATGAGTACTGCATATGAACCTTGAGACAGAAAAGCAGAATGCAAGCATCACACAACCGAAATCCCCAACTCCCATGAAGTGATATGATCTGAGTTTGTAATGTAGAAAATCATGAACACAAAGCACTGTTACCTGTCTGCGTCATCAACCCACTCATTCTGCCGCGATGTCCGCTCAGCATTATCAGTATTAGAATCATTGTGTTTGTCCATCACCACTAAGTGATAAATAAAGGCGGCAAAAATAAATGTTTATCTTTTTTATTGTTCAGATCTCAGTGGCCAATAATCAGCAACCACACTATAGTTGCTGTAGTTTAACCAGCTGAAGTGAAATCATCAATTGAGGCAACTCGCAGCAAGACCACACCCATAACCAGCAAGTCCCCCTACGCACTTATAATAACGTCCACTCTTCACATAGGGCTTTCCATTAGATTTTGGAGCATGGCAGTGAGAATTTGCTCATTTTACCACAAAAGTATTAGTAAGGACTGGTACATAGTTGGTGTTCCAGTTCATCCCAAAGGTGTTCAGTGGGGCTGAGGTAAGGGCTTTGTGCAGGACACTCATGTTCTTCCACTCCAACCTTAGTAAACTATGTCTTCACTTTGTGCACATTGATATTGTTTTGCTGGAAAAGATTTGGTACAACATATATTTTAGCCAATTCTTTGCTTTCGATTTTGTGGTGACAGTATTGGGGAATGCTCATATATAGATGTGGTAATCAGGTGTCCAGTTATTTTTGGCCATATAGGGCTTAAACACTTTGCTTTATTATATGGAAAAGTATTTGGTGATTAATGTTTACTTGTGAAGCTTTCTGATGTTTGCATGCACATTAAACTAATGCAACTTAAAAATGTAATGACGTCTGAACATAAACAGAACATTTGGAAGAGAACAGATCTGATTTTTATTGGCAGAGAAATGTTCGGATCTCAATTGCTTTTATAACTGCTGAAACAAAAATCGCAGTACTATCACCAATAACTTAGGCTTTAGTAAGCAAAACAAAAACTTCTCCAAAATCATTCCAAATCTTGGCACAGGAAAAAAAAAAACATTTTTAAATATATACACATATAAAATAATGTGGTAATTTCTTACACAGCATTCTGTTCATGTTCTTCCTGCATGCCATTTGTTTGGTCCTATGTATCCTCACTATTTTGTGTCTCTGGTTCACATATATCAGAGTCCTCAGCCTCTTCCTCCTCGTCCCTATCCTGCTCCTGTTTATTCTCTTGGCCCAGAGGTACAGCTCCTTTTCGCTGGGGCAGAACAGTGAAGAAGGCCTCCTGCCAGTCACCTTTCTCCAGATATGCCAACATAATCTCAAACACTACAGCAGAATAAAACATGTCAGCATGTTTATACAGAGGTGTAATCCATTTCAACTTAACAATAATTAACCTGTTTGCTTCTGTTTTTATGTTCCCTTTGAGACATTTTATGCATTTTTTTAATCTATATGAATCAATGTTTTTAAATAATAATCTGTTGTAATAGCTTTTCTACGAACTAATGTAGGCTTCACTCCACTACTACCTCTGTGGCAGATAAGAGTGTGCCAGAGACTGCTGTATTACTTTAAAAAATGAAAAAGCTTGTCATAGCATGTACACTTTTTTCATATTATGAGTTTACGGCTCCTGTACTGTATAAAGAATATGTTTCCTAAGTAATAAAATTTGCAATGTTTTTTTTTTTTTTGCTATAAGTTTTTTTTAGTTCCCGTGTGTGTCCAACCTAACCATGGTTCACGGCGAGCACTTTGCGGCTGTTCATCTTCACAAAACTGCCCAGTGGAAGTTGAGCATGAGCGATTCCAAGCTCGTTAGCACGTTTAAAAGAGATTCCCTGAAACACATGACCCAAGTCAAGAGTCAACATGCTTTCTTGGAGTGGGGGTGGGGGGGGTGTGGGGTTAGGGGGGGTTGTAGAGACACCTGTATGAAATACATGAAAATTTACTTCTACTGTGACATATGATATAAAGCAGAAATGCACCAATGGCTTTTTTCGCCAGACAGACTGGAAATAAATATTTTGGTACTCCTCCATACTAAAACCAAAATGAGTACTCTGCATAGTTTTGGTTTCCATAGTGTACAGCTCACATACTTGCCTTGTTCTTAGTATCTTTAGATATTTGATTTAAACGAAGTGCATTAGCTACATACATCACTTACCTTGAACTAATGTGAAAATGGGGAACTTTATTGCCATGACAGCATTAAGAGTCCCTTGCTATGAAGTACTGATAGTGGTTAATGAATCAAGAACAATGTGCTGGGTAAAACCTTTAGACATTTTTTCATGGCAGCGTTGGTTGGTGTGGTGAACCAGCAACGAAAGCCCCATACTGTGAATCGTGTATTCATAAAATACACAGCGATTATTGTCTTTATGAATTATATGGCTTATAAACATAGTACAGTTGGCACCTATGGTATCAGGATCAATGCATCCCTAACACACCTCTTTAAAAAAGAGGTTTTCATGAAAATCAACTTAAAGATCAGTTTATGTAGGTGTATCCTACACATCTGCTAAAGCATCACATGGAAGCATCTGTATGTTACTGTTATCACACAAAAACTGGTAATTAACCTTATGGTGGTTGTGATCCACCAGTCCTCCAATCACATAGGCTTTCGCCTCATCAAGCTCCTGGAGTATGTTGGGCGAATCAGAGGTGAGGTACACCAGGTCCTCTTTGCTTAAGACTTCATGAAAATGCTCGGACTTGAACTGGACATCCTGTGAGTGGTAAAGAGAAGATATAGAGTATTGTCATTCATTCGGTCACAGTTACTTCCGGCTTGCAATTAATTGGCAAAACATAATTACGATTAAAGGTGCACTCGCACGAAAATGATCATGATCCCATTATTTGAGCCGATAATATTCCAATGTCATTCCGATGTTTCAGCTGATTTCGTTTTCAGATACGCACAGATGGTTTCCAATTGTAACGCGATGTGATTCCGATGTTATCACAATCTATACTGATGTCACTCTGATTTGTACCAATGTTGTTCTGATGTGTTAGATATTGTACCAAAAAACCCTGTGACGAGAAATATGAACAGAATGTCTCCCAATGTTGCTTCTATTTTTTCCACATTTTATACCAATGTTATAAAGATCACCACCGATATTACTCCAAATTTTCCTTGATGTTCTCCGAAACACAAAAAAAGTTAAATTGTACACTGTCCTCTGATGTATATTGATGTTTTCCGGTGTGTATTCAGTTTTTTTCCCGATTTCCTTTGACGTAATATCAGAATATGATTGTGGCAAGTTTGGATCATAATCGGTATCATGTAAGCGCATCTAAACAAATAGTTTCCTGTTAACACTGACTACAAATATCTTTTTCAGATGAAAGTACATGTTTAAGAATTATAAACCAGCCTTAAGCTTTGTGGCTTATGTCAAACAATCTTTTAAACATTTCAAGCCACAGAGCACAGGTTCTACATGCATGATTTATTTTACCACACACAAAAAAACCCCCAAAAACCAAACACCCTAATAACCAAATAATCAATTGTGTCAACATTCCACTCAACAGTGTAGTTCTGTTGGTCACGTTCATACTGGAACAATCAGATATAGACATTGTCTGTTGGAGCCAATTCAACATTGTGGTGTGTCCTGTGAATACATTCTGTATACTAATATTGAATTTGGATCTAAATTAAAGTTTGCTAATATTTGAGCTTAAAAGCAAAACAAATTCATGCCTCCCTTTATTGAGCCTTCAGAAGCTCCACCTCCAAATTCATGGATGCGCACTGCCAAAGCATTAACAACGAATAAACACTCAAAGATGCTCGAAATGCTTCTCTGTCTCATTCATTGTCAAGCCTGTGGCGTAGTGGTTAGGGTGCTGGGCTGGGGCGAATGATCGAGAGGCTGAGGGTTCAAATCCCGGTTTGTCCCCCACTGTGCTAAGACCCCTGGGCATGGTCTCTATCACAAGTGTGCCTCTGTCCACCCAACAGTATAAATGGCTACCAGTTAAAAATACTGGGAAGGTAATCTGTGATGGACTAAGCTCCCTTCCAGAAGAAGTTGAAGTCCTAAGTTGCTTCACGCTACAGAAACCGGGGATAAGCTCTGGCTCTGATGAGCCTAGGCTCAGGTGTAAAAGCCCAGCAGACTTTACCTTTACCTCATTCATACCACATACTACAGTCACATATGACGACTTCATGTAATTTATAGTTTATTTTTATAAGAAGGTAGATTTAAAGGCATAGTGCGTCGTAATTTTGGAGGATTTATTCACAGAAACTAAAGTATACCATCAATAAATAAGTTTTCATAATAATAAAAATATATTTACGGTATATATTAACCACATTTCAAAGGTAAAAAAAAAAATCTAATTATTATTTGCACACGTGAAACTTAGTTTGGCAGAAGAGGCATTGCTGAGGCCTGTTGGTAGCCCAACCCGAAACGTCCTCAGTCGGCAACATGGCGTGGCTGGGGGCACACTGTGTGTTCGCTGCTGAAGCATTCTTCACAAACAACCGCGCTGTGATCGCCGCACAGAGGGCCTTTTAAAGACATTTCAGTATTCCATGGAACCAAAACATTCCACATTCCACCTTGTAGTGGATTAAGAATTTCAGAGCAACAGGCTTTGAAAAGAAAACCACCTGGTCAACCTAAGGGTGCTCGTACACCTTAGAATACAGAAGCATTGAGGCGATCTGTTGTGCAATCTCCGAGACGTTCTGCTCGGAAGCATGTGATGATTTGCATGTGAACTGCAAGGTGAATCTTCCCTAAAGACCTCCACTTCCATCCATACAAAATGTTGGTTGTGTAAGAACTTAATGTGAGAGGCTGGATAAGCTACAGGGAGTTATGCGAGAACATTCTGCAAAGTGTTCCGAAAGACACTGTTCTCTTGTGTAGTGACGACATTCATTTTCATATGCATGGGTGTGCAAACAAACTAAACTGTCACTTTGGTTTGGAGACGACCCTTAAATGCGAGACGAAAGACCATTTTGCTCTGAGCGAGTGACTGTGTGGTGTTGCTATTGCCTTATCCTTATTTCTTTTGAAGACTGTTTTTGTTTGTAACTGTTACCGTACCTTCTGACCATCACACCGATACGCTCTGAAACTTTCTAGGGCCACAACTTGTGCTTGAAGAACTCGATGTGGGGTTTCAGCAAGATGATGCTATGGCACACACAGCTCAAAAAACACTGGAGGTGCTGAGTGAAATGTTTCCGGATCAGGTGATCTCACTGCATGGCGATGATGGGTGGGCGGCCGGCCCGGTCCCCTGACATCGTACCCTGTGTTTTTTTGCGTGGGGCTTCCTTAGATCACAAGTATATACGCATTAACCCCAAACTCTTGAAGCCCTTAAGTGTGCGATTTAGCAGATGGTAGCCACCCGACATCACCCGTCAAGCCATGGCAGCCTTCAGAAATGGCCTCCAACAGTGTATAGACAATGACAAAAACCATTTGGAGGATGTCGTCAACATGATGTATTAAAACTGTACTGAATGAAGTTTCATGTGAGCAAATAATAATATGATTATTGTTAACAGTTTTTCTTTTAGTTTACCTTTGTGTGGTGGTGGAGGGAGTGAGCTGCACCTTCCCTTTCTCCACCTTCATGGCTGAAGTGCCCTTGAGCAACACACAAACACGGTAAACGTTAGAATGGCACCAGTACAGGGCGGCTCATGAATACTCATAGAATAACGTCATTGTTCATTTCCCACTACCTACTTGGAGGCCGATTATGTCCTAATGTCGTGTGCTGTTAGACATTGAAACATTGAAGTGAAATACTATAATTTTATACAGTGTGTTGTAAAATGTATTAGTAGTTTTGAAACCCCCCGAACCACGTGCACACTAGACGCTAACAGCGCGCGACATATTAAGACATAAGCGGCCCGACTCCAAGTAGGTAGTGGGAAATGAACGATGACGTTGTTCTATGAATATTCATGAGCCGCCCTGTACTGGTGCCATTCTAACGCTTACCGCAAGCATGCGGGGAACATACAACCTCCACACAGAAACGTTCTCACCAAGCCCTGGACTCGAACCCGGGACTTTCTTGCTGTGAGGCAAACATGCTACCCACAGTGCAAACATGCCACCCATGGCTACTTTTGTTTCCTTCTGAATAATTCTGAATAATAATTCTCTATTAGGCCCTGGAATGGTCTGGTGAGCTGTTTAGGGTGTACCCTGCCTTCCACCCAGAGTCAGCTGGGATGGCTCCAGCTTCTCTGTGACCCGAGCAAGCAGTACACATAGTTATATGTTGGGACAGTTTTGTTGGAAAGCTTCAAAAAAATTATTAGGATTCTGAACAAATACAAATACTGATGTTGGAGCTGCACCTTTTCCTGTTTTTAGGAAGTTTGCCAGAAAGGTTGATGGGTCATTCAGTTGAGACTAGTGATGCATATTGGGACTGGAAATCATGATCTGGAGGTTTTTACATTCCTGTATGTACTGTTTCAGTAGGAGGGATAGTACACTTTTCAATACTGGTGTTACAGCAACACAAGTTACGGGGATCTGTGAGCTCATGTATGTGAAAGTGGGCGGATAACCTCCTCAGTGCATGTTACGCTATTCTACATGAGTGGAAGTTAAGAAAAGATGTGGTTGGCTGGCATCACATGTCTTTGAGGTAGTTTGTGTTTGTTCTCACCTATTCAAGACTCCCTTGGTTATTTTTGGTGTGTATTAGGGGCTGTTTTGGTGGAGATCTATCTTGAGTTTTTAAGGAAATGTAGCCGGCGGTGAACTGATTTTTGTATACAACCAAACCAGTAAGTAGCACATTATAAAAACATATTCTTTTGACTTCCTGTGTATAAAAAAAATGTAAACATTGAAGAAAACATTTCGAGATGAAAAAGGAATCAGCTAATACTTAATAGCGGAGCCCCATGATAAGGCAAAAGCGTCTAACCATCGAGTTGCTTTTGGAACATCAGGAAATGTCTGTCCATCCGTGGGAACCCTGTGGTGATATTTCGCATGTCAGCATATAACGTTACAATGGGAATGAATGTCTGAATGATGGTAACTTCTTCTCATCTATCTTCCCTTCCAAACTGCTACTTGTTTCAAACCATAAAATAAAATACACTTCTTTAATAAAATGAAATACAGTTTTTTAAGAATGTAAACAGAATTCTATGTACCATATGCAGTAGGTATCTCCATTTTTTAGCTGGCAAAATAAACTATTACTGGCGTGCAATGCATTACTCATTTGAATAGAAAGGCTTTTAACCCAATCACATTGAAAAAGCGCATGATATTTCTGGTGCGTATAACGTCCTTACGGGAGTGAATCTATTCATCGGACTACCATGTGGTGATAGCGGAGCTCGTATTGGGGTTCTTTCATTCTATGGATACTTCGCTCACCCTCTTACTAGGATAAATGATTTCTTAGATATTTTGAAGCAAATTGTCATTAATTCTGTCAGCAAATCCTACATTTTACAGAGTAAGCAATTCACAAATAAAGAACTAACGATATTCTTGTGGTATTGAAATGTTCTCTAAAGCTACGGTTTCTAAATGGTGTACTTTACATGTAGAGACTAAGATTGCGTGTTTGGTTCCCTCACTTTTTCCCCTTCTGTAAACAAGTTATTCAAATTAATTCATCTTGATATACATAAGATACATGTTTGGGGTTTGAGAGTTCCCACCAAAAACTTGTCAAGTAAGGGAAATCATATGTGAGCTCTGCTTTTGCTTAAATCTCTATATAAGCAAGTTAATTTTACATTTATAAACAATACTGATCCTGATAAGCAATATGGCAGCCACTCAGGAAAACATTCTGCAATAACTGTTGAAAATAGCTAATAAGCCTTTGTCCAAGATGTAGAAATACTGCCAGCTCCAACATGGCGTTCCAACCACCCAAGGCGTTATTATAACAAAAATCTTAGCGAGTTCCCAAGAAATTTCCCACCCTCCCTAGTTAGTAGGTGGTAATAGGACAGAGATGGGTGGTTGGTAGGAATTGACCAACCAACTTAGGGATGAAAATAGGGGGGGAAAGGCCAGTTATGAACCAAATGATGCAGCTGAGATTAAGAACCTGTCAGAGCCTGTTACACACCATTTCTTCCTCTGGCTCTGGTTTCATGGTTCAGTTTGTCCATCAGATGTCCTTTCCCTCCTTATGTGGCAGCCAGACTCAAGGAAAGTTAATAAGGCTAGTAAATGGTGAAATGTATTATCATTTATACAGTTACATTGGCATTTGTTAGGTCTATGCACTAGCCAAGCATTTTCCTCCAATAGTGGCAAGTATAAACACTGACTAACTTTTGAAAACGCAGTTCATAATGTTAAGTGCTTTTTAACTAGTACACTTAAGTACTTTATTTGTTTGTTTGTTTCTTTCTTTTAACAAAATCAGCTCACTGACCACAATTAGGGCCATTCAGTATATTTTGAAGCAGCATCTGGAGTATGCGTTCTAACCAATTTCACAAGATGAGGTCATTTTACTGACATCGCAAATGAACAATCACAGACAATTGTTTTTGTGTAATGTGTAGAAAGAGGCTGGAAATGGTGTTCAAACCAAAACAAACACAGACTCACATGCAAAATCTAATCGACGGACTATATCTTGTTCTGCCACAATAATGTTTGTTTCCACACTGGATGTATGAAAGTAATGCATAGAAATGTTCACACATGGGGAGCCACTGAGATGTAACTGATACAGATTGATCTGGTCATTTTGGAAAGCTGAGGGTATTGACCTGTTTCAGTCATGTGATCTTTTTCTTGTGAGTGGCACGGTGGTGTAGTGGTTAACACGTCCGCCTCACAGCAAGAAGCTCCTGGGTTTGAGTCCTGGGCTCGGCAAGGGTGTTTTTGTGTAGAGTTTGCATGTTCTTACCGTGCTTGTGTGGGTTTCCTCCAAGTACTCTGGTTTCATTCCACAGTCAAAAGACCTTGGCTGTTTCAAATTGCCCCTAGCTGACAGTGTGAATGGTTGTGTGTGTGTGTCTGCCCTATAATAGATAGACTGGCTTGACCTATGCTCAGTTGGCTGATGGTTCATGTGACCTTAGTAGGATTAAGCAGTTCAGCAAATGAATGAATTAATGATTTTTGTCTTGTAGCTGCAATGTTTATAACCATAATGTGCGACTGTCACTAAAACAGTGATGGAAAAATTATGAGCTTCTGAAAAGTGATACCTACAAAAATTTTGATCATTTGTTTTAATGGAAAAACAAGGACTAGCATTGTCCTGTTGTCTGTAGTCTGGTTCCAGGAGACTGAGTCAGTTTATAATCACATGCTGATGGATAACAAGTTACTAACTAGTACCAGCTCAATACTGGCTGCACTGCAATCACTAGTGAAATCTACTTCTTCTTACTTGTAAATGATAGCGCCCAATCCTGGATTTTTTTTTTTTTTTTTTTACCTGTGTAAACTTTTTTTTTGCCAGAAACTACATCTTTGAGGCTGATTATTGAGATTGGCAATGAACATTCAAAATTGGGCTAATCTTGTGCATGGCAATAATAGAAAGATTGCAACCTTCTGCAATACAAAGATTTAGTCAGTGACTAAATGTGGACTTATACTTATCTCTATTGATAGGTGACTGAGGATGGTGTTATAAGAGTAGCGCAGCTCCTTTAAGAGCTAAATTAACTTCAGTCCCGGAAGAAATAAATAAATTTCTCCTGTGTTTTGCGCCTACGTCTGAAGCGAAAGCAGGAAAGACTAACACTGAGTTTTCTTTTCACTGCCTTTCACGACATGATTTCTGTGTTCATTTGTATCACCTGTCTTGTTAGTTTAATTATCTGTTCAATGGGTTCATGTTCCGTGTTTCCTTTAATGTTTGATGTTTTGCTTGCCGAAAAATTTGTCTGCCTACCTGAGTTAGTGTGTTTTTACCTCTCAGCCGGTTATGGCTGGAGGTGTATTGTCGTTGGCTTGGCGGCCAAGTGGGCGGGCGGGTGTGCGAGCGGATGGGCCGGTGGCGTGACTTTTAGAATAACTTTTTCTGGGCCATTGCTCGGCTCATGCACAGGCCAGCTTTCTGAACTTTTGCATAGGCACTCCCTATGACCTTAACCTGTGCGTGGGGTAGCTAATTTGCATATGTGACCTTTGACCTTGGCACAGTGACCTTAAATATATAAAGTTTGTCTGGGCCATTGCTTAGCTCATGCACAGGCCAGCATTCTGAATTTTTGCATAAGCACTCCCTATGACTTAAATATGTGCGTGGGGTAGCTAATTTGCATATGTGACCTTTGACCTTGGCACAGTGACCTTGAACATATAAAGTTTGTCCGGGCCATTGCTCGGCTCATATTCATGTTTTCTGAAATTTTGCATAGGCACTCCCTATGACCTAAACCTGTGCGTAGGGTAGCTAATAAAATGTTGATTGTCCGAAACTGTTTGTATGGGGGATGGCTTTTGTCCTCCGTGAGCTTGAGGCGTCCTGGCTGAGGGGTTATGACGTTCTACCGCTTACTCCTTCTAGGGTCATGGGATGGGTGGTGGGGGACTGGAACCTATCTTGGCCGACACTGTGCAAAGGTGGAGCACACCCTGAACAGCTCCACCGACTATTGCAAGGCATCACACACACACACACAAACACACACAAAACAATTCACACTCACATCTACACCAAGGGGCAATATGAAACAGCCAATTATCCTAATGTGCATGTCTTTGGACTGTGGGAAGAAACCAGGGTACCTGGAAGAAAACATGGGGGTGGGGGGGAACTACACACAGAAGGGCCTGGGACTCGGGACTCAAAACCAAAACATTCTTGCTGACCAATAGGCCACCATGCCGCCTGGAATAGTTTGATATTAAATTGATGTGGGGTGGAATGGTGGCATAGTTGTTAGCACTTCCTCTTCACAGCAAGAAGGTCCTGGGTTCAAGTCCTGTGCTTTGCGAGGGTGTTTCTGTGTGGAGTTCGCATGATCTCCCCATACTTGCATGGGTTTCCTCCAGATACTCCAGTTTCCTCCCACAGTCCAAATATATGCACATTACGCTAACTGGTTGTCCCTGTGACATGAAAACTCCACACAGAAACACTCTCGCCAAGCCTGGACCTTGCTGTAGATGGACGGGCTAAACACTACGCCACTGTGCCGCCACAATAGTCCTATTAGACTATTTCAAATAGCCATCCATATTGCCTTTGGTGAATATTTGTTATTTAGAGCCTATTTCATGTTACAGGATCTGGCATGCTTCAGTATTATAAGGAAGAGTGAGCGGAGAGTTCATTAAAAGTGAACAGTTGTAGCAGGTTGGAAAAAAGCTTTGGATAGCTCTTGTTCTTTTTTTTCCACTCCCTTCTGATTCTGTGAACTTTCTTCATTTTTTTGCGATCGATGATGGCCTTGCCTCTGCTCTCACTGAGCACAACCAGCATCTCCTCACCTGACCAGCCTCTAATGGTCTCCCAGACTGCTGTATCTCCTACTTCTCTGCTCTATTCTCTCAGTGATCACAGATCATTTAATGAAAAACTCAATTTAGGTTCTTCAGAGCAGAACGTTGAAAAAAAAAAAAAACTTTATATTTAGTGAATACATCAGCTATGCCTCAAGCAGAAAAAGCAATCATTTTTTCAATGCCAACACAGAAAAGAAAGGTCCTCTTACATGGGTTTTTGAATTTGGTAGCACACAGACTGTATTAATTTGCAAGACGTCTGCGTGCAGTATGTCAATCTTCCTGCACACTAAATGCCATATAAGAGCTGACTGTCATGTTTTATTAACACAAACTCCTTTTTTACAACTACATATACTATCAGAAAATGGTTTCTGTTTTGTATGTTTGTTCATTTGTTTGTTAGTTTTAATGATTTTGTGTTAAGAAATAAATGCAAACCCTTATAAGTGGATAATCTGCTGAGGTGCTGCTGCTTTGCAGCGAGAAGGGTAATTAGTTTCAATAATTAGCAGCATGGTGCATTGTGAAATAATTCCAGACCTGCTAATTTTCACTGGCGGGGCCGGTGGTGTAGGGGTTAGGGTGCTGGGCTCATGATTGAGAGGTTGTAGGTTTAAATCCCAGTTAGACCCCCACTGTGCTAAGATCCGTGGGCAAGGTCTCAACCAAAGGGTGCCTCTGTCCACCCAGCAGTATAAATGGGTACCACCAAAAAATACTGGAAAGATAACCCGCGATGGGCTAGCATTACATCCAGGAGGAGTTGAACTCCTAGTTACTTCGCACTACAGAAACCGGGATAACCCGGCCTGATGAGCCACTAAGCTTGGGTGAAAAAAGCCCAACAGATTTTTTTTTACATTTACAGCATTTGGCAGACGCTCTTATCCAGAGCGACTTACAATCATCATTTTTATACATCTGCGCAATTGAGGGTTAAGGGCCTTGCTCAAGGGCCCAACATTGGTGATAGTGGGGATTGAACCGCTAACCTTTGGATCAGTAACCCATCGCCTTAACCACTAAGCCACCACTTTCCCTTTTTTATGTAGAAGATCCACAGTTTAATTCAAATAATGATAAATCAACATTAGCTATCCTATTTTAAATATCCACTGGTGCAGCATGCTTGGTTTCTGCCAAGCCATATAAAAATGTTTTTTTAATAATGTATTGACCATTCGTTCATTCATTCATGGTGGTGTAGTGGTTAGCATGTCCACCTCACAGCAAAGCTCAGGTGTCTCTATGTGGAGTTTGCATGTTCTCCCCATGCTGGTGTGGGTTTCCTCCGGGTACACCGGTTTCTTTCCACAATCCAAAGACATGCACATTAAGCTAATTGGTTGTTCCAAATTGCCCCTTGGTGTGAGTCTGAGTGTGAATAGCTGTGTGTTTGTTGCCCTGTAATGGTCTGGTGTGCTGTTCAGGGTGTAACCTGCTTTCGCACAGTGTTGGCTGAGATGGTTCGGCAATTGAGCGAGAGAGTGAGTGATTAATTCATTGTCCGTAACTGCTGCATCCTGGTTAAAGTTGAGGTGGACCTATCTGGATTTTTGAGAATTGACCCTGGGTGGGACCCCAGTGCAATAAGGAGAACCATGAGCAATTTAATGCAGCCAATCTACTTACATGCATGGTATTTGAAGAGTTCATAGAAAACCAGAGAACCTGTAGGAAACCCACTCAAACATGGGGAGAGTAGGTAAAAATTCTTACAGAAAAAAAAGAATTAGGGACCCTGGAGTCAGAAAGCGATAGAGTGCTTAAAATCATGCAGACAGTCTATAGCCTCAAGCAATAAATGGGGAACAGTCTGGAATCTGTAAGCCATCTAAACATTTAACTACAACATTGGGTATGAAAAATACAAAAAATCTTAGATGTGAATGTGAGTGTGAATTGTTGTGTGTGTGTGTGTGTGTGTGTGTGTGTGTGTGTGTGTGTGTGTGTGTGTGTGTGTGTG
>JBCNYH010000016.1:5813674-5826434 GCA_039654325.1 Tandanus tandanus
AATGTAGTGCAAAATGCAAATGTATAACAGTGGATGTTGTTGCTATATGGAGGAGTTGTACAGTTTAATGGCCACAGTTAGGAATGATTTCATGTCTCGTTCTGTGATGCCATTAGGTGGTATCAGTCTCTCACTTAACGTGCTCCTGTGACTGATCAGCAGGTTGTGAAGCGGGTTGGAGGTATTGTTCTGTATAGACCTTAACATTTGCCTCCGACACTACCGTCAGAGGGTCCAGCTCCATCCCCAAAACGTTACTGGCCTTGTGGATCAGTTTGTTCAGTAAACACCTATCAGTAGAGATATCTATCAGGAGCTCCACATTTAGCCAGTGCCTAAATTGACCTATATATTTAATACACTTTAAATATAATATCCGTGGAATAAAAGTGGCCCCAATCATGGCATCAGCCTCCTGCAATACAGTGGAAAAGCTCTGACAGAGTGGTTTATGACAGAAATACATTATAGATATTTCACAGTAAAATAATGCAAGGGGCATGATGCATTGCAACTGTGGACACTTCTGTAGCTTCAGCTAAAACAAAACTGAACTCCCCTGGCTGCCATTTAATATGGAAAACATAGTCAGACGCTTCTCTTTTCATCAAACACTTCCTGAACAAATTTGGACCCAGCCAGTGACCTGGAAACAAGGGGTTATTTTATCTTCATAAAATTGCCCGAATTGTCATGACTGTGGGAAGCAAATGACGGTGCATTTGCTGAAGCCAATGAACATGGGTGCAGGCAATTTAACTAGCTGCTCAGGAAGGCTTAATTTGAATAAAGCCCTATAGGCCACAGACAAAACTACTGCTTCTGAACTGGGAGCAGTTCGTTTTGTAAGAAAGAGGACATTTCTATAGAACCTTGTGTTGTTTTTCCACAGGCGTGTTTCTGTAATAGTGAGATAAGGTTGGACCGACAGCAGAATTAATACTTTAAGTTCCTCTGAGCATTTCTTGCGCAGTAGTTCCCTGTATCTGATGGTACCTTCCCATTACCATCACCTTACTCTTGTTCCTAAGCAGGGCCATGATAACTACCTGCTATCAGCTTCCTAGAATAGCTTCATCTGAAAGCTTTCAAGCTCACCTCTCCATGAGATACTTGTCTTTATATATGCTTTTTGTTTTGTTTTTTAAAGGTATTTTCATGATGCAGTGTCAAGTGCTCTTGGACATACAAGAAGCTATATTGGATATGGCAGGTAAAGGAAATAAAAGACTCAACATAGAAAGAAAATAGACTTATATGGGACTTCTGTCTCTTTTCAAGGATCAGCCCCATGTTCCCCAATCCCTATGTTCCCCAGTCCCTATGTTCCCAGACCCGATATTCCCCAGTCCCTATGTTCCCAGACACGATATTCCCCAGACCCTATGTTCCCAGACCCGACATTCCCCAGTCCCCATGTTCCCCAGTACCTATGTTCCCCGGTCCTTATTAAATTAATGGATCTTCCATTGTATTGTGTACTTTATAGAAGTAAGCTACAACGATTGTATCCATATTGCAAAAGAAGTATGATGAAACAAAATCAAACATACTCATCAAAGTAACAATTTAGGGAATATTAGGGTTAGGGTTAGGGTTCATGGGAACATAGGTACTGGGCAACACAGACATGGACTTCTCTTTTCAGTGAGTCAGATCCTCTGCTCAGCTTACTGATATGAGCAGACTCCTTCAGCTCACAGTCTTTTTTTTTTTTTTTTTTTAACTGGATAATGTTTGTGATATCATGACCGGTGATTTTTCTTACCTTACCTTCCCATTAGGAAAATATTGCACTTTTTAAAATCCTGGTAAATTCATTGTCAAATCACTCTACTAGAGATGTAAAAAAATTAATAGAGTAATGATGATATTGTTTTGTGCCTGCTGTGTTTGTGCATCATTAAAAAGACTAATTTTAATTTATCTTGATAATTGAACATGACATAGAAGAATATGGAAGCATAGAAGGATGTGGAGGGTAGTGCACGTACACACACATGCACAGAACTGTCCATTCATTCATTGTCCGAACCGCTTAAACCTAACTAGGGTCGCGGGGAGGCTGGTGCCCATCTCAGGCGACTCTGGGCGAGGGCAGGGTACCCTGGACAGCTCGCCAGGCCATCGCAGGGCAGAAACACACTGACGGCAATGCAGCCTACTCTTTACGAAAGTACTCTTTTACATGCTTCTTATCACAGACAGTGAGAGACATGGCTGGCCTTTGATGACCCAGGCTGGCCAGTGACAACCCGGTGATAGTGGGGCTTGAACCACCGACCCTAGGATTAGTAATCCAGCACCCTACCACCGGGCCAGCACTGCCTTGCCTTAGAATTTGCTGAAAAAGGCTCCAGCCTCCCAACGACCCCAGAAGGATTAAGTAGTTCAGCAAATGAATGATTAAATGACTGAATAGAGAAACCATGTGGACCAAATCCAAAGCAATTCTCAAATTTGTCAAAATCTGTTAATTAATTCTTACAGTCGTGCAGATAGAACAGCCAGGTGTGATTTAAATAACAGGTTTATGAATATGATCAGGTTATTGTTTGTATATGTACTGGTAGTAAATGGCAGACATTCAATATAATCTAAGTAGTGTGATTAAAAACAAAAACAATTCATCATTGATTTGCTGAAACTTGGAGAAATTTATGCAACATGAATCATTTATGAATGAAATCTCCAGTAGTAGTGCAGAAGCAAAGCTGTTTCATTAATTTTCCATTACAGGAGACTCTTCAGAACATCATGTTTCAAGACTTTTTTCAGTAACTTGGTGTATTTCTTCATAGTGTCAAATGAAAAAAGAGAAGCTGATGACGGAACAATTATTACGAGCTGTAATAATTAATTAACAATGTAAAATTTATATTAAAAGGCTATTATAACACACACACACACACACACACACACATATATATACATATATATATATATACAGTAGTGTGCAGTGAAGATTATACACCACCACTTTTGTCTAAAAGGGCTTCTAATAAAAAGAAGTAAAAAATAAATGTATTGAACAGTGCTACTGTAGGCAATAAGAACCAAAAAAATTAATCCGACAAGTATATTATGGTAAAAGTATGGCTAATAAACAAAAACACTGAAAATACCAATTTTACAGAAAAATTGAAAGGTGTTGCAAATTACATTTTTTGCATATGGAACGCTTTAGCGAGTTTAGAAATTAAAAAAATACAGTACACTCATACTACTTAACAAAATGAAGATAAATCAGAAACTCAGAAACCACAGGAGCTCGATGTGTGGTTTCAGTATGATGGAGCAACGGCACACACAGCCCGAAGATCATTTGTGATCTTGTTGAGTAATGATGTCGGGTGGCGGACCGTTCCCCTGATCACGCCCCTTGTGATTTTTTCCTGTGGTGCTACCTTAAACCACGAGTGTATACTCATCCACCCCAAACTCTTGAAGCCCCTAAGGTTGCTATTCAGTAGGAGATCGCCGCTGTTCCACCAGACACGACCCGTCGAGCCACGGCAACCTTCAGAAATCAGGAATCAGAAATCGCCTCCAAGAGTGTATGTGTATGACAATGTTACTATTTGGAGGACGATCATCTTTAAAACAACTGACTGAAGTTTCATGTGGAAAATTATAATATGATTGTCTTTAATAACTTTTTTTTTTCCATTTAGCTTTGAAATGTGGGAGGTTTTATTGGGTCACCATAGCATTAATATAATATAAAAATAAATAATTATTAATGTAAAACTATTTAGAGTTGTTATAATAAGTTAACAGTATGCAAAATACAGTGTGTTTTATTCCTTGATTAAGAGTGCAAGGAATGAAACATAGGAATAAAAGTCTGTTTGTTTTTAGAATAAGCTGCATGCAATTGTTTATTTGAATCTGGTGCTGTTGATAAGATCAATATCCACCTAAAACATAACCTGTGATAAGAGATCTGTTACATGCATGTTAGCTGCTTTGTTTTACAAGCCATCAGGACCATAAATCTAATCACACATCACACACACTCACATTCCATTAATGCACAAGCACTGATTTATGTTACCTAGTTACATGAGATGACATTAATAATATGGGCAGCAGAAGCTGTCGTACTGAGAGCGCTGCTTGTTTTTTTCTTTTGCAAATGTAAACTATCACACCATCTCCAACCACATATCCTCCTCCCTTGAACTCCCTTTTGTCTCTCACCTGTCTCTTTTCTGTCAGCACCACTCTCATACTTGTGTGATCTCGGGATCACTTTAAGGCTCAGAGAACAGAGTTTCTATTATCACTTTATGAAAAGAGAGAACAAATTAATCTCCAAATCTCAGAGCACACTTCACAGAGGCTGGTCTTAGGCATAAATGTGGAGCTGTACATGTAGAATCTCTATATTATAGCATAAATGTCCACATTCGTGTGTATATGCTTCACTCTAGGTGGTACGCTGGCGTAGTGATTACCATGTCCGTCTCACAGCAAGAAGATCCTGGGTTCGAGTCCTGGGCTCTGCAGGGCGTTTCTGTGTGAAGTTTGCATGTTCTCCCCTTGCTTCCTAGGGTTTCCTGTGGGTACTCTGGTTTCCTCTCACAGTCCAAAGGCATGCACATTAGGCTAACTGGCTGTTCCAAATTGCCCCTAGGTGTGAGTGTGAATGGTTGTATGTGTGTTGCCCTGCAGTGGTCTGGTGAGCTGTTCAGGGTGTACCCCGCCTTCGCCTAGTGTCGGCTGAGGAAAGCTCCGGCCTCCTTGCGACCCTAGTAGGATTAAGCAAATCGGCAAGTGTGTGAGTGAATGAGTGAGATTCTGGGAAAGCAAAGAAGCTAGCCTACCCTTTTTTGAGTGTGTGCCAAGATGGAACACAGAGCATCGTCAACTATCATTATGTCCACTATTACACCATAAGAACCTCACAGTGTCATTTTTTAAATGTTGCCTTTTTAAAGTAATGCCAAGAAGCACAGTGAAAATCATCCAGTGTGTTAATGAACTCCCATAATGCACTGCTAGTAGTTAGTGTTTAAAGAAAGCACCATGTACAGAGTTTTACCTCTTCACAAGTGGGGTTTGCCCATGTTCTCCAGATCGTCTTCTCCAGGATTGCTTCATATCACAGTTCCTGTATCGTTGCCTAATAAGGTTTTTAACGCAGTAAACCATTACTCACTCAAGTGCACTGCGTTGGGGAAAAAACAAACACAGTGTTGAGGGTTTATAAAATACTCCAGTACAGTTTTCTCAAGTAGTTGAAAAATATGGCATTAAAAACACTATTTAAAAGTTTGTAATTATAAAAATATTAACTGTTAATTGATTATTAGTAATTGTTGTACCTTCATGTGGAATCATTTCCAGGTATGGTTTGATGAATTTGTTCTCATCATGAGTGGTTATTCCCAAAAGAAACTTCAGTCAGTCATCACTCACTCATAGGCTGCTCGCCAGTCCATCGCAAGGCCAACACACACACGACCACTCACACTTACGCCTAGGGGCAAAGTGGAACAGTCAGTTAGCCTTACATGCATGTCTTTAGAGTGTAGGAGGAAACCAGAACACCCAAAGGCAACCCATGCAAGCACAGGGAGAACATGCAAACTCCACAAGTCAAGCCCGGAACTCAAACCCAGAACCTTCATGCTGTGGGATGGACGTGCTAATCACTACAACACAAATCTGACATGATACATTCTATATAAGCAATAACATCTGTGTTCTTTTATTTATTCATTTTCCAATCTGCGTAATCCGATTAGGTTGCAGGGAGGCTGGAGCCAATATCAGCCAACACTGGGCGAAGGCGGGGTACACCCTGAACAATTCACAAATCCATCACGGCAACACACACACAACTATTCCCATTCACACACAAGAAAGGGCAATTTGGAACAGCTAATGGGAGGAAACAGGAGTACCTGGAGGAAATCCACACAAGCACACAGAGAACATGCAAACTCCACACAGAAAAGCCCTCACTGAGCCCGGGACTGGAACCTGACTTTCTTGCTGTGAGGCGAACGTGATAACCACCATGCGACCCTGCCGCCTATCTGACTTATTAAAGTCTTTCATTTATTGAGTGTGCTGTCATGTTCAGCAGCCTCCAGTTTTCTTGTTATGATTTTGCCTTGTCATTGTTTGCACTGCTGCTGTTGTCATTAAAAGAATAAAAAAGCCTTCACAGCTCAGACACTAAACAGACAAAGAACTGGATTGAAATGATTTTTTACAAGATTAAGCCTTATCAGACCAGGAAGTGAATACGATAGACATACCCACGCATTTATATGAATAAGAAAAAAACAAAAGTGAAACACAGAATACATCGACTGGCTGCTTATAAGATCCCAGCTGAAGAACAGAAGGTGAATCAAAGGGATGAATAACTTACACACACACAAACACACACACACACACACACACACACACACACACACACACACACACAAACAAACAGCTGACAATCCAGCATCAACCGGCCAATACCTAGTCTCTGATAAAATACAGCATGATGTTTAGAGATGGACAGGCAGGTAAGAACACTCACTCACTCATTTGCTGAACCACTTAATCCTACTGTTAGGGTCACCAGGAGGTTGGAGCTTAGCTCAGCCGACACTGGGCGAAGGTGGGGTACATCCTGCGCAACTTACTAGTTTTTACCCCTCAGCCAGTTATGGGTGGAGGGGTATTGTCGTTAACTTGACCGGCGGGTGGCCAGGCTGGGCGGACGGGCGGGCTTTTGGGCAGGCGAGCAGGCAGACGGCGTGACAATTTTGTCCTGTGTGCGGGGTAGCTAATTTGCATATGTGGCCTTTGAGCTTGGCACAGTGATCTTGAACATATAAAGTTTGTCCCAGCTATTGCTCGGCTCATATGCATGATAGCGTTCTAAAAATTTTCATAGGCACTCACTATGACCTAAACCTGTGCGTGAGGTAGCTAATTTGCATATGTGACCTTTGAATATGTGACCTTCGACCTTGGCACAGTGACCTTGAACATATAAAGTTTGTCCCGGCCATTGCTCAGCTCATGCACATGATAGCTTTCTGAAATTTTGCATTGGCAGTCCCTATGACCTAAACTTGTGCCTGGGATAGCTAATTTGCATATGTGACCTTTGAGCTTGGCACAGTGACCTTGAACATATAAAGTTTGTCCCGGCCATTGCTTGGCTCATATGCATGATAGCTTTCTGAAATTTTGCATAGGCACTCCCTATGACCTAAACATGTGTTTGGGGTAGCTAATTTGCATATGTGACCTTTGACCTTGAACATAAAAAATTTGTCCTGCACTTCAGGCAGGCTGAGGGTTTTTTTTTCTGAGCTATTTTTGGACTGTGAGAGAAAAGCCAGAGTACCCAGGCGAAACCCACCCATGCATGGAGAGAACATTCAAACTCCCTACAGAAACACCCTTGCCGAGCCCAGAACTCAAATCCAAGACCTTCCTGCTGTTAGGCGGACATTCTAACCACTACGCCACCATGTCCCCCCGTGAGGAATACAAACAAACAGAAAACAAGGCTTGGCAGGAACTAGGAGAATGGGGAGAACATGCAAACTCTACACAGAAACACCTGAGACCGGGACCCGAACCCAGGACCTTCTTGCTGACCACTACACCACTGTGCCTCCAGGTAAGAATATATCCTCCTTTATTCGGGAAGACAAACTGAATGTAAAGCAGGCAAAAACACCAGTATACAGTCAGTGAGAAAGGTAAACACATTCCTTCTCTCACTGATTAACTGAAGGACAGATCAGTAGAGACTGGGACAAAAGAAGAGCATTCCTGGTTCTGAAAACAAACACAGACGGGTACAGATCCATTAGTCAAGTATGAACAAGTACTCCCCTAGCACTGAAAGCACAGACAGTCAGGAAAGAGCAAGTTCTCCCCAAGGACTGAAGACAAGCTGAATGAGCCAGACAGAGAGAGAGAGAGACAGCCAGTCAGACAGGTAAGACCATATCCTTCCTTAGTCTTTAAGACAGCCATACAGGTAACAGCATGCACTCCCTCGTTCTGAAGACAAACTGAATGAAAACAGGCAGAAGGTCAAACAGATAATCAGACAGACAAGAAAGAGACAGTCCTCTCCTCGTACTGAAGGCTCGTACTGAATGAAATACATGCAAAAATGCAGATATACATTCACAGGTAGACAAACATGCAGGGGCCTGCTCTATATTATCCTTTAATATGGCTAAAATAGCTGCAACCCCTTGTCAGAATTAATTTAATACCCTGTCAGGAGACTCTGCCAGTACGGAAGAGTTTCTTACAGTGGCGTAGTGCTTAGCACGTCCACCTCACAGCAAAAAGGTCCTGGGTTCGATTCCCAGGCTTGGTTGTTTCTGTTTGGAGTTTGCATGTTCTTCCCATGCTTGCATGGGTTTCCTCCGATTACTCCGGTTTCCAAATTGCCATTCCAAATTTGGGGCTGTTCCAAATTGCCCCTAGGTGTGAGTATGAGTGTGAATGGTTGTGTATGTGTTTGACCTGCAATGGTCTGACAAAGTGTCCACAGTGTAACCCGTCTTAGCCCAGTGTCGTGGTTAGTGGTTAGCACATCTAGCACGTCTCACAGCAAGATGGTCCTGGGTTTGATTCCCAGGCTTGGGTGTTTCTGTGTGGTTTGCATGTTCTCTTCGAGCTTGCCTGGGTTTCCTCTACAGTCCAAAGCCATGCACATTAGGCTTTTTTATTAATAAATACCTCATACTTCTTTTCCCTTTATAAATAGCTATGTTAAATGTGGTACATCTGTAAAATAAGTCTGTTCTTTTGATTCATTATGTTAAAACAACTATAAATAGTAATGTTCTTACCAGCCTCTCTTTTTCTTTTTCTTTAATAAAAATGCTGTGTGTCATGTTAAGGTAAAAGCTGAATTCATTCATTCATTCATTCATTTTCTGAGCCGCTTAATCCTAATTAGGGAAGCAGAGAGGCTGGCGCCCAACTCAGCTGACTCTGGGGGAGGGCAGAGTACACCCTGGACAGCTCGCCAAGCCATCACAGGAAAGAAACCCGCTGACGGCAACTCAATGGCCTACTCTTTACGAACGAAATCAGTGTTTCTTTTACATGCCTCTCACCACAGACAGTGAGAGACATGGCTGGCCTTTGATAATCAAGTTAGCTGCACTGGGGGGGACAGCAGTGACAACTCGGTGATAATGGGGCTCTGGGTGAAGGATACACACTCGAACAGCTCACCAGAAAATGTAAAAATAAAACCCCTCAGCCAGGACGCCTGAAGCGCAGGACAAATTTTATATGTTCAAGGTCACTGTGCCAAGGTCAAAGGTCACATATGCAAATTAGCTTCCCGAAGAACAGGTTTAGGTCATAGGGAGTGCCTATACAAAATTTCAGAAAGCTATCATACATATGAGCCAAGCAATAGCCCGGACAAACTTTATATGTTTAAGGTCACTGTGCCAAGGTCAAAGGTCATCTATGCAAATTAGCTAGCCCACACACAGGTTTAGGTCAAAGTGAGTACCTATGCACAATTTCAGAAAGCTGGCATGTGCATGAGCCGAGCAATGGCCAGGACAAAATTGTCATGACTCCCGCCTTGGGGGTGCCAAACCAATGATAATACCCCTCCAGCCATAACTAGCTGAGGGGTAAAAAGTAATAATAATAATTTTCTTTTAAAGATTTTCTTGTCGGGCAGCACAGTGGCGTAGTGCTTAGCACGTCTGCCTCACAGCAAGAAGGTCCAGGGTTCGATTCCCGGGCTCAGGCATTTCTGTGTGGAGTTTGCATGTTCTCCCAGTGCTTGCCTGGGCTTCCTCTGGGTACTTCGCTTTCCTCCCACAGTCCAAAAAACGTGCTTAGAAGGCTAATTGACTGTTTCAAATTGCCTCTAGGTTTGAGTGTGTGTGAATGGTTGTTTGTGTGGTGGCCCTGCGATAGCCTTGCAAGAAGGGTGTACCCCTCCCTCACCCAGAGTCGGCTGAGATGGGCACCAGCCTCCCTGCGACCCTGAATAGGATTAAGTGGCTTAGAAAATGAATGAATAAATGAAGAATTTCTTGCCGTGGTCTGTGGGTTAGGAAGCACTAATGCACAAAGATCCCTCCAGGAATATTAAACAAACATACATAAACAACAGACATTATAATAATATGTTATTTAAATCACAGCCATCCCTACAGTCCAACCTGTGTGGTAATTTTTTAAAACAATAATAATAATAATCACCTTCTAATCAGTCAAACTTGAGAATTCTACAGCGATGTGGTATAAAGGGACGCAGGCACCTCGAAGACAAAGAATACTCCGAGCCGTCTCAGGACCATATGCACATTTTTACATGATATGAAGTGGTTCATTCTGTAGTTCTGCGCAGTTCATGCTCTTGACAGAACGAAAGAGTTCTTGCTGAGCCCTGAGCATATCACTCAAACTTAGCTCGTTATAAAGCTCGCACCCATTGCCGCTTTGTACTCGGTAACAAATGAGCTCGTCTCTTAAAAGCTTATGCGGCATCCCCTCAGAGATGCATTCGGTTTTGGTGCAATTATATTTCAATAAGTTTAAAAATACTCTATAGTCAATTAGCTGTTCAAAGGAAGTGTTGTGGATGTATTGGAGGATGTTTCCATACACAATTCTACCCACCTACCCACAGTACGAATAATACAACTCCTTCAGGCAGGCACGCATACACAGACACACACACACACACAGGCACGCACACACATACACACACGCACACACACGCACAGGCACACACACCCAGGGGTACACTGCAACCTCTGATTCTATCTACAAAAAAAGAAAAATGAAACACTCACTCTCTGTGGCACACTGCAGTGGATAAGGAGACTAATTAAGACTGAAATAATCGTGTTTATGCAGAGGCTGTGCAGCGCAACTACCACCAGCTCTCATGGATTTCTATTCACCTGAATTTTAATCCCAAGATCCCGGTATCTTGTTCATGAGTGGTGGTAGAATGGAGCAGGAGATGGACAGATGAATCGGTGCTGCACCAGCAGTAATGAGGGCACTGCACTGGTAGGTTGTGGTGAGGAGGGAGATGAGCCTGAAGGCAAAACTTTTAATTTCCCGGTCCATTCCAACCCTCACCTATGGTCATGAGATTTGGGACGTGGCCGAAAAAACGAAATCATGGATACAAGCGACTGACATGAGTTTCCTTCAGAGGGTGCCTGGGCTCAACCTCAGAGATAGGGTGAGGAGGTCAGACATCTGGAGGGGAACTTGAGGTAGAACTTGGTTCAGGCATCTGATTAAAATGCCTCCTGGTTGCTTCCTTTTAGAGGTTTCTCAGCACATTCAACAGGGAGGAGGCCCTGGGGTGGACCCAGGAGGAGCTAGAGAGTGTCGGTGGGTTGACAGGTACCCGGTCCCTCCTAGACCTATTGCCTCTGCGACCCAACCTGGGATAAGTGGAAGAAAATGGAATGAATGTTAATAGAACACATATATAAACACCTATAATTTTAACAAATACACTACAGAGAGCATTACTGTGCAAATATGCAGTATGTATGTGTATTTTTGCTTTGTGTTTTTACTCTCATTATCTGTTGGGGTTGTAGGTGTTAGATTAAGGTCCTCTTCTGTACACTGTGCAAATTGTGCAGAGACATTTTTTGAGACTGCCAGGGAAACAACAGTTGTTGCAGTATATGCTCTAAATGAGCGAGTAAAACGGCGATGATAAAATACACAGACATATAAAGCACAGCTGTACAGAC
This sequence comes from Tandanus tandanus, assembly GCA_039654325.1. Taxonomy (NCBI): domain Eukaryota; kingdom Metazoa; phylum Chordata; class Actinopteri; order Siluriformes; family Plotosidae; genus Tandanus; species Tandanus tandanus. The sequence continues at coordinate 5,825,425 of JBCNYH010000016.1, forward strand.
GTAGGTGTCAATATCTCAAGTCTGGCATCATGCTTTAGTGAAACAGGACAGAACAACATCATCTATAAAACGAGCCATTTAGCAAGCAATAAGCCCTTATACCAGTGACAGATGAAAGACAGACACAATAGCACTCCTCTGTCCAGCTTTTATGCATGCAGATTTTTCTAAGGGTTGCATCAGGCATTAGAATATCTGCTTGCCCTTGAAAATTTTAACATTTCTCAAGTACTTAATAATTAATTTTCTCATTTTAATTAATGGGTTCAGGCAAACATACAGAAGTTTCACCCAAAAATTCACTACTGGAGTTTATCTCCAACATGCTTGAATGCTAAGAATGGTGTCCTGAATACGGATCGTTCTACATATATGATAGACGCCCATTAACACTTTCATAAGTTGGGCACATGTATCTCTGCTCATCAGCTAATCACATGGTAGCAATACTTCCACTCAGTCACTCATTTACCAAACTGCTTAATCCTATTATTAGGGTCACGGGGAGGCTGGAGCCTATCTCAGCTGACACTAAACAAAGGGGGGGGTATACCCTTAACACCTCACCAGACCATCACAGGGCAACACACATACACACAACCATTCACACTCACATTCACATCTAGGAGCAATTTGGAACAGCCAGTTAACCCAGTGTGTATGTCTTTGGACTGTGGGAGGAAACACCCTCGCTAAGCCCGGGACTCGAACCCAGGACCTTCTTGCTGTGAGGCAGACGTTCTAACCACTTTGCCTTCTGCCGCCATGGTAACAATACAGTGCATATAATTATGAGGATACATAAATGTCTCAGTTAAAACTCACATCAAACAACAGAATTAAAAATAATAATAATAAAGGGAAAAAATTTAAATAATAAAAAATAATAAAAACAAAAGGGAACACTAAAATAACATATCCTAGATCTGAATTAATTAATTAAATATTCTTATTAAATACTTTGTTCTTTACATAGTTGAATGTGCTGACAACAAAATCACACAAAAATT
>JBCNYH010000016.1:5848153-5858320 GCA_039654325.1 Tandanus tandanus
CCGCTGATAGTGGGGCTTGAACCCCCAACCTTGGGATCAGTAATCCAGCACCCTACCACCAGGCCACCACTGCCCCCGTCCTAAACAAAGAAACAAAATTCAAAGAAGGTAGAATAATTATTAAAGGGAAATATCAGAGTCTGTGACACATTAAAAATGCAGTGAATATACCAAAGAACTTCACTGCATAATAAAATGACTCCATATGAAACACTGTTAAAGGACTGAAGTGCTTATTGCTTGAAAGAAAAAAACCCTGACAGAAATTCATATCCCACATGCTGGGTTTATAAAAACCACATAACAGTTATTGAGGGCGGTGTAGTGGTTAACGTGCGCCTTACAGCAAGAAACTCCTGGGTTCAAGTCCCAGGCTTGGTGAAGGCGTTTCAGTGTGAGTTTGCTTGCTCTTCCCATGCTTGTGTGGGTTTCCTCCGGGTACTCCGGTTTCCCCCCACAGTCCAAAGACATGCACATTAGGCTAATTGGCTGTTCCAAATTTCCCCAGGAGAGGTGTGAGCATGAATAGTTGTGTGTGTTGGCCCTGCGATGGACTGGTAATCTCTACAGGGTGTATCCTGCCTTCGCTGAGGATCGGCTCCAGCCTCAACCTTATAGAATGAATGAATGTCTGTGACTGTGGTTACTCCTCACACACCAACTACCCAGCTACAACACAGTCTAGAATGTTTGTAGTAGTGTAGGCCTGTGGATGAAAATATAATTGAACGTCTGAAAGCATATCAATGTGACCCCACGTTTACATTCAGAGCATGGTCGAGAAGTGAAATGGGGGACAATTATATTTGAAATGCAGTACAATAGGTGTGTTTATCTTAACAATAACCAATTAAAGCCACCAATGAGCTGTGATTAACTGTGACTCCAAACTCACTGATTTTAAATTACTTCCAACAGGGTGAGCTGCTGCCAGTAGCTGTAATGGTTCAAGCAGCATTTATTTAAAAATAAATAATCATGTATCGCATTGTGACCTATAATGTTTTCTGAATTAATACCAATGGGTTTAAATTCACCAATAGTGCACAAAAATTATAATATTAATAATAATGCTAAGGAATAAACAGTATAAAAAGTATTCCAATTGCCACATAATGTTGCTAAGCCTTGACCTGACCAAGTGAAGCAGCCCCAGATCACAGCCCTTCCTCCAGAGGCTTGTAAAGTGGCTGCTATGCATGATGGGTGATCTCTTCATGCTCTTTGCTTCTTACGCTGACATGCTCATCGTTCTGAAATAAGTAAAACCTGGATTCGTCAGATCACATGACCATTTTCCATTGCTTCAGAGCCCAGAGAGGGTTGAGATAGGCTCCAGCCTCCCCATGACCATAATTAGAATTAAGTGGCTTAAAAAATGAATAAATGAATGAACTTCACGCGTGCAGCACGTCACAGCAAGAAGGTTCTGGGCTCAAGTTCCAGGCTCGGCATGGGCGTTTCTGTGTGGAGTGTGCATGTTCTCTCCGAGCCTGCGTGGGTTTCCTCCGAGTACTCCGGGCTCCTCGCACAGTCCAAAGACATGCACATTAGGATAGTTGGCTGTTCCAAATTGCCTGTAGGTGTGAGTGTGAACGGTTGCGCGCGTTAGCTCTGCGATGGACTGGCAGGCTGTTCAGGGTGTACCCCGCCTGCACCCAGAGTAGGCTGAGACAGGCTCTCAGCCTCCCCATGACCCCAGTAGGAGTAAGCAATGACGTTTTTTCCACAACTATAGGATACGTTTTCTGAAATGGATGTTTAAGAAATGGGAAGGTACTCACTGCATCAGTTCAGTTTAAACTCCCTTTGTCAAGATAGCAAATTAGGTCAACAAAATCATTACCAAAGCATTATTTTTAGTAACACATGCAAATATTTTGTTGAAATTTGACTCCACTGCATAAATATTGCTAATTTTAAATTTCCCACCACCCGCACGTTCTGTGTGTGAGGAAAGCAGGGGTACGCACTCAGCCTTGACATTCATTAGCATGCTAGTATTTCCTATGCAAATATAAACAGGATTTCAGTACTGTACATGTGTTCTTAAATTTATCAATAGTTCAAGTCCTGGTTCAGTGTTCATGACTCAAAGGTGTATAGTGGCAGGTTGCAACAAAACATGAAAGGATGGTGTTAATTTGTTCGGTTTTCTGTCTGACACAAACAAAAAAGAAACGTATGATGAATGGCTTAGGCGAGTTAATTGAACACAGGCCTACTGGATTTTAGTGAAGATTGTTTTAATGTGGAATGGCTGCAGGCTTGACTTGACTTCGATAAGCTATATTAATCCCGCAAGGGCAATTCGGCTCTGCATATAACCCAACCAAAGTGAGCACACACACACACACACACGTAAACAGTGGCCACACACACGTAAACAGTGACCACACACACACAAAGGGAGCAGTGGGCACCCAGAAAGCAGTTGGGCTGCTTTGCTCAAGGGCACTTCATCCATGAAGGTGGAGAAAGGGGAGGTGCTGCTAACTTCCACCGCCACCACATTTTTCCTGCCAGTTCGGGAATAGAACCAGTGACCTTTCGGTCCCAAAGCTGTTTCTCTAACCATTAAGCCACGGCTGCCCCGTGTCAGCTGTTATGCAACCAGCACTGCTACAAGTGTTAACAGTAACACAGCGACATTCAGAATCTAAAGGGTAAGTAATCAAATCTATTCAATTGAAAATAAAAACGCCCAAAGACATATTACTGTGCATTGGAGCTCAATAAATAAAGCAAGCTGCTTAAAGCGTGCAGTGTTCTTATAGTCCTAAACCTAAACCTTAATCAGGAAGTCTACAGATCTCAGCCCTATACAAGAATTAATTTAGAAATAGCTAATTTCATCTATATTAACTTTACAGTAAGAGCTCTTTGAAGCCAGAACACAGTCACATAAGAGTCAATACACGCACGCACGCACACAAACACACATACACACACACACACACACACACACACACACACACACACACATATATATCTGTCTCCTGTCTCCGATTGTTTGTCCGGTTTTCCCATCCTCAGTGTATGTTCAGAGTCCAAATCTGATGCGGCTCATAATGGTTTGGCTGCACATATCCATCTGAGGGCGTGTAAACTGTGGCTTCATTCACTGTTTCACCTGAATCAGAGCCTGAGAGTGAAAAATGTTCGAGTTGTACTTTCTTCCATTTTGCTAGCATCTACCACGCCACTGAATTTGTGCTCTCCTTCCATCATATTTGTTTACACATGGCAGTTCCCCCAATACGTCATCAGTCATGGCAGCCAGTTTTCTGACTTTGTCGGAAATCTTCAGTTTGAGGGATCAGTGATACAAAATGATAGCCAATCAATGAACCCATGTTCTAATGATTTATTCACTGAGAGATAAAAGTTCAAACTGATCATAAATACGTTTCTGATGAGTCGGAATAAAAAATGCCAAGCTTGCTGAGAATCCAAGCCTGAGAGAACGCAGTGTGTGGTACGGCTAAAACAGAATCCTCAACAGTGCAAGCAAAGGCCAGCGCAGCATAAAGAAATTCAGAGTACAGCTTCACTTACATTCTTGTCCTCCTCTTCAGTCCACTAGCCTTTAATTAATTATTGATTGGCTAACTGCTAAGAGACCTCCTGTAGCAAAACAACATGGCAGCACAGTATACAGTATGCGAATGGCTTGAAAACTTTTAAAAATGAGAAAAGTTTATCAAGCTATCAAGGACAATGTAGTCTTAAAGTATGTTTCATGTGCCTGTTGTATTCAAGTAGAGAAAAATAATGCAGACAGCGGGTAAGTATTTTGGCTGTTAGAGGGATTAATCCTGTTTGGTGTGAAAGCTAGGTTTCAATCTGCAGCTTGTGGTGGGAAAAGGTTAGAAGGTACTGCTGAAATGGATCATGACCTTTAGAATTCCAATTCAGCAACCACTAATGATGTAGTTTGCTACATCAATAAAGACCTTCATAGCAGAAATAGCAGAAGGAAAACAACGGTGAAATGACAGGCATGCTCTGATTTACGAAACTGGGATAAAGTCCTGTTGCTGGTTCGGCAAGACAAGCATCACTGCTACTACTACTACTACCAAAAAAAGAGAAGCTTATTTTATTAAAAGGCGCCATCTCATTTGGGCGATTCTTTGGCGACTGATTTGACTGCCCGTGATTTTTTGAGTTGGCGACTGTCTCAGACCAACCACAACTGTGTATGTGATGTCCTTAATGACTCAAATAAAATAATGCTTAGATGAAAATCTCTAATGGTCGGCAACTAGGTCTGAGACTGTCAGCAATATAATCGCGGATAGTTGGTGACCGTCACCGATTAGTATATTATCGCGTGTAATCGTCCAACATTTGGAAACAGGTTTCAAAAAACGGAACCATTGTTTACAATGGGTGGATTCCTCGTTGACAGCCACTGACAGTCCGTGATATGGTCGATGATATCGGTCGCAGACCCCTCATGCTCGCTACCGATCTAAAAAATTGATCGAATCGTGGCCATTATCAGGCGTTATCGCCCAAATGAGATCAGGGCTTTAATGAGAAGACTTGCTCAACAGGACCCTTGAAGACCAGAAAATTTAAGGTTGCTCTACACCAATGACATGTCATATCCAGGTAATAGCATGTCACCAAATTGCACACCACTAAATACTGTATATATGTTATCATGTTATTATAAGAAAATGCATTGCTAAAAAATTCTGTTTTAATACATTTTAAAAATAATTTTGCTGGTATCATTGTAGGCAACATGGCAGCACAGCAAGTGGTTCTGCTGCCTCACAGCTGCATGATTCGATCCTGATCTCCGGTTACCCCATGTGTGGAGTTTCGACTGAATTCATGCCAGCAGGTGGATTGATTACTTTAAATTACCCCTAGGCGTGAATGTGTGTGCATGATGCCTTGCAATTGACTGGAAAACCATCCCATCTAGGGTGAATTGTAGCCATACAACTGTGTTCAGGGATAGTCTTTGGGTGTACCACAACCCAGATCAGGATAGTGTTGAATAAAAAAAAGAAAAGAAAGAATGGATCCACCCATCCAATAATTTACTGAACCTCTTAATTGCTTAATCCCACCTGGGCAAAGGCGAGGTACAACCTGGACAGCTTGCCAATCCATTACAGAAAACACACACACAAACATTCAAACTCATATTGACACCTTAAGGGAAATTTGGAACGACCAGTTAGCCTAATATGAATGTGTTCGGACTGTGGGAGGAAACTGGACTACCTGGAGGAAAACCAGGCGTACATGCATACCCCAAACAGAAACGTCCTCGCCAAGCCCAGGACTAGAACCCAGGACCTGCTTGTTGTGAGACGGATGTGCTAACCCCTACGCAACCATGCCGCCCTTGAATGAATGAATAAATGAATATATAATGGAAGGAAGAAAGGAGGTTTTAAAGGACCCCTGCCTTGGACATTCCAATGTTTTCTGTGTTCCCAACAGACCTGATTTACCTTAGTAGCTAATTATCAGCTTTTCATGACTTAAAGTGGGTGTGATAGAACAAGACAAACACAATATGCAGGACAAGGGTCCTTCCGGGACCGGGGTTGGGGAAAATCTGTGAGAGATAATATACAATGCAATAGGATTTTTTAAGGTTGAATGGTGCATTCATGTGTACTTTGCTATTCATATCTCAGGCGACATGGTGGTGTAGCGGTTTGAGTTAACCTCACGGCAAGAACATCTTGAGTTTGAGTCCCGAGATTTGCGAGGGCGTTTCTATGTTCATGTTCTACACATTTTTTCATGGGTTTTATCTGGGTAGTCTGGTTTCCTCCTTCAGACCAAAGTCATGCACATCAGGCTCATTGGCTGTCTCAAATTGCCCCTAGGTGTGAATGTGAGTGCGGATGGTGGTGTGTGTGTGTTGGATAATAGGTTAATTGGCTGTTCCAAAGTGGTTTGGCAAATAAGTGAGTGAGTGAGATCCCTCCAGATCATCTTAGCCCACTCTCCTCTTCAGTTCACCACAGTGGTGTTCAGATCGAGTCAGGAGACTGAGATGTTTAATCACAGTGCAATCATATCATTTAAATTACATCTCAAAAATATATTTAGGTTGCAGTACCTCTTTAATGTCGACAGTGTTTCAGAGCTGCAACAGAAACCCCCGAGCCTAGGGCTTGAACCCAGGACCTTCTTGCTGAGAGCCAGACATGCTAACAACAACACAACTGTGCCACCCTTAAAACAAGCATGAAAACATAAATGGAATTGTTTATAATTAGCAGTTTATGCTAAGAATCAATAGAAAGCTGGTGACCTATACATCTCCCACTGCCGGATCAATTTACATGCTGATTTCAACAAGCCTTGGCAAATCACTTAGCCGCTCTATTTAGAGGCTGCATGCATCATTTAGCATTTTTATGATGTCCTTATGTAGTCATTTCACAGAAAGTATTTTACAGTATTTTTAAACTAAAAAAACGCATTTTCTGGACCGCTTTCTCCCTTTAGGGTCACGGGCCGGATGGAACCTATCTCAGCCGACGCTGGGCCAAGACAGCGTACACCCTGAACACACACACAACCATTCACATCCACACCTAGGGGCAATTTGGAACAGCCAATTAGTCAAATGTGCACGCCTTTGGACTGTGGGAGGAAACCAGGGTACCCAGAGGAAACCCATGCAATCTCCACACAGACACGCCCTTGACGAGCGCGGGAGTCAAACCCAGGACCTTCTTGCTGTAAGGCTAATCATAACTTAAAGCTCCCCTTTAAGCTGTAATATATATTTATTTAAACATATTACTACCTTAAATAGTAATAAATCATTTCATTTGGCATCATAGTGTGGTAATGTGTAACAATTTACACAGCACACTCTTTTACAATATCTAAATAATTCCTACTTGCTGAACACCAGCATCTGGAAAGCATCAGATGTGGAACTTAATACTTTACGAAGGTAGCACTCCAGAGACCACTTACACAGAATACTGGGTATTGGCCAAAATTAACATATTCCATGCAATACAGCCAGCTTTAGTGTATAGACTTGCAACACTTTTGCAGGCAGTGATGTAAGACCAAATAGTGTTTCATCTCAGCTTATGAAGAGCTCATTTTTACTCCAATTTCCCCCTATTAGCTTCATCCTAAGAGCTACCAGTGGCAAATACAATGATGAAATGCCAGTGAATCCTGAATGCATTAGCTCATATGATTCAGCCATTGCAGAAAATGTAGTGATCCTCAAATAGAAATATTATGGGATCCCCATATTAACAGCATGTCTGTGGGTTATCAAAAAGTTATGAAAGTAATAAGCTAAACAATTTAAACATGCTCTTTAATCAGGTACAGAAATAACTTTCCTAATGAAACGTCCGGCATGGTGGTGTAATGGTTAGCACGTCCGCCTAACGGAAAGGTCATGGGTTCAAGTCCCAGGCTCAGTGAGGGCGTTTTTATGAGGAGTTTGAATGTTCTTATCCTTGTGTGGGTTTCCTCTGGGTACTCGGGTTTCCTCCCACAGTCCAAAGACATGCATATTAGGTTATCTGGCTGTACCAAACTGCCCCTAGGAGTGAGTGCGAGTGTGGATGGTTGTGTGTGTTGGCCCTGTGATGATCTGGTGAGCTGTTCAGGGTGTACCCCTCCTTTGCCCATCGTCGGCTGAGATAGGCTCCAGCCTCCCTGTGACCCTAGCCAGATTAAGCGGCTTGGCAAATGAGTGTGAGTGAGAGAATAATAAAAAGGCTAAAGCATTTGTAACACTCTCACAGAATGCTTAGTATGGTATGGATGTTGCTGTGTATCAGTGATGTACAGTATATTTACCATAAACAGCATACAGTATGGCGTTTCTGCTCAGATCTCTGCATGTCTGGCAGACATCCCATCATGAATGGAAGCTCATCTACTCCAGCAAAACTGCACTGCTGTTCATCCCATCTGATTCACCCTCATATCATAATCTTGTACTCTGGACAAGTCTCTGATCTTTCCTTCAGTCACTACACCGGGGAAACCATCGCCTCTCATATCGCAAATCCTTTTCCTTAATGTCGATTCACCCATTTCTTTCCACAAAGGCCACTCAGCTACTTGTTCAGTCTCGCATCATCTCAAGGCTTAATTACTGTAACTAATTCCTGGCAGGTCTGTCTTTGAGCACCATTCGACCTCTGCAACTGATTCAGAAGGCAGCTGCATGACTCGTATTCTGGCTTCTTGTAGCCGCCCACATCAGATTCAAAACACTAATGTTTGCCTACAGAGGCAGAAACGGAGCACCCTCCATCCTCAAAGCAGTTCTCACATCTGAACTGCACCACACCTTCTCCGATCCTCCAGCGCTGCTCAACGGGTCCTTTCATCTATCGGTACAAAGCTAAACTCATTTCTGTTCTGGAACCAAGGAGGTGGAAGGAACTTCCCACAGATGTCTGGACAGCTGAGTCACTGGGTATCTTCAAACGATGACTAAAAACCTACCTCTATCAGAAATATTGGATTAGACAGATGGTATTCTAAGCCTGTGTCCCAGTGAAACAGTATCAAAATGTATTCACTGAGAAAGACTTCAAAGCACTCAGGTCTAAGTCTAAGTCTGTCAGGATAAGGGCATCTGCCAAATACACTAACTGTAAATGGAATTAAAGTTGGGGGCAACTCAGACTCAAAAGCAACACAACAAAGTTTACATTTGCTCACACAAGTTTATTCAAAAATGCCACCTTAACACCATGTCCATTTTGGACACACCCTGGCTATGGATCCCTTCATCTCTATCTTGCTGGTGTGCATTGGTAAGTACCTACCAAAAATGGTCCAAGTCAGACAACCACTGAACCGGTAAGAGTGTCATGGGTGCCCAAGGCTCACATATGCACATGGGGAGTAAAGGCTAGTATGTCTGGTCTGATACAACAGAAAAGCTACTGTGATACAAACTGCTGAAACTATTAATGCTGGATATGAGAGAAAGGAGTCAGAACATACTGTGCATTGCAGCTTGCTGTGTACGGGGCTGCCTGGCAGCAGACCATTCAATATTATATCTCACTGGTGTATGCCACATGCAGATGATTACAGTGCTGAACTGCTTAATCCTATTAGGTTTACAGGAAAAGGGCAGCAAGTTGGTGTAGTGGTTAGCACATCCGCCTCATAGCAAGAAGGTCCAGGGTTCAAGTCCCAGGCTCAAGTTGCGTGGGTTTCCTCAAGGTACTCTGATTTCCTCCCGTAGTCCAAAGACATGCACATTAGGCTAATTGGCTGTTTCAAATTGCCCCTAGGCGTGAGTGTGAATTGTAGCGTGTGCTTCGTCCTGTGATGGTCTGGCGAGCTGTTCAGGGTATACCCCGTCTTCGCCCAGTGTCGGCTCCAGCCTCCCAGCAACCCTAATAGCAGTTTTAAGTGGTTCTGCGAATGATTGAGTGAGATTACGGGGAATCTGGAGCCTATCTCAGCCATCTCTGGGCAAAGGCAGGTTACACCCTGAACAGCTCACCAGTCCATCACCGGGCCTAATGGTGAAATTTCAATTTAGGGATCTTTTATATCTCTTTAAAGGAATCTACATGCTTTTTTTCTGGAGGCCTTAGAAAGCTTACTTATTTAGTGTGACTGATCTATTTCTGTTTTTAAATATAAAGATGTGGTCCGGTGGTAGGGTGCTGGATTACTGATCCCAATGTTGGGGGTTCAAGCCCCACTGTCAACAGGTTGTCATTGCTGTCGCAGCTAACTGAGTTATCAAAGGCCGGCCATGTCCCTCATTGTCTATCTTGCGATGGACAAGTGAAACATTCAGGGTTTACCCTGCCTTTGCCCAGTATTGGCTGAGATAGGCTCCAGCCTCCCTGCGAGCCTAGTAGGAGTAATGAGTTTGGCAGATGAGTGAGTGAGAATGACTGTGAATTGCTAAATCTTTTCACAGGCCTCAATTGACCTACATTTTCTGTGTGGGTTTTGCGGCGTGGCCATAAGCTAAAATAGGAATGTTTGGAACATATTATCAGGTCTCCACTTAAAGCTAGTCTTGTGGCAGGTTTATTGAAATTCATAGATTTAACCGTGCAATATCATGTGAAAGGTATAACATTCATTCATTCATTTTCTGAACCGCTTATTCCTAATTAGGGTCGCGGGGAGGTTGGCGCCCATCTCAGCCGACTC
>JBCNYH010000016.1:5875315-5887884 GCA_039654325.1 Tandanus tandanus
TCTTTTCTGTCTTCTTTTCTTTTGTGCCTCCTACATGTAAACTAATATGTAGTGTGTGTGTGTGTGTGTGTGTGTGTGTATATATATATATATATATATATATACATAATATTAAAATATTAAAACAGTTTGATAAGATCTGATAGATGTAAATTTATTGGTTTTCTATATATTTAATTGTTCTATTTAAAGAATAACTTTATAAAAATATGTTGCAGTAAGTTTTCTACAATAAACAACATTAAAATATACAGCACTTTTGGAATAGAAATGTTTGCATGTTGCTTATTTTTTAATCTTATTTAATTTTTCTTGTGTTTATTTTTATTGTTATGGAATGCAGAGTACAGAATAAAGACATGTTATTTATTCTGTACTATGCATTCCATAACAATAAAAATAAACACACTGATATGATATCATGCTATGTGCCAAATAAACCCACAGATTGCATTCTAGTGCCATTAAAATATTTTCTTTATGCTCACTTCCCCCACTGCTTCTATAGCAAAAACCCACAAGGAACCAAGATGGCGTCATGCTGACACCGCGAGAGCGAGCAGTCTTTTTAGCATGTCAACTTTTTTTCCTCTCTTCCCATCACTGTCCGTTACTCTTTTCCTTCCATGCTGAAACACCTGCGACAATTCACACAGCTACAAATTAACCCTATGACTGCTGGTTCAGATAATTTCCAGGAAAACATCGCATCTTTTCAACTGACCAAAACACGTCACACATAAAATATTTCTGCTTTTAATCTTTTAATCTTTTTTAAACCAAACCATATTCAAATGATTTTAATATTATTTATTCTATAGCATTATCAATCTTTATGATATTTACCTGGGTAACAAGATCATCACAAGACTCTCTTGCCTATCCTTATAAGACTAGGAATTCCAGGCACAGGGTGGCAACAGTTTGCTTCCTACCTGGAGGGGATTCATATCTGCTCGTATGCAGACTGTTGTCCCACAAGGCTCGGGGCTTGGTCCTCTTCTTTTATGTTTTTATGCCCAATCTCCTTGTCGGTTATTATGAAATCTGATATTAAAACGGATTTTCATAACATTGCTTTGCAGATGACATTTAGTTTATCTTTCCTCTCTCAGGTATTGATATTTCTGCTTGAATTGCAGCATGTCAAATAGACATCTCATCATGGATGACAACTCATCAGCTGAACCTTAAGCTCAGCAAAACTGAACTGCTGTTTATACTAGGAGATACATCTCCATGTCAGGATCTTGATGAACAATAACCGTGGACAATAAACTGTCTACTTTCTTTCACATTGATAAACTGACACACTCAGGCTAATTTGTCTTTTACAATATCTGAAGGATTTGTCAATTTCTGTCCACAGCGGGCACTATGGTGTCTGTTTAATTCCTATGTTGAAACCAACCTACTGCAACTTCTCGGCTGCATACCATTTGACCTAATAGATCCAGAATGCAGTAGCATAACTTGATTTTAACCTTGTCCCCCACTACCCATTGCTACACTCCCCCCACTGGTTTCTTGTAAATGCTTGTAGCAAAACACTGATGCTTGCCTATAAAACAAAAATTGTACCAGCGCCTACCTACCTTCAAGCAAGTATCACACCCCATACTGCCTCACACTCGCTCTGAACCTGTAGCACTGCTCAGTTAGAACCATCATCTTAAGGAAGGCGCACATCAGGGCTCTTCTATGATCTGGTGCCTATTGCTTGGAATATACTTATCCTAGATCCCTGAAGAGCTGACTAATTTTCTGTCTTTAAATTAGGATGAACGACCTGTCTCTTCATGAAGTGCATAAACGAGCAATTTGTAATTAATAACATGTGCTTGATCTTGGGTATGGGTATACTTTGTTACCTCTCCAACAATTTTATTTTTTTCAAAAAGATTGATAGTACTCTGTCCCAGACCTAGTGAACCAAGACGAGAATCCATGTATTTATTGATAGAGACTTCAAAGCACTTTATGTCTGTAAGTCTAAGGGTGTACATAAGTGTCTGTGCACGTAGGAACTTTAAAACAAGTCTTAATAACAAAGTCTTTTGCTAATTCATTCATGAAAATCCATAGTTAGTAATCTCAGATTTTACCATTTACCTTATAAACAGTTACAACTCAGTACAAAAGATCAAAACTCCTATGTAACCAATCATTCATTCATTCATTTTCTGAACCGCTTAATCTATGTAACCAATCAGCAGAGTAAAAAGAATAACAATGGTATAATATGTGAATTCATTTACTGAAATAAAATGCAGAAAGTAATTTTTTTAATGTGTTCTGTTCATTTCTTTTGTTGTATGCACAGCATTCTCTCTCTCTCTCTCTCTCTCTCTCTCTCTCTCTCTCTCTCTCTCTCTCTCTCTCTGCCAGTTTGGGAAGGCTCCATATGCACTGTGTGATTTTGAGTTTGATTGTGGGGTCCAAATTAATTTGGACGAGTGAACAAATTTTGAAGTGTTTTGGGAATTGGTGCAATCTGGCAACACACGTTTTGCTTTAAAAAGTGACATCATGATAACTGTGAAATGAGAGTGGTTATTTCAAGAAATAAAGTTGGAACTGAACAAAGATTTTAAGACTGCCAGTTAAACAACTGAATTAAATGTTAAAAGTAACATCTTGAGGGTTTTGTGTGTTTTGATGAGTTTTAAACAGTTTTGATCAGGGATCTATCATCTATCTAGCAACACTGCACGGGTCCTGATCTCAACTTTTAGCTGAGGCAGTGGTGAGTGTGACCTCTATGATCCCTTCATTCTTGGTCATGTGCATGATGTCAAAATGAAAATACAAGTAATAAAAGCTTAAAGGGAAATGACAGGAAAGCCTTCCAAACTCTTCTGCACTGGTTACACTGACAATATTTTCATCGTCAGGTGGTTTTTATTTACGTCTACTATGTTGTAATCTGCTAAAACTGTTTTTGTATATACTACACAGGGATCCAGAAAAAGTAAACTAAATCTGGATTTTTCTAAATTATTTTTACACATTTTAACCATTACAGAGGCAGTTCAGGTGAGCTCTGAATTGTGCTGTGTATGTAATTGCATCTTGTTATACTATTTCAGAATTTTAGTATATACTTCACACAAACCAAACTAAACCATTCTCTGTAATGATGTGTTTTTAAACTCAGTCAATGTTTTACCATAAAAATACAGAATGAGATTTTTATGCTTTATTTTTCCCTTTATTAAGCCTGGCAACAATGATGCCGCCTGCTTCAAGTTACTGCGAACAAACCGTGGGTGTCTGTCATTTTGATTCAAGCAGTATCCACTTAGGATAATGTTTTATTAATTCCCCAGACAGTGGACCAATCAGATTGCACCATTTTTGTGTAGCATATACTGATTACTTTTGCTCATCAGTTTGAATGTTATGGTTAGTTCTGGGCAGGACGTGGTCCTGGGTTCAATTCCCAGACTCAGGCGTTTCTGTGTGGAGTTTGCATGTTCTCTCCATGCTTCCGTGGGTTTCCTCCAGGTACAACGGTTTCCTACCATGCGATGGTCTGCCTATCTGTTCAGGGTGTACCTGCCTTCACTCAGTGCTGGCTGATATAGGTTTCAGCCCCACAATCCCCTCCCCTCGCAAACCATAATAGGATTAATCGATTCGGCCGATGAGTGCGGGTCACAAGCCCCACTATAAAAGAATCTGCACACTTATGTGTTCAGGTTATTGTAGTTTCTCTAAGTTCTTTGTTCTCTTGTAAAATGTTTGTATTTGTTTTTTACTTTAATTTTAATGGATTATTTATTACTGTAAAGGGAAGGGGGGTCTAATTATTTTCCCCCCCACACAAAACACTGCAGCGTGTAGACTTTTATATCCATTTTATAACCACTGTATACACAGTGTATTGAGAACAAACAAATTTCATAGTTTCATAGCCAAACAGATTTCTTTACAGTGCACAGCTTGTTTCTGTACAGCATTCCATTCTACAAACACACACCCACACACTCAGGAATCTCTTTGTAAATTACGGTACAGTTTGAAGACAAATTGTTGGTGTCATAAAACATTAAGCTTCTCTGTTACATTTACTTTGTGATAAATCCTGTAGCCTTTCTTCTTCTTCTTATTTCCTGCTCCTGTTAGGAATCGCCACAGCGGATCATTCTTCTCCATCCTCATCTGTCCTCTGCATCCCTTTCTCTGTCCCACCCGCATCTACATATATAAAATCTGGCCTTCCTCTTCTCCTCGTACCAGGAAGTTCCATCCTCAACATTCTTCTACCAATATACCCTTCATCCCTCCTCTGCACAAGTCAAAACCATTTCAATCTGGCCTCTCTTACTTTAACCCCCACACTTTTCTCCAAACACATTTCTAATTCTGTCCATCCCTGTGACTCCCAGAGAAAACCGCAGCACCTTCATCACCGCCACTTCCAGCTCCGCCTCCTTTCTTTTTGTCAGTGCTATCGTCTCCAGACCATACAGGATAACTGGGCTCACTATATACATCTTTCCCATCACTCTTGCAGATACCCTTACATCACAAATCACTCCAGCCACTTACCCATTCTCCACCCAATCCACCCTGCCTGTCACTTCTCTACCACATTTTCCATTACCTTGAATAGTTGACCCCAAATGCTATAGTCTTTAATGGGTGTTATTAATGCACTAGTAATGTACTATATGTCCAATGCAGGGCAACACACACAACCATTCACAGTCACACTCACACCTGGGGCAGTTTGGAACAGCCAGTTAGCCTAATGTGCATGTCTTTGGACTTTGGGAGGAAACCAGAGTACTCAGAGGAAACCCATGCAAGTACATGCAAACTCCTCACAGAAGCACCCTCTCCAAGCTTGGAACTCGAACCCAGGACCTTCTTGATGTGAGGCAGACATGTTTATCACTACACCACCGTGCCGCCCCTCATGAAATTTCAACCCCAAAAAATGTATTCAGTAAGAAAAGCCGCCACATTCATCTTTTGTTTTGCATGTATATCCTCAGTATAGTCCACACAGAATATGACAATAAAAGAAGTTTGAGGTCTTTTTATACAGTATAAATAAAAATTATTAAAAAAAAAGTTCTATTAGGAACTCTCTGGAGGCAATCCGTGACCCTAAGCCTTCAGTTCTAGTAAACAATCATGCAGCAGGGACAGAGCCAGCAGTGATACTCTCACAGTGTTTGGATGATGAGATGTTCATTGTGTGAAAGGGTCACTAGCAGCAAGTACACAACAAAAGCTCCTCATGATCTGTGAGATCAAGCACACAGTACCCCTTACCACACATTCAGCACAGAATAACAGAATTTCAGAACATTTTATGTATTTTTATCAATTTTTTTCTATTCACTTTAGCTAAAAGTTTCATGCTGCATTAATTTGACTACAGAGGATCATTAAAGCTGGTAAGTAAACTGCCAGAGAATGGCTTTTTAAAGAATTTTTAAAAACCTACAGTATGTAAGCTACAAATTCTCTCATTGCCGAACCGCTTAATCCTATTAGGGTCAGGGGGATTCTGGAGCCTATGTTAGCCTACACCGAGCGAAATCAGGGTACACCCTGAACAGCTCACCAAACCATCGCAGGGCAATTCACGCAACCATTAACACTCACACTTACATCTACGGGTAAATGGGAACAGCCAGTTAGCCTAATGTACATGTTTTTGAACTGTGGTAGGAATCCCACGCAAGCATGGAGAGAACATGCAACATACCTCACAGCAAGAAGGTCCTGGGTTCGAGTCCCAAGCTCAGGCGTTTCTGTGTGGAGTTTGCATGTTCACCCTGTGAGTATGCTCAGGATACTCCGGTTTCCTCCCACATTCCAGAAATATGTACATTAGGCTAACTGGCTGTTCCAAATTCACTCACTAACTCAGTCACTCACTTATTTGCTGAGCCACATAATCCTACTAGGGTGATAGGGAGGCTGGAGTCTATCTCAGCCTACACTGGGCGAAGGCGGGATACACCCTTATAACAGCTTACCAGACCATGACATGGCCAACACACACAACAATTTACACTTACCCACACCTAGGGGCAATTTGGAAAAGACAATTAGCCTAATGTGTATGTCTTTGGACCGTGTGAGGAAACCGGAGAACCCGGAGGAAACTCATGCAAGTACAGGAGGAACATGCAAACTCCACACTGAAACGCCCTCACCAATCTCGGGACTTGAACCCAGGTCCTTCTTGTCGTAAGGCAAGTGTGCTAACCACTACACCACCATGCCACCTTACACTGGGCTTAAGATGCTTAATTTGATAAAGATTTGGGGTTTTACCAGGAGAGACACACACACACACACACACACACACACACACACACACACACACACACACACACACGTTGTTCTCTCCTTATGAGGACTTTCCATTGCTATGATTATTGGTGCAGCCAGACACTCACAGTCACTCACTTATTTGCTGAACTGCTCAATTCAAGGGTCACGGGGAAGATGTGCCTATCTCAGCCAACACTGGGCAATGGTTGGGTACACCCCGAACAGCTCGCCAGACCATCACAGGGCTGCAACCAAACATTCATTCATTCATTTTCTGAACCGCTTAATCCTAATTAGGGTCGCGGGGAGGCTGGCGCCCATCTCAGCCGACTCTGGGTGAGGGCGGGGTACACCCTGGACAGCTCGCCAACACAGGGCCAACAGTCACACAACCATTCGTACTCACACTCACACCTAGGGGTGATTTGGAACAGCCAATTAGCCTGCTGTGCATGTTTTTGGACTGTGGGAGGAAACCGGAGTACCGGAGGAAACTCACGCAAGCACAGGGAAAACATGCAAACTCCACACAGAAACGCCCTAGCTGGGAATCGAACCCAGGACCTTCTTGCTGTGAGGCAAACGTGCTAACCACTACGCCACCGTGCCGCCCCTTGCAACCAAACAAATGACTATAATTTTTTTTTCCTTGTAAGGACCAGTTTCTTTCACAGGATCAAAACTGTTAGATGTTGTGATACTTGTGCAGAAATTCGGCCCTCACCAAGATATATTTTTTAAATGTTTCCGCAGACAGAAACACACACACACACACACACACACACACACACACACACACACACACACACACACACACACCTGGATGGCATTAAAATTCAGCTTGAGAAAGGAAGATTAATCATGCTGATTAATCATCATGCATAAACTCACTGCTCTTGTATAGTATCTGTCTTTATCATCACCACATGCTGTGAATTACACACACCATTTGAATATAATCACTTAGCCTGCTGTGCTACTTGTGTGCTCCCTTGGATTAGGAAGCAAAGTCATATTGACTTTAACTGGGATTCATTTCTAGACAGGAAGGGAGGACTTCACGTCCCTATCATCTGTTACCACGAGGAGCGAAGAGTGTGTCTTTGAGGCCAGTGCAGGATTCATCCTTGCCTGAAGGTAGAAATCACCTGCAAACAGAAAATAACATCAGTCAATTAGACATAGTGCACAGGTGCATTTGCAGAGTTGTATAATTCATACAAATATATAAATAAAACTGGCAGCTTTATGGGAAAAACAGCCATAAATAGATGTACATGACTAACAATATAGACGGTTTCCCTGCACTGCATTTAATCATATACACGAGAAGAGAATGCAGCTTGGAAGGCTGTCAAATATCAGGAATATCTTCGTTCCAGTGTATAACATTATAATTCAATCAACACAAAGCTCGTCTAGAACTGGATAGTGTGTAACTAATGTAAGATGTGTTGCTGGAACTTTTTCTTTACTCTTTATAGACTCGTAGAATTTGGAGAACGTACCGCTAAGGCATACAGAGACCAGACCAACACCTCCTCCCCATGAAATATGCAGAATTTGAATTATATATCATCCTTGAACCAGCCTGAAAATGAGGCTCACTATCTAAAGGCCAGGCTGAAAATTAGTCTTACATTCATTATGCTTAGAGGACAGATAAGAAGCTCCATTGTCTCGGCAAAGATTAAACTCAGCTTCATGGTTTAAAGTGACGTACAAAAAAAAAAAACGTTTTGGAGACAGGACTGTGGTAAGGGCATCTGTGCTGTGGTGGATAATAAAAGTGAAATACATTCATAAACACAGTATACATGCATCATTGCATGCATCTTCATGATGCAAATGAATACTGACATTAGCTTTCTCAGAAGTCCCTGTAGAGCAGGAGGTCTTAAATGTTTTACAGCAAGGGATCCCTTTAAATGTAAAATAAATTCCACAGAACCCCTAAACACAGATATTTTTCCTAAATATATATTATATTATACTGTCCAAACATCCATTATCTACTCCCTCTATGGCTAGCACGTCCACCTCATAGCAAGAAGGTCCTGAGTTCGAGTCTGTGTTTCTGTGTGGAGTTCTCCCCGTGTTTGCGTGTGTTTCTGGGTACTCTGGTTTCCTCCCACAGTCCATAGATATGAACATCAGGCTAGCTGGATGTTCCAAATTGCCCCTATGTGTGGAATTGTAGGTGTGAATGGTTTTGTGTGTGTGTGTGTGTGTGTGTGTGTGTGTGTGTGTGTGTGTGTGTGTGTGTTGCCCTGCATTGGTCTGACTAGCTGTTCAGGGTGTACTCCACCTTCGCCCGGTATTGGCTGAGATAGGCCCCCACCAACCCTAAAAGGATTAAGTGATTTGGCAAATGAGTGAGTTTTAAATTGTACAAGCTGATTTCCATTTCTGCAGGCTATGTACCTTATCAGCTAAATAAACCCAATTAAGTCTGTTGAGCTTTTACACCGAGCCTAGTGGCTCATCAGAGCTGGAGCTTATCCCAGTTTCTGTAGTGTGAAGCGACTAGGAGTTCAACTCCTCTTGGATGGGATGCGAGTCTATCGCCCTTCCCAGTATTTTTTACTGGTACCCATTTATACTGCTGGGTGGACAGAGGCACACTTGTGGTTGAGACCTTGCCAAGGGGTCATAGCACGGTGGGGGTCTAACAGGGGTTCGAACCCATAACCTCTCGATCATGAGCCTGTTATCAACTGAACTGAGTAAATACCCCTGGAATCTTATAATGTGTGTGTGTGTGTGTGTGTGTGTGTGTGTGTGTGTGTGTGTGTGTGTGTGTGTGTGTGTGTCTTCATTTCAAGCTTCAAAAAGACAAAATGTAAATTCTTTGAAGGAGGGTGACTCTGTTCTATACTCCTCATATTGGAGCAAGCAGCACATTGTTGATATGCTTTACATTGGCTTTCTAATTATGTTCCCTTCTCTCTTCTCGTTAGCAGTGGATTGCTCTGAAACAAATCTACCTGCAAGGCAATAGACGAACGAAAGCAATCAAATGGATTGTATGACACGTTTGAGTGACAGTGACAAAAGAAAACTGGCACTTAGTTTCGACATTATATACTCATAGTCATTAAAAACTTTGAGAGAGAAATTTCTGTATAGGAATGTACTTTTGTGTGTGTGTTTGTGTGTGTGTGCGTGGGGGGCACGTCTATCACGTCGACAACGTCTCTGGGCAATGGGTATGGTGGGGGCCGGGTTGAGCTACAGTGAGGTAGTGAGGCGTATGGGCTGTACACAACCCATCATCAGAAACCTGATTGACCGCCACAACATGACAGGGTCAGTCGACGACAGGCCACATTCAGGGCGAGAGAGAGTAACGACTCCCGAACAGGATCGCTACATCCAATTGCAGCACTAGCGGGACCGGTTTCACCATGCTGTATCACCGCAAATCACCTCCTGTATCACCGCAAATCACCGCTTGTATCAACGCAAATCACTGACTGTTGTGACTTTCATTTTGGCAGGTGCCATTTTGTTTTGTTTGTGCATAATTTATTCTTGACCCTTTTGTTTGTTGTTTTTTTGAAGCCAACGTGCTAAACAAATTATCCATATTACAAAAATCCAGTTTTGGGTAACAGAATAAAAATTACGTCAAAAATTATGGTCTGTCAGTGGTAAATCCTATAAAATAACACTTCCGTCTGAGCATGTCTCAGTTTAAGAGTTACAGTTCGAATGTAAAAAAAAAAAGATTTTTATGGATTAATGTCATCTCCATTCCCAGTGATATTCAAAATATGATAATGAGTTTACATAAGATAAATATCAGATCTATACTTGTAAAAAAATTACAGCTATTCAAAGGGTGGCACGGAGGTGTATAGGCTAGCACATCTGCCTAGCAGCAAGAAGGTCCTGGGTTCAAGTCCCGGGCTCGGTGAGGGTATTTCTGTGTCGAGGTTGCAAGTTCTCCCAGTGCCTTCGTGGGTTTCTTCTGGGTACGGGTTTCCTCCCACAGTCCAAAGCCATACAATAGGCTATTGCATTTACATTTATAGCATTTGGCAGACACCGTTAGAGTGACTTACATTTGTCATCATTATACAACTGAGCAACTTGCTCAAAGGCTTGAACCCCCAACCTTTGGATCAGTAACCCAGATCCTTAACCACTGAGTCACCACTGACCACATTGGCTGCTCCAAATTGCCCCTAGGTGTGAGTGTGACTGTGATTGGTTGTGTGTGTAAGTGTTCGCCCAGAGTTGGTTGAGATAGGCTCTATCCTCTCCATGACCCTAATGGAATTAAGCGGCTCGGCAAATAAATGGATAAATAGCAATAATTCAAAGGGGGGCTGGAAGTGTATAGATTAGCACAGCTGCCTCACAGCAAGAAGGTCCTTGGTTCGAGTCTGGGTACTGGGAGGGCATTTCTGTGTGGAGTTTGTATGTTCTCCTTGTGGCTGTGTGGGTTTCCTCCAGGTACTCTGGTTTCCTCCCACAGTCCAAAGACTCCAGCCTCCCCATGGCCCTTATAGGATTAAGCGGCTCGGCAAATGAATGAATAAACAGCAAATTCAAAGGTGGAAATATAACAAAACAAGAGTATGGTTTTAATGGAAATCTTTAGTACAATAAATATTACAGTCTAAGTGAGAGAATTTGACAAATTGATATTTAAAAAATCAGCCTTATTTAAGCATAACTACCCAAAACCATAACTGCTGTATTATATACGGTCTTGATGAAAGACTTCTGATCCCAAATTTGTTCATTGGGCAGAAATGTAAATGTGCTTTATTATAAATAATGCATTTGTGAAATTGCTACAGGAGCGAATTTGTTTTGTTCTAAATGCCACGTTTGTGAAACTAGGACAGACGTGACTGTGCTTAGTTATAAAGAACTCGTATATACAAAGAGTTCGTATTTTTAAGTTGATGTTGCATCATCCACAGCAGTGAAACAAATTACACATTTTTCATCTTGCCTTCATTAATTAATTCATTTATTCATTCATTCCAGTAGCCCAGTCATCTTTAATATGATGCATGAAGCCAGAATTCACCCTGGATAACATACAAGTCTATTGCAGGGCACCAAGCATACACACTTTCACACACTCATTCACATCTACTCACTCACTCACTCACTCCTTTACCAAACCGCTTAATCCTATTAGAGTCACTGGGACACTGGTGCCTATCTCAGCCGACACTGGACAAAGGCAGAGTACAACCTGAATCGATCACCAGCCCATCGCAGGGCATAATTCATATCTACACCCTCCAAAAAAAAGTTACAGACAAGAACATTTCGGTACTTACAGCTACACTTTTGAAAAATGTTCCCTCAGTAGTACAGTGTTGTTCTTTAAGAGAGCAGATGTGCACCTTTTGACTAGCAGTGATGTAAAACAAAAGAAGAAAGAAAATTGTACTATTTCACCCCTAAGGGTCCCTATAGCGAGCTAGTGTTGCAAGAGGAAAGTTGCCTTAAATGCACAGCGTATTAGTTACTTAGCTCTTAATTAGTAGCTAATTTAATTAGGTATAAAAATGGTCTGGAATTAAAGGGTTCAGGTTTGTCTTTTAAAAAGGGTACACCCCCAGGTCCCACCCACCCCCACTTCAGCAACAAGAATTTGGACCCTTTTAGGTATACACTGGTACCTCAATTTTTGGGAGGGAAAGTGGAAAAATAGGAAAAATGAAGAACCCAAAGGACTCCAAAAAGCTAAAACAAATAAATAAATAAATAAAATAAAAAAGTGGACAGCAACGTTACTCACTGCATCACTAAGCTGCCCTTGATAATATTCCTTCAGGGTAAATGGATAAATTCCTAAGAGTAATTAGCGAGCTGGTGGTCCTGGTTTCATTCCACAAATACTTTTCTTCAAATAAATGACTTTGGCATCTCAGTATAATAACAACTCGAATCGATTCTCCATTACAAAAGGAAAAGGTACACAGCATCAGCATATGAAGTCTTTTCAAGCATCTTCACCAGACCTTTATGTGTATAAGAATGTTTTTAAGTCTCAGAACAGTTTGTGGGTGGCACGGTGGTGTAGTGGTTAGCAAGTACTGGGTTAGATTCCTAGGCGCAGGCGTTTGCAAGTTTGCATGTTCTCCCTGTGTTTGTGTGGGTTTCCTCCAGGTACTCCAGTTTCCTCCCACAGTCCAAAGATATGCACATTAGGCTAACTGGCTGTTCCAAATTGACCCTAGGTGTGTGTGTGTGTGTGTGTGTGTGTGTGTGTGTGTGTGTGTGTGTGTGTGTGTGTG
>JBCNYH010000016.1:5902818-5916565 GCA_039654325.1 Tandanus tandanus
TTTACTATGTAAAGCTGCTTTGTGACAATGTCAATTGTAAAAAGCGCTATACAAATAAAACTGAATTGAATTGAACATGCAGATTTCACACAGAAACGCCTGAGGTCAGGACTCGAACCCAGGACCTTCTTGCCGTGAGGCGGATGATTCGTGTCCTAACCACTACAGCACCGTGTCGCCCAGAAATTATTCAAAAAAGATTTATTTGAACTCTACCAAAACAGAGATGAAGAGTGAAGACATGTCTTGAATTAATTTTATAGAACAGGAATTGTGGTATAAGTCACATACATAGTTACATGTGTTTTATATTCAGTTCCCATATCACTGTCTCTGCAATCTATTCTTTGTGTCTCAGACACAAATGGCTGAATAACAATGTATGTAATTTCTATCACTTGAGTGCTGCTCATTAGCTACTTACTGCACTTTCTTCTTGAGGATCAGTGAAATGTAAATCCGAGTAAACAAATTAAAAAAGGAAGGAAAATTGCTTTATGGGAAAAAAACAAAGAAGACTTTTAATTTGAAATTCACTCTAAACAGCTCAGCAGTCCAACGCAGGGCCAAAACACACAACCAATCACTCTCACACTCACACCTAGGGGCAATCTGTAACAGACAGTAAGCCTAATGTGCATGTCGTTGGACTGTTGGAGGAAACTGGAGTACCCAGAGTAAACCCATGCAAGCAGTCTTTACACAGAACCACTCTCGCCGAGCCCGGGCGTCAAACCCAGGACCTTCTTCCTGTGAGGCAGACGTGATAACCTCTATACCACCATATCGTCCCCTTGTGTAAATTAGCCATCTTTAAAATCTCATCGCTCACTCATTTGCCGTTTAATCTAACTAGGCTTGCGGGGACTCTGGTGCCTATCTCAGTCGGTAATGGGTGAAGGCAGGGTGCACCCTGAACAGCTTGCCAGACCATCGAAGGGCCAACACACATACAATGATTTACACTCACATTCACGTCTAAGGGCAATTTAGAACAGCCAGTTAGCCTAATGTGGATGTCTTTGGACGGTGGGAGGAAACTGGAGTACTCAGAGGAAACCCACGGAGAGAAAGTGCAAACTCCACACAGAAACGCCCTCACCACGCCCGGGCCTCAAACCCTGGACCTTACTGCTGTGAGGCAGATGTGCTAACCACTATGAGGCTTTGGCCTCACAACTTTTTATGACCCAAACCGTAATGTTTTTAATGGGTCTTGCCATTTTTCCCACACCACATCCGTTCCTTAACACCTGATAAATATTGAACCTGATCAACATCCTTAAACAGGAAGAAGTTTGGAAAACGACTAATACCAGTTGCCTTTATATGACGATCTTAAGAGGAAATACACACAATGTAGGTGCGAGAAAATATGATGGGGTCTCAAGAGGATAATTACTGATACGAATCTTGTAAAACGTCTGATACTTTACATTTAGTGAAATCAACCTAATTTTGTTTTTAAAGAAAGAAGACTCAGTCATAGGTGCTGGATTCATTTTTTAAAGGTTTTCTGAGGAATGCCTATTTAAAAAAGGGATGTTCACCTCAGTATTACCATTGACAGAAGAAGTGCAGTGTTGGACCAAATTGGATTGTGTCTGGAAGCCCAGTCTATTATGTCTGTCCTGTGTGCAAGGCTGGGTCGATGCCATTTATCTCTCCCATGTGGCTTATCGCACTACATAACACTAATGAAACAGGGTCAAATGGTAACCCCATCTTCCCCGAGCCGTCCACCCTGTTTTTATACTCGTGTTTTATTACCACTTTATAAATTAGGCTTTTGAATGTTGAACTATTGTCTTTGTGACGGTGTGTAATGAATAAAATAGTACCATGATTTAATTGTTTCTTATGGTAAGAAAAAAAAAAGCACTTTGACTCACAAACGTTGGACATTTTGACAGTGTTATCTCTGAGTGGGAGAAGGAGGGCAAGTTCAACTACAGGTTTTGTATAACGTTACAGAGCCTGTGTAACCAGACTTAATTAAGGCTCGGATTGCAAGGGCAAGCCCAATAAAAAGTTGCAGAAAGGAGTTATTATGCTTCCTGTAGTTAACATTCTCCCTCAATTAAATGAAATGGGCTTTAATTAAAGATTAGACATAAATTCTGTTGTACATTACAGCTATATGCTGCCTTTAAAAAAAATCTGAAAAGAGCCATGCATGCTCTCTCGCATACGGTAATGTGCCATTTCTGAATTTTACCGGTAATGCATTCTGTAGTCACAGAGAGAATGATTATGGCAGCCAGCCGCTGAGCTCGACTCCCACAAGGCCAGGAGAGAGTGAGAGAGATGCATCCTTTCATGCGATAAATTAGTCCCGGCCCCTGCATACTGTTCAAGCAGCGCTGTGTTGAAGAAAGTTTAAGAGTCGAAAAAGTTAAGAGTATAAAGCAGGTGGGGTTCATTGACCCAAGCCTACAGAAAAAAAAAGTTGCAAGAATTCTAATGAGCAAGGGCATTTCAGCTGGATTAAATTTATTAGATCGTCTGATGGGAGTCTGTACAAATGTACTTTACAGGGAGTGCTGGGAATTTGGACTCTCTCTATGCGGTGGCATGTTCCAGCAGATACAGGCTCGTAGCCTCAGGCTACCTTTCACCAGCACCTGGAATTCTGCCCCCTCCACCCCGCAACTGACTGTCTATTTATCTCGTAACAGTGTACACACTTTGCAGAGTTGAAATTTATTTTTTTTTTGTTCCTGGAGTGTCACATGGCTTTGAATTTTAAACTCTGAAGAGAACATCTGAGAACACCTGAGGGTGGGGATGAAGTGGAATTCTTGACTGACTCTTCTTTATGCTTTTACTTCAGAAGGGGAGCTTATGTCTAATCTGTGTTTAGATTAGACCTATCAATCCTGCCGCTGGTTGGTATTATCTGTCTTTGCCTTACTGGAGAATCCTGCAAAAAAAAATAATAATAAAAAAAAAAAAGCTTGGTGTGATGCATTCTCCAAATGAAGTCTGGATGACAAACTAAAACACATTCATTAGTTATGAAGGAGAAATGAAATACAGTAACACATCTAGAGGGTGGCACGGTGGTGTAGGGGTTTGCACACAGCAAGAAGGTGTTGGGTTCGAATCCAGGGCTCGGCAAGGGCGTTTCTGTGTATAGTTCGCATGTTTTTCAGGTACTTGCATGGGTTTCCTTGGGGTACTCTGGTTTCCTCCTACAGTCCAAAGACATACACATTAGGCTAATTAGCTGTTCCAAATTTCAGGTGTGGGTGAGCATGGTTGTGTGTGTGTGTTGGCCCTGCGATGGTCTGGCAAGCTGTTTAGGGTGTACCCTGCCTTCGCCCTCGACCCAAGTAGGATTAAGCTGTTTAGCAAATGAATGAATGAATGAATGAATGAATGGCTGATCAGTTTCAAATTGCCCCTAGGTGTGAGTGTGAATGGCTGTGTATGTGTGTGTTGGCCCTGTGATGGACAGATGAGCTGTTCAGAGTGTACCTAAGCTAAACTTTTTATAGTTTGACAGCATTTGTTCGTTCATTAGTTTGTTTATTTGTTCATTTGCTTGTTTTCCTTCCGTTTCTTCTGATAGTGGTGTAGTGTTCCTTCTTCTAGCTACTGTTTCCAGCAGCTCCTTTCGTGTGATCTCCAGATGTTCCCAAGCGAACTGTAAGATGTATTCTCTTCAATATGTTCTTGGTCTTCCCCAGGGGTCCAGCAGCTGGCCCCTGTCAGTTCAGAGAATAAGCGTCTCTACTCCAAAGGCTTTCTTGGCTTGTTGGAGGAACATACTTAATGCCGTCTGTTCTTACGACCTTATTTTTTTATTTTTTATTTTTTGTTTCTACCCACTAGGGTAACAGGGAACTGGAGAACAATGTACATCTTGCTCGAGATATCCGTGGCTGGGTGGACTGTGTTATCGAGCCGACTCAAGTAATTTATTAGTAACGTAACATTTGTATAGGTTGAATACGTCCCTTCGCTTTCTTTATCGCCACCATTGTTCCGCTGTTACTGTTTTTTTAGGAACTTGTTGAATTTTTAAAAGCAAAAATGTTCCCAAACGTAGCTTGCTGCACTTCTCTTCTTAACAAGAAGCTGCGCAGAACATCTCGGAGACCGCACAACAGATCACCTTAATGCTTCAATAATCTCAGGGGTACGAGCGTTCCTAAATCGACCAGGTGAGTCTCTTTTTAAAGCTGAGCCTGTTGCTCTGATATTCTCAGCTCACTGCAGGATGGTTTTCTGATCCGGAACGTTTTGGTTCCGTGAAATGCTGGAAAGTCTTTGAAACGCCCTCTCTGTGGTGATCATAGTGCGGTTGTTTTTCGAAGAATGCCTCGACAACGAAGACCGGTTGTGCTCCCGACCTCACCATGTGGGCGACTAAGGATGCTTGGGGTTGGGCTACCACCTCTCCCGCCTCACTAAGTGTCATGTGTGCCAATAACGTTGTATAAAAACTCTATTGAATAAAGTTTCATATGTGCAAATTATAATTTGATTTTCTTTACCCATTCTTTTTTTATTTACCATAGAAATGTGGGAGGTTCTTTTGGGTCACCCTTGTATTAGACAGCTTTTTGATTACATATTATTGCTGCTGATCCAAGTATAATAATCGACCTAAGGCTTATTAGTGTGACAGTAAATGCTAATAACATTTATTATAGCTTCTACCAACAGTTCCAGCATAAGGAGAAGATTTATGTAAGGGCTCTATCACTCCTCACACCTTCTTTGGCGAGTGATAATGAACTCTTATGCTAAATGTTTTGTAATGGCGCACTCTAGCCTGACTGAAATGATACTCCAAAGGGTCAGGCTCTTCTTCCACCTGCTAGCTTTTAACCTTAAAAGGAAGCACCTCTAGTCTAAGTTGCTAGGACCAGCTCGTGAGAAGTCTCCGAGCTCTTCTGTGTATCCCATATTTTAGGAGTTTAACTCAAAGCCTGTTCCTGTGGCGCAGCAGCGTCTTATGCGCTTAGCGGCTGCATTTGCAGGTGGGGAGCTTAAGATGCTTCTCACTTCCGGCTGAATTCACATTCGCTGATGTCCAGAAGATTTTGCAGTGTGTTTTGGAAAGATAAGAAGTGGTGTGTTTTTCTCTCAGTGCTGAATTAATCATCCAATGCATTCTGGTCAAAAGACAAAAGCAGCCATATGCATGTGATTAGGGCCACAGACTGGTCTCATGACTACAGTTCGGGAACAAGGTAATGAAATTGGCCGTGTGAACAAAATCTCTTAAACTAGTAAAGATATAAATGGGGCGGCACGGTGGTGTAGCGTTTAGCACGTCCGCCTCGCAGCAAGGTCCTGGGTTCGAGTCCTGGGTGAGGGCGTTTCTGTGTGGAGTTTGTGTCTTCTCCCCGTGCTTGTCTGGGTTTCCTCCGGGTATGCTGGTGTCCCCCGACAGTCCAAAGACATGGTTAAGTGGCTGTTCCAAATTGTCCCTAGGTGCGAGTGAGCGTGAATGGGCCCTGTGATGGTCTGGTGAGCTGTTAAGGGAGGGTGCACCCTGCCTTCGCCCAGACCTTGATGGTTGTCCTGTATCCGTGCATTAGTCGATGCACGTGCAGAATAAAAACACAAAATCTAACACAGGTAAACAAACTTCCGCCGAGCAAAACAACACCAAAGATGAACAGGAACAAGGAACATGAACTCGTTAAACGTATAATTAATCTAACAAGACAGGTGATACAAATAAATACGGAAATCAGCGAGTGAATAGTCAGAAAGCTCAGGAGAGATTTATTGTTCTCTCTTGTGATCTATTGATTCAGCCCTTAAAGGAGCCACGCTGCTTTTATAACACCATCCATGGACACCTATCAGTAAAGATATCTATCGTGAGCTGCGCCTTTAGGCAGTGCATAAATTTATGTGTTAGCTTACTTAAGCTTCAACACCATTGTTCGTCATTACTGAGAAAGTTAGCATTGGGTCTAGATGTCATCATGGAACTTCTTGACGGATGCAATCAAAACAGTGCTTTCACACTCATCTCTTTCATCCGTTCCTCTCTTCTTCACCAATTCGGCTCTAGGGACGCAAGACTCTATTTGACACCTTCTCCTCTGTCAGGTTATTATTTTTTATTTTTCACTCTCTGAATTGACCGTAAACCTCAGATGCCCTTTTGATATTCATCTTCTTCAGACTGACCCACGCGACCAAGGTTTTTTTTTTTCTTCACGCCATCAAATTGCCGCTTCAGGGAGAACAGCTGTCATTCGGAGCAGTGGCAGTATTGTTCGTTTCCCTGCATGTTTCGCCCAACAGCTGAAACATGCACTGTGACCCCCGGAGGCTGTTTGGCTGATGTGCCATCTGGGTAACACTGTCCCACAGAGACCTGCTGATTGTCGTGTCTGTTGTCGTGTCTGTCAGCTGTGAGTAATGGCCGTGATTTTGACTGCTGCTGTAAATGAAAGTTAGGACTCTTACTGTACATGACTGACAGCAGTGTTCCTTCCACTTTTTTTTCTGGGTTTAACTAGATGTGTCTGAATCAGAGTGTATCTACTTAAAGGGGCGGTGTCATGGTTGTTTAAAGAAAGTTGCCTAAGTAACATTAATAGCGTTACTAAACGGAACATAGCCATTTACTCCCTCACTCATTCTGTGGTGTAGTGGTTAGCACATCTGCCTCACAGCAAGGAGGTCATGGGTTCGGGTTTTGGGCTCGGTGAGGACCTTTCTGTGTGGAGTTTGCATGTTCTCCTTGTACTTGTGTGGGCTTCCTCCGGGTACTCTGATTTCCTTCTGCAGTCCACTGGTATGCACATTAGGTTATTTGGCTGGTCAAAATTGCCTCTCGGTGTGAGTGAATAGTTGTGTGTGTGTGTGTGTGTGTGTGTGTGTGTGTGTGTGTGTGTGTGTGTGTGTGTTTTCCCTGCGTTTTCTTGCATGCTGTTCAGGGTGTATACCGCCTTCACCCAGTGTTGGCTGAGAAAGGCTCCAGCCTTCCCACGACCCTAAGCAGTTTGGCAAATGATCGAGACTGCGTGATTTGTAATTTGAAGGCTGTTAAAACTATATCGACAAGTATTCTGGATATATTTACGTATTGACTTTTTGGTAACTAAATCTATGTAAAAATCATGACACTTTAATTTTATAGAATGTGATGTTGATCTTGTACTAAATGTCGGTCAGGTGGTCCTGCTTTGTGTCCCTGGCAACTGAAGTGCGTTTTCAAGTCATATTTTAAGTACATGCTTTGGTTGCAACCCAATCCCGGGTGCCTCTCCGTTTAGGTGGTAAGGGGTATTGTTTTTCTTTCTCGCTCCCTTTCTGTTTCTCTTTCCTACTCTTTCTGCTGCCAGCGTCTGCACTGCCTCGCCTCACATGATTAAAACAACAAAGCAAAGCCGGATTTATCTTCTCTTACGGTTCAGAAGATTCTTCGGCTTGGTTTCTCTCTTTTCAAATGAAATTTCAAATGCTTGTGGAACAGCAGGTATTGCAGCCTGTAGGCAGCGAGCTTATATTTCTTCACACTGCACTTCTCACCTTGCTGCCTTAAAGGGTGTCTTTGGTATAAAAATACAAGGGTTAAAATGTTTATGGGTGCTTGAACTCTGTATGCAGTCTTTTGTTGTTGTTGTTGTTGCTGTTGTTGCTGTTGTTTTTACCCAAGTTTTGGAAAGGGCACAAGGTCTAGAATGAGATTTCAGGCATTGGGGCAGTGTGTGCTTTGAACCAGTTCTGAAATTTCTGTGACACTTCAGTGCTGACAACTAAAATGCATGTGATGATAAGACGTATATTTAAAAAAAAAAAAAAACATCTGAGAACACGGGAAAGAAGAGGCATGTCTAAGGATCGACATTCCAGTCATTCGTACATTCAGAAAATGAATGAATGAATGAATAATTACGCAAGGGAAATTTTGACTTTGACTGCATTTAACCCATCCAAAGTGAGCACACACACTTAAACAGTGAGCACACACCCAGAGTCGTGGGCTGGCACACATTGGGGGCATCCGGAGAGCAGTTGGGGGTTAGGTGCCTTGCTCAAGGGCACTTTAGCCATGAATGTGGTGGAAGAGGGGGTGCAGCTCACTCCCCCCAGCCACCACCCATTTTTCCTGCTGGTTTGGGAATCGAACCAGCAACTTTCGGTCCCAAAGCCACTTCTCTAAACATTAGGCCACGGCTGCCCCCCAATTATAGACTAACAGTTAATGTAAAAGTTAATTGTCAAGATCTTTAAGCAAAGAATGCTTGTAGATGGACCTCATACTGCATTATTAACTGGACGGAGTGACTTACTGTTGGACTTGGAGTGTCGAGACTTGTAGTGAGCATTGATGATGCACGGGGCAAAAATCCACTTGTATACACACACACACACACACACACACACACACACACACACTTTTCATTATCATTTTACACATGCAGTATCAGATTTCTGAGTCATCTCGGCTCCGAGCACTGTGGAGGTGAATGGTGTTATAAGTAACAGAGTTAAAACATATGGCACTTATAAAGGTTGCTTATTTTCTCTTCAGCAGCTCTTAACTACAAACAGATGCATGATGGCACTTCAGCTCTCAGTGTGGCATAATGGAGAAAAATAAAGCAGGAGGAAATCGCAGAGTGCGTGCGTGACTCAACTCGATATTTGTAAAATGATATTATCTGAAGGTCGTATTTTCATTCCGGAAATTTCACCCTGATGAAGGGCATCTTCTTGCTGGAGGTGCAGATGAACACGGCTGCCTGTCAAGCAGACGGAGCTGCAAAGGGAATCAAAGAGGATCTACGGTTATGAAGAAATTCAGGTTCTGCGTAGGAGCCCAATCTGAGCCCCTGCTTTTGTGTTCCTTTGAAGAAGGCACATCTTAAATCAAAGCATGGTAGAAAGGGAGATCATTATAAGGGCTGTGTGGCCTTAAGACTAAAATTCTTCCTCTTCTGGGTTTTTGCTGGAGTTATAAGGGGGAAAGAAGTTAATAGTTATATTTAGTTTTAATTATTGTTATTTTAATTTGATATACTGTATAAAGCTCGCAAGGGAAATTAGGCTGTGCGTTTAACCCATCCAAAGTGAGCACACACACACACACACACACACACACACACACACACACACACACACACACACACACTCAGAGAAGAGGGAAGACACATTGAGAGCAAGGAGAGCAAGTTTAGGGTTAGGTGCCTTGCTCAAGGGCACTCCAGCCATGAAAGTGGAGGAAGGGGTAACGCTAGGTTTTTCCCTGTCTAAGGCAAAAACAAAACAAAAAAGTATCAGGCGACTGGACAATTCAGAGGTTATTACAGCCACCAGCCTAAGGGGTAGCTGCTTGTTCTTTTCGCTTGGCTGTGTGATGTAGGCCTCGTTTACCATGTATCTCAGATAATGCTCGCTTTTTGGGCTAACAGAAACTTGACCATGAACATTGTGAGTTTCAATCGAGATGGGAAACACTCCCTTACTCATTTGCCAAACCGATTAATCGTATTTGGGTTGCAGGGAGGCTGGAGCCTATCTCAGCCGACACCTGGCGAAGGCGGGGTACACCCTAAACGGCTCACCAGACAATCACAGAGTCAAAACACACACACGACCATTCACAATTACACTCACACATAGGGGCATTTTATAACAGTCAGTTAGGTGAAAGTGCATGTAATTGGACTGTAGGAGGAAACCGGAGTTCCCAGAGGAAACCCACGCAAGCACAGGAGGAACATGCAAACTCCACACAGAAACATCCTCACCGAGCCCGGGACTTGAACCCAGTAGCTTCTTGCTTTGAGAGATAAGAAACAGATGAGGTGGAAAACAGATATGAACTTTTTACGGATTCTCTTTCTTACTTTAGTTGTAATGCATTTGGTAAAGTAAGGTAAGTCTGGTGGGCTTTTTACACCTGAGCCCCATGGCTCATCAGAGCTGGAGCTTATCCTGAAATCTGTAAACTCGGAGTTCAGCTCCTCCTGGATGGGTGCTAGTCCATTATAGCTTACCTTCCCAGTGTTTTTACTGGTACTGAATTATACTTCTGGGTGGACAGAGGCACATTTGTGGTTAAGACATTGCTCACCGGTCTTAGCAAGGTGGGGGTCTAACGGGGAGCCCTACTTGTAATGCACATTTAATATTTTTATATTGTACCATTGCATCCCGAGCTCAGGAAAACAAAAAACATGAATACTCACTTCCAGAAAGTCCTCTGGTTGTAAGGAAAAAATTTGTTGACCCCCACCTCCAATGAAGTTTCCCATCCCTGATGTAAAGAGACATTTCTATTTTCCTCCTGTTGTTCTTTAGTAGTGTTCCTGAGCCATATATACAGAAACTGTTAAATCCTCCATTTCTGGAATTGCTTCAATGGTCTGCTTAGTTGCTGGAACTGCAACAGTGGCTTCCAGATAACAGCAATGGTATAAAAAGGTACCCATTGAAATAAAGCACTACAAACTAGTTTACTTGCTGAAGCTGGAATCCAGCCATGCCTCACAACTCTTACCCTTACCTGTTAGCGCAGACACAGCTGGCAGTTCGAAACTACAATAAGAATAATGAGACAGTTGGTGAAATTCTTCCTCACACGCTGCATGTAAGATGATGTCAGCAGGAAATTCATTCTTTTACATTTATGTTGATTCTTAGCCTTCTTCAAACACAGAGGTGTTAAACCAGCTGATCCACTACAGTGAACCCACTTCCTTTCTGTCATGGCTGAGATAAAACAACACAGATGTATGTCAGGAGAAAGCATGAACAAATTTGGCTGCAGGATTCTTGGAAGCAGAGCTGCGTGTTAATGTATTCCACACGTTTCTAAAGTTATTAAAATGAAAGTACTCAAGGATCTGTGATTTGAACACCTTCAGACAGGCAGAGCAGGTGACATGAATTATGCAGTGACTCTCCCCCAATCTGCCGCATGTGAAACGGTAGTGCTTCTGGTTAAACAATTCTGGAAATGATGTCCTGCACTTTAATTTGATCCATAGAGACCCGATGTTTGGCTTGCGAGACACTTTTGACAGTGTAAACAGCTGATCATGGACTGATTCACTCCTAAATTTGTTGTTTTCAAAAAATAAAAAATAAAAAATACAACATTCATGTAATCAATCAGTGTGGTCTTAAATCACAGTCTGAAGCTCGTCTGCCGTTTAAAACGTCCAGCTGAATCCATGTTCACCTGCTGCTTTGATTATGCTCTTGCCTCCGGCAAATGCCACACAGGAGAATGTCGAACAGGTTTCACAGAGTCGTCTGTGGTTCCAGAAATAGATTGCTGCCATCGCCTCTCATCACCTCTGCGACATTTTTACCAAGCCCTCAATTGTCCTTCCACTAACTTAATTCGAAATACTGTATTTCTCTGATCCGTCTCATGTTGCTGACTCATTTTTGCTCACACGCTGCCGACTCGGACTGACCTGAATGTTCACATTCCATCATCCAGCAAAGCACAGCATTTAGTCATCACTTAACTCCACAGTTCCTTCCATCCTGTTTAGTAATTTTGTAGTATGTATCTGTTTTCAGCCCTCGAGCATTACTCAGAGTAACTTGGACATGGCGGTATGTTTGTTTCGCGTTCTTTATCTGTTGTCATTGAGTATCTCCATCTTTATTAGTTAATTATTCATTTATTCAGTCATATGCCAAACTGGAGGCTGAAGCCCATCTCAGCCGGCTTTGGGTAAAGGTGGGGTACACCCTGAACAGTTCGCCAGTCCATCGCAGGGTCACCATGCACATAACAATTCACAGTCACATTCATACCTAGGGGCAATTTGAAACAGCCAATTAGCCTAATGTGCAAGTCTTTTGACTGTAGGAGGAAACCAGATTACCTGGAGTAAATCCACACAAGCATGAAGAGAACATGCAAACTCCACATAGAAATGCCCTTGTTGAAATGATTCTGGGACTTGAACCCAGGACCTTTTTGCTGTGAAACAGACATGCTACCCCAGCAGTCCCAGTCTTTCCACCCGGCAGTGTAAGTGGGTACCAGCAAAAATACTGGGAAGGAAAACTGCGATGGACTAGCGTCCCATTCAGGAGGAGATGAACTCCTGTTCACTTCACGCTATAGAAACTGGGAGAAGTTCCAGCCCGGTGACCTAGTAGGCTCGGGTGTAAAAGCCAGATGTGCATATCTCTAGGCCAGTAGTGTACACCCTCTTGATTAGTCATGTGACCAAAACACAAGACTGGAATATATTGTAAGGAAAGAGAGATATCATACAGCTTCCAACATATCTCTCAACCACATATCATATGTAATCTGTAGGAAGGTCATTAGAGAAATCATTTACACCAAGCAAATTTGCCTGCACACAAATACGTCCATGTATGCCGGGATGTGTGCGCATTTTTCTTCCAGAATCCCCCCGCCATTACTCAAACCTACAGCTGGCCACATGATAAATTGATAGGAACATTTCTGTCTCGCACAACAGTATTGAATAAATTTGGGCGCATCTGAAATGGCAGAGCAATATGAGAAGGAGTGGAGAGTAAAATAAACTTGCTGGGTATTTCATATTGAATAATGGATGTGTCAAAAGCCATTAAGAAATCATGTGGATTTTGGCTCCCCAGTTACCCGAAGCGGTGACGAACATATCAATAATAAACTATGTGTCTGATTCATTGAATCCTTGTCATTTTCACTGTATGGCTGCTTTTACGGCGGCATAATTCAGAGTTTATTCAAATCCTAATGCTAATTAGAAAATGCTAATTCAATCATATCTTTGCAATTGCATTTTCCATGTGAGTGCACATAAGTTGAGAAATACTTCACATTCAGATGCAAACGGTGCATTTTTGTGTACGTCAACATACAATAACCATTTGATTTAAAATGGAGCAGCAAACTCCTAGTGACAATTCATTTTCAGTTTCTTTACAGGTACGGTTTTGCCGTACTGAAAAATATAATAGCAATGCCTCCGTTTGTGATTGCACTTCCTCACTGTCACGCTCCAGCTCTGCCCGAGTTGAAAAGCTTTAGCAATCCTATCTGCAATTGCATATTCATTGCCAATGAGAATGCCCGCCAGTCAAAGACGGTGGGTGGGACTTTTTTTGTGTGTGTGTGCATGCAACATCTCAGAGAAGTTGCTTCTGGGCTAAAACAGCAAACGTCAAGGGAGTTCAGTGCTTCTGTTTTATTTCATGCTACTGTGCCTTCAGTTGGTGCAACAGACTACAAGGTAAAGTAGCTAGATGTGTGAAGTAGCTAGAAGTGTTGCATGAATTGCACTGATAGTGGATTACTCTTGGAAATTGTTGCCGGAGAGTTTGGTACTTTTAATGAAGAAACATATTCAGAAGCCAAGAAAAAGAGCCCGTAAATGGCATATCAAATTACTTTCCCATGGCCCACCAGCAAATTCAGAAGGGATCTCATTTATTCTTCATTAACTGTTTAAATGAAATCACGTTTTTTTAAAAGATGGAATGAAGTCAACATCGACAACATTTTCATGCCAAATAAACTGCTTGCAGTCAATCTGTAATTGTTTTATATGGGTATTAAATCTGTTGATGACTAGTCTTAAATTGTGACCTGAGTAAAATATAAAAAATTTATTATGACATAGTTTATCATGAAGCCGACATCATCATATCTTTCAGACTTAATAAACGAATTATGACTCGAATCGCTCCCTCTTAATCCAGTTGGTTTTGTGTGTGTGTGTGTGTGTGTGTGTGTGTGTGTGTGTGTGTGTGTGTGTGTGTGTGTGTGTGTGTGTGT
>JBCNYH010000016.1:5919405-5934686 GCA_039654325.1 Tandanus tandanus
AGTCCCTCAGCTTGGTGAACAGTCTGAGTGGGATCACAGTGTTGAAAGCTGAACTGTAATCGATGAACAGCAGTCTCGCGTAGTTCCCATTTTTACTGTCCACGTGTGTGAGGGTGGTGTGTAGGATGTGAGAGATGGCATCCTCCGTCGATCTGTTTGGACGGTAGGTGAACTGCGGAGCTGAAGATGGAGGAGCAGATGGAGTTCTTTACAAGCTTCTCAAACACATTCATGACCACAGATGTCAGAGCCACAGGGCGGTAGTCATTCAGGCTGGAGGGCTTGTTGTGCTTCGGCATCGGGACAATGGTGGATCTCTTGAAGCATGCAGGCACAATGGAGTGAGCCAGAGAGTCGAAACACCAATGAAAACACCAGTCAGCTGGTCTGCGCAGCTCCTCAGGACACGCCCCGAGATGCCATCAGGACTGGCAGATTTCCTGGTGCTCACGAGGCCTCAGAGCCCCCGTACCTCCCGCGCCGACACAGTCACCGCTGCTGCTCCGTTGATGTTGTCACCCTCTGTTAGAAGACTGTTGCTAGCAGTAACGCTAACATTGGCGGCGCTAGCCTTGAACCGGGCAGATAAGGAGTTCAGCTTGTCAGTAAGTGCAGGGTCGGCTCTCTGAGGGGCAATGTTTTTACCCCTGTAGTCCGTGATGGTTCTCAGACTGTGCCATAAGTGGCGGTAGTCTCCGTGATAGAAGTGAGACTCCACCCGCTCTCAGTACCTACGCTTGGCCTCCCTCACGGCGCGTAGGATGTCTCCTTATACTGACTCATGGTGCCGCTTCTCAGTCCCTCTCTGTAGGCTGCTGTATGGGCGTTCACGGACAGACCGGTCGTCCCACGGTTTCTGGTTGGGGAAGGTCCCGCTTGTGATGGAGGGAATGATCTGGTCTGCTTGTGTGCTAATGAAGCTAATGGCTACATTCGCAAACTCACTGATGTCGTCCTGCAACTCGGATTCTGATCTAGCGTGCTGTTCCCTCCTGTTGGGCAGGTCAAGTGTTGGTAAAGGTTGGGCATGACCTGACTGAGCTGAGTCCTGCTGAAGTCCTCCATCACAATGAGAGCAGCGTCTGGATGTTTCTGCTGACAGTCACTGAGCACATCATGTAGTGAAGCCAGAGCTGTGCCTGTGTCCGCCTTGGGTGGGATGTAGACAGCTGTGGCGATGACCACCGTGAGGTGCCCCATGTGAAGAGAGCAGGAGCTGGAGAGAGTTGTAATGTTTCTCTGGTCGCACCATCTACTGTTTGTTCTGAAGCAGACCCCTTCCCAGGATTTCCCACTCTCAGCGGTTCTGTCCGCTCAGAACACGGAGAAAGACTCTGACTGCCTTACAGCAAGGTCCAGGACGGCAGGCGTGAGCCATGTCTACGAGAAACACAGGAGGTTGCAGTCCCTGATGTTACACTGGAACTTTGTTCTGGCTGTGAGGTAGTTCAGTTTGTTCTCCAGTGACTGAATATTGGCCAGTACAATACTGGCCAGTGGAGGCCGGTGTGGTCTCTCCCTCAGGCTGAGCCGTGCTCTGGTGCGTTTCCCGCGGTTTGGTTTGGCTGGAAAAGTCCGTAACCTTTGATGTAAACAAGGTGCTGACAACAATGTACATCGGTGATTTCGGGAAAGTGTTATGCACTTTATGTAAGGATGTAGTGAGCTATGCCAACTGTGGGTCCAAGTATATGTATAATGCAGCTTTAGAACTTCAATAAGAATATGTTCAGTCTACAATCTAGTTGCGGATGTTCCATATATATATAATTACATATAAATTGTTGGAGCTATCTGAATAAAATGTTCATTTTAATTGAAATTTAAGCAATTATTATTGAATACAATTCCAGTTCCTTTTTGAGAGAGAGAGAGAGAGAGAGAGAGAGAAAGAGAGAGAGAGAGAGTGTGTGTGTGTGTGTGTGTGTGTGTGTGTGTGTGTGTGTGTAAAACATAGTGCTAAGCTAATCTTAATACTGCAGAAAAAGGTATGTTTTTAGCCATCGTTTGAAGATACCCAGTCACTCAGCTGTCCGGACATCCAGAGGAAGTTCATTCCACCACCTTGGAGCCCAAACAGAGAAGAGTTTAGATGCACTTTTCCCTTGTCCTTTGTTAGAAATAGGGACCAGTCTAGCAGTGCTAGAGGATCTGAGAGAATGCGGTGCAGTGCGGGGTGTGATAAATGCTTTGAGGTATGAGGGTGCAGGTCCATTTTTGGCTTTGTAGGCAAACATTAGTGTTTCAAATCTAATGCTAGCAGCTACAGGAAGCCAATGGAGAGATTGTAGCAGCGAAGTGGTGTGGGAAAATTTGGGAAGGTTGAAAACAAGCAGCTGCATTCTGGATCAGTTGCAGAGGTCGAGTTGCGCTCAAAGGTAGACCTGCCAGGAGTGAGTTGCAGTAGCCTAGTCTTGAGGTTATAAGGGACTGAACAAGTGTCTGAGTGGCCTCAGTGGAAAGAAATGGACGAATCCTTCGGATGTTAAAGTGGAGAAATCGACATAATCGAGAGAGATTAGTGATATGAGAAGACAAGGACAGGAAATTGTCCATGGTTACTCCAAGGCATGCAGTGCAGTGCAGTGACTGAAGATCTTGATGTGGGGATGAGTCAGCTGGGATGAACAGCAATTCAGTCTTGCTGGGATTACGCTTCAGCTGGTGAGCTGCCATCCATGAGGAGATACCTGCCAGACGTGCAGAGATCCGTGCGGAAACACCAGTGTCTGAGGGAGTTAAAGAGAGAACAAGTTGAGTGACGTCTGCATAGCAGTGGTATGAGATATGCATGATTATACTTTTCAGAGGGCTGACATTTCTGTATTTAAAATCGTTTTTTTATCGATTTCATTTAATATTCTAATTTTCTGAGATTTTGAATGTGGGGTTTTCATAAGCTGTAAGCCATAATCATCCAAATTATAACAAATACAAACTTTTTATAAATGCAAACAAAATTTCACTTTGCAGGTAATGAGTCTGTATAATATATTAGTTTCACCTTTTAAGTTGAATTACTGAAATAAATACACTTTTGCACGATATTCAAATTTTTCGAGTTTCACCTGTATATGCTTAACATAACCATGATCATATCTCTGCCCTACAACGCCAAAAGGAAGTAAGTGACATTTTGTCGAAAATGCGATTTTGCAATAAATGGGCTCTGGGTAGCTGTTGACACCTTTTAAAAGTATGTTTGTGTGAAAATACAAACCAGCAGTGCAGAATAAAATAAAAAAAAAAGGAGTAAGTGACACAGTTTGTTTCTCTTATATGGTTTGTATTTGTACGGTTTCACCCAAATGAGGATGGGTATCCATTTGAGCCTGGTTCCTCTCAAGGTTTCTTCCTCGTGTCAACTGAGGGAGTTTTTCCTTGCCGCCGTCGCAGCGGGCTTGCTCATTAGGGATGTGTAGGGGGTTGTAGAAAAATGTTTAAATTACTTTTACTATGTAAAGCTGTTTTGCAACAATGTCAAAGCGCTATACAAATAAAACTGAATTGAATTGAATTGTATTACAATGTCAAAAGGAAGCAAGTGCACTGGAAGTAAGTTACATCTTTATGAATGGGCTGTGTTGTATTATAGTGTTTTTTGAGAAGCAAAAACAATACCAAATAGAAGCATGTAACAAAGATATGTCTATTTTAAGTTCAAATGATGCAAATTTTGTGAAAATGAAACAATGATAAATTATTTTTTAATTATTGGCAATTTGTGCAACAGATTTGATCGCCGTAGCCCCATGGTCACTTTACTGTCAATGTTTTCACAAGTGTTGAAAGCCTTGTACTGACCACTTTTAATACACGTGAAACTCCAAAAATGAGAATATCCTGCAAAAAATCATTTATTTCAGTAATTCAGCTTAAAAGGTGAAACTAATATATTATATATACTAATTACATGCAATGTGAAATATTCCAAGCCTTTATTTGTTATATTTTTGATGATTATGTCTTACAGCAGGGAAGCTTTGTAATTTGATGCCAGTGAGTCGACGGCAGTTTTGTGAACAGCTGCCAGTATGTGACAGTTCACCAGATCATGCTAGACACTGAGTACTTAAAAAATGTGTGTACGAGATAAACTGTGACTATTAAACTAATCATTTGTTTTTATCTCATGTTATAGTGTTGTTTTGTCATGTTTGGTATTTTTGCCTTGTTATTTGTTTGTTGGATATCAATCATAAACTTCTAAAAGTATGTAATTTGTTTCTTAAGATGTATATAATACAACTCATTCATTCATTTTTTTTCATTTCATTCAAAAAAAAAAATATATATTTTTTTTAAATTAATAAATGAGTTGTATTATATACATCTTAAGAAACAAATTACATACTTTTAGAAGTTTATATAATACATATACATACAATAGTATATAATACAACTATTTTGTGTAAATTTTTGGGAAAGTCACAAATGCTTCAAGCATTTTGATCAATTTAATGCTGCCTGTTTAATAAAACAAATTATTCGGCACCATTTGGCGACCGAAATTATAATATGCATGCCTGTATTATTGGATTGTGATATATTTTACTAGGCTGCTGAAAAGACTTTTAATTAATAATATGTTCATACACACAACTAAGTCACTTCCTTTTGCTGTTGTTTTTCAATAAACAAGTCGCATCTTTTACAATTCAAGAAAGAAGTAAGCAACATTAAAGTCCCGGATCAGAGGAATTTGAGATTCCTTATTATGTCTTTTATTCATCTGGTTTATTATGCATTTCATCAGCACATTTAGTTTGGGTTTCTATTATTCACCACAGAGAGCCAGGATGAAGTTCGTTTTTGTTCCATATCTCAAAATCATCAAATTGTCACTTACTTTCTTTTGGCATTGTAGGGCAGATCTAATAAGGTTGTGCTTACTAAAATAACTACAAGGAGCATCTCCCATTGCATTCAAATACATAAAATAGCTCTGGCTTCCCCAGACCCCCAAATGTGTCGCCCCTGCGTGGCTCCACAAATTTTCAGTGTTTTTTCTTTTTGTCATTCTCATCCCTGCCATAGGTGAGGGTTGTAACGCCTCCCGAACGCCTACCTGGTGTGGTGTCTCGGCATGTCCAACCGGGAATAGACCCTGGGAAACACGCTGGAGGGACTATGTCTCTCAGCTGGTCTGGGAACGCCTCGGTGTCCCCCCAGAAGAGCTGGAGGAAGTGGCTGGGGAGAGGGACGTCTGGACCTCACTGCTTAGCCTGCTGCCCCCGCAGCCCGACCACGGATTAAGTGGAAGAAGAAGAAGAAGAAGATGATGATGATGAATTATACAAATAATAACATGTTTGCTAGCTTATTATTCTAAAAGGAAACACGATGGCACATGATCCATCAGACTCATCTGTGTAGAATGGATTTCATGTTATACAGACTGATAGACACTATATAGTGATAGGAAGAAACGTAGCACAGCACAGCACAGTGACATAGTGGCTAGCAGACTCACAGCAAGAAGGTCCTGGGTTTGATTCCCAAGCTCGAGTTTGCATGTTCTCCTCGTGCTTGCGTGGGTTTCCTCAAGGTATGCCGGCTTCCTCCCACAGTCCAAAGACATGCACATTAGGTGAACTGGCTCGTCCAAATTGACCCAAGGTGTGAGTGTGAGTGTGAATAGTTGTCTGTGTGTTGCCCTGCGATGGTCCGGCGAGCTGTTCAGGGTGTACCCTGCCTTCGCCCAGAGTTGGCTGAATTGGCTGAGATAGGCACCAGCCTCCATACAACATAGGTATGTTATACCTTATAGGATTAAGCGGTTTGGCAAATGAGTAAGTGAGATGAGAAACGTAGCACTCCACCAGAATTGTTGAAAGCCATGGTTGATCATGACATCTGACGAACTCAGTCACACACTTCCCACCTCCTCCTTTACAGTGTAGAATTACATGATAATATTCAAGGGAAAAAAATAACTCCTTGATCTTTATGCCAATGTTAAATCTCCATGGCCTTTATTACCATGAAAATCATTTCCCTGATGACCCGCGACGTACGGAATAAAACACTGCGGCACACTCGTAATATTATTAGAAAATACTGACAGGAGTGTGTGTTACCCCACAGCAATTTTCCAATTCATAAAAATGCTAAATTCTTTGTTATATTAATATTATGAAATATTCACACAAAAAAAAGTTAATTCGTTGTATCACATGCTACAGAAGAAACAAGCATTTCCTTACCCACCTTTCTTTTTCCTTCTCTTTCAAGGGAAATTAAAAAAAAAAAAAGCTTATGTTATGCACTTGTAGACACAAACACGTCAGAAATTATTTCTCTTATTCCTTAACCTCTTATGAGTTATTAAGCGCAGACACTGTAGACTCATTCTGCCTAATCCTGTTAGAATCATGGGGAGGCTATTGGAACCTATCTCAGCTGACCCTGGGCGAAGGATGGGTGCACCCTGTAGAGCTCGCCAGACCATCGCAGGGCCAATACACGCACAACGATTCACACTTACATCCGTACTCGGGGCGATTTGGAACAGCCAACTTGTTTTTGAACTGTGCAAGGAAACCGGAGTACCCAGAGTAAACCTATGCAAGCACGGGGGAGAACATGAAAACTGCACACAAAAAATGTGTCTGAAGACTCGAACCCAGGACCTTCTTTCTGTGAGGCGGATGTACTGATGAAGCAAGTTATTTTAATATAAAAAGTAATACAGTATATACAGTAAAAACAAAAGTTAAATTATTATAAATCTGTGGCTTCTAGATCAAAACTACTGATGTATAACAATTATTCCTCAAAGGCGAGGTGGATATTCTGTTGTAATATAGTTGGGACTATAACGAGATATTTATTTAGACTGAGGTGAATAATTGTTTTAATATATACTACACGGAAACATAGCAAAAGCAAACTCAAACTAAAAGTTTATGCTTTAGTTTCACAAATTTTATTTGATTCAAGCATTATACAAAGTTAAAAGGTGGGTAATGTTTATTATTCTGACATAGCGAATCAATCATCATATGTAGTATATGCTAGAAAGAGCCTCATTTGAATACTTGATTCTTATTGGACGATTATTTCAAGTATGCAGCTGTCCTATTATTTCTTTATAACAAACCATTGCTAAGTATAAAACACACGATTAGCACTAATGATAGATCCTGGGTTCGAGTCCCAGGCTCGGCGAGGGCGTTTCTGCGTGGAGTTTGATTTTTAATTTTGATATACTGTATTAATCCCGCGAGGGAAATTGTTGCCTCTACATTTAACCCATCCAAATTGAGCACACACACACTCGGAGCAGTGGGCTGCCACACACATCAGGGGCGCCAGGAGAGCAGTTGGGGGTTAGGTGCTTTGCTCAATGAAGGTGGAGGAAGGGAAGGT
Source organism: Tandanus tandanus (assembly GCA_039654325.1). NCBI lineage: Eukaryota > Metazoa > Chordata > Actinopteri > Siluriformes > Plotosidae > Tandanus > Tandanus tandanus. The sequence goes on from JBCNYH010000016.1 coordinate 5,926,777, forward strand.
GCAGCTCACTCCCCCACCGCCACACATTTTTCCTGCTGGTTCGAGAATCGAAACAGCGACCTTTCAGTCCTAAGCCCACTTCTCGAACCATTAGGCCACGGCTGCTCCATGTATGTTCTTTGCATGTTGCTTGTGTGGGTTTCCTCTTGGTACTCCAGTTTCCTCCCACAGTCCAAAGACATCAACATCAGGCTAATTGACTGTTCGAGGGGTGAGTGTGAATGGTTGTGTGTGTTGGCCCAGCGATGGCCTGGGGAGTTGTTCAGGGTGTGCCCCATCTTTGCCGAGAGTCAGATGAGCTTCCCCATGACCCTGTCAGGATTAAATGGTTCAGAAAGTAAATGAATGAATAAATGTATTTTGGCAGTAGCTCTAAATTAGGTATGCATTCAGGGTCCTGATCTCTCTGTTAAGGTTTATTTCATGATAATGACTGGCTTGTTATATATAATATTTTACTTAATCAAAACCACCTAACCAGTCAACATGGCTGTGGTATAAAATGCTGTAATTAAATTTTATTAAAACTGTTACAGACTAGACATTTTGTCATGGCATGCTTTGAGTTCATCTGCACTGTTTATGAAACTAAATTAAGTGATGTGAATTACATAAGCATGACTTCACCCTGTTAAGATGACTCAGTGTGCCTCATGTCTTGTTTATTAGGGATAGAATTTAAAGCAGGCGTACTTCTTCTGACAACTTCATTCTTATGAAATCCTCTCTCGCTTAGCTTTTTGTAAATCTTAAATATTTGGTTCAGACTTTCAAACAACCACGAATAACTCCTGACATTGTGTCTCTTCTTAAAGGTGTGTATTCACTAGTGGATAGCTTTAGTGTTTTATCTTCCGTGATCAGTTCGTGTTGGTTTAATACAAAGGTTTCCGGGAAAAAAACACCATAGCTAACGTGCTAACGTTAAGGTGCGCTCATGCTATATTGATTAGGACCCTGATTTGCCCCGACTATATTCTGCTGTTACACTGAAGGAAATCGGAGAACATCAGCACACATCAGAAGACACCAGAGAACATCGGAGTACAGTGGGTAAGAGTGAAATATGTTGGGAGTGTTGAGGGGTTTTTTTTGTGTGATCAAAGCACATTGGAAAACATAGGAAAAAATCTGAGCAACATCGGTACACATCGGTAAACAATGATACACATCGGAACAAATCAGCTAAAACATCGGAATATGATCGCCTCAAACAGGGATCGTGATCGGCATCATGTGAGCACACCTTCATTATCCCTAATTCACTTGTTTTACATCCTGTTTTAGTTCTGTGCCTGTTTAAAATAACAATAACTAAGGCTCCCAAGTGGTGCATTGATAAGGTGCGCGACTATCAAGGTAGAGATCGCAAGGTGAAATCCGGGTTGATGCCGCAGCCATCCGCGACTAGGAGTCCATAGGAGCTCTGGTTGAGCTCTTACGTGAGGGAGGGATGGCATACACTCCCGTCACTCACAGCAATTACCAGCCAATCCATGGGTGTCTGTGAGCTCATATGTACAAAAGGGGTGGATAGTGCTTTCAATCCAAGTGTGTTAGGCCGCCTCCGAATGCGCATGCACAGCATTTCGTAAAGAGGTGGGTTTCAGCATCGCATGTCACGGAGGGGGCTTCCTGGTTGGTGGTGGTCGTATGTGATAGGACACTAGGATAGCAACACTTCATGGGTGGGAATTGGATATGACTGAAATTAGGGGAGAAAAAAATTGGGAAAGTAAAAAAAAAAAAAAATAGAATAAAATAAAAATAAATAAGTAAATAAAAACAATAACAAGGTCATGTGACCTAAGGAACAATTCTGCACATGTTATAACTTGGCAGACTAACTCCAATATGTAATAAGTGGAAAAAGTCTGAGCTCAAGTGTTCTGCACTTTTGCTCTCCTCAAGATGGTGATGTTTAGTGTTTATCATGGCGCCCGGTGCTGGGGTCATTGACACTTATGTACAGGAGTAAACAAATAGTTTCAGAAAGAAATTGGGGCTGATTTAATTATATTTCTAAGAGATATTTAATATACCTGGGAAGAGAATGGGTGACTTTCCTTGGTGTGAAAGTAGATAAAGGCCCAAGTGTATCCAAAAAAAGAAGAACTACATCAGTAAGGGCTAAAGATGAAACCATTGCCAACACTTGGCTGGCAGCTTCAGATCTCATTTCACATCCTCAACCCACTCGTCTTCACAGTCCAGTATCTCCTAACCTAATGTTTTTTCATTAAAAAAGAAGCACTTGCTCTGTCATGGACCTGGTAATGACCCCATCCAGACACACAGCATTGTATCTCTTACATGAGAGAAGCGAGTTAAAGAAGTTTCTGGTGGTATCAAGGTCAGAGTTCTTAAAGCCAGTTTGACTTTGTTATAGCTTTACAGAGAGTGTGCTTACTGCGAAAAGCCTTTTGTAGAGTTTCTCTTCCAAAAAAACAACAACAACAAAAAAGATGCTCAGTGAACAGTGTGCCCCTGTAATATCACAAACACTTAAGAGTCTGGCTTTACAGCATCGGAAGTATTTCAGAATTTTTCCTTAAAGAATTTTACCAACCTCTACAGGGTTGAAGACATGATCAATTGTTAAACTACTCCACTAGTCCAGTGGAAGCTCAAGAATGCTGCCCAATCCCATTTTACGCTTGCCCAGAAAGCCAGATGACAAGGCCTAATGGTTGGAGAAGTGGGTTTGGGACTGAAAGGTCGCTGATTCAGGGAGTTGGCTGAAGTGCAGTTGAGCAAGATAACTAACCCATAACTGCTCTCTGGGTGCTGTAATGTGTGGCAGCCCACTGCTCCAAGTGTGTGTGTGTGTTCACATTGGATGAGTTAAATGCAGAACTTACAGTTTCCCTTGCAGAATTAATACAGTATAAAATAAACAAATGAAACAATAATAGTGGTATCTAACATAATGTAATAAAGTACAGCCATGTAGTTCGCTATTTACAAGCAGTGATTAAGATTAAGTGAAATGAATGAGTAAATTAATCACAGACCATAGTCATTATCCTCTTCTGATGAGGTTTTTGATGTATTATCTATCGGACTCTGGGGCTATCGGAACCAATAACCTGAACACTAAATAAGTTGTTGTTTTTTTTTTTTTCGGGTGCCTTGGCCACTGAATTGTGCATCCTTGATCCAGTACATGGGAACATGTTAGTGTAGAGGTTAGCACATCCACCTCACTGCAACAAGGTTCTGGGTTCGAGTCCCGGGCTCGGGCATTTCTGTGTGGGTTTCCTATGGGTACTCCGATTTCCTCCCACAGTCCAAAGACATGCACATTAGGCTAATTGGCAGTTCCAAATTGCGCCTATGTGCGATATCTTAAAAATAAATTTTTTTCTGGTCTTGCAAAGGTCTGGCAAGCTGTCCAGGGTGTACCCTGCCTTCACCGAGTGTTGGTTGAGAGCCTTCCTGCAACCACGATAGGATTGAGCAGTTCAGCAAATGATAAACCGTAATCCCTAACCCTAATGATCCAGTACACTGGTTTTATCTCCAAGCAAATTCAAACACACCTCTGTTAGCTGATCAAGCCCTTCTTATACAATGAAAAAGGAAGGTGCAAGACAAGAACACTTGAAAACTGTTCCCTCAGGAGTACAGTGTTGTTCTTTAAGAGACCTAACACACCCTTTGACTAGCAGAAATGGTACAAAGTGATGTAAAACAAAATATGGAACACATTTGTACCATTTTAACCTTAAAGGTTTCGGCAGCTATCTGCATAGTAGCAAGAGAAGAGTGGGCAAGATGTAAAGCCAATTATTCATTCATCCAATCATTTTCTGAACCGCTTAATCCTAATTAGGGTCTTGGGGAGGCTGGCGCCCATCTCAGCCGACTCTGGGCGAGGGCAGAGTACACCCTGGACAGCTCACCAGGCCATCACAGGGCAGAAACACGCTGATGGCTATGCAGCCCTTTTACGTACACACTGGTACCTTATTTTTTGTGAATCAATGAATAGGTGGTGAAGTAGGGTTGAAGCTGAAATCTTCAGGGAGGCAGATCTCAAGTAACAGATGTGCTGATAACTGCAGTTCACATTTGCATGCTAGATCACATTGCTGTAGAAAATGCTGTTCTTTACAAGCTACACGGTTCCATTCATTCAGTAATTCATTCATTCATTATCTGTACCGTTTTTCCTATTTTGGGTTTCGGGGGAAGTGATAGTCAATCCCAGCTGACTCTGGGCAAAAAGCGGGATATACTGTACAGCTTGCCAGCTCATTTCAGGGCCACACAACCAATCACACTCACATGGGGCAAAGTATACACAGTTAGTCTAATGTGCATGTTTTTAACCTGTGGGAGAAACCAAAGCAACCCATGACAAGAAAACATGTAAACTCCGCACAAAAATGCACTTGCCGACCATAGGGCTCAAGACCTTCTTGCTGTGAGGTGAGAATGCTAACCACTACATACACAGTGCTATACATGCTATTCGTATGAAGATGACAATGAAATGCAGAATACACACACACACACACACACACACACACACATTTATATAAATATAATATTTATTTCATAGTTTCCTTTAAACACCTATCAATACACTGACGACTTTATAATTATGGATTGGATGCATACATGGAAGGGAGGGGTGTACAAATGCCTGCTGGAGGGTTTCCTCAGCTGGGGTAGAGAAGCACCTCCAGCTGATCTTCAGAAAGTTTAAAAAGACCTGATAGAGGGCTTTAGGTGGAATAAAACATCAACTCCCATTAAGGTTCAGTCGACTGATGTAGACAGTGTACTCGGACACGAGGGAATCAGGGCTCTTGTAATGTACATCTGTGATTAGTTAGGCTACAAGGACATCCAGAGAGAAAACAACAGCAGACTCTTCTTTTCTTTTACAATCCTTTAATACATGATGACGTTAACATTTGCACTTGTTGTAACAGTCCATGGTGGCATGTATGGACTTCTTTGCTGGGTTATTCTGAGGCAGAGACCTAATAGAGATAAGAGTGGAGGATAAACGGAGGACAAAATCGAACCAATACTTAACAATGCTATGGATCGACTATAGAACAGCATCTTTTTGTCGCAGCAGTCTTTTGTGCTGGAACCTGTTTACATTCCCCAAGAGTGCTGTAACTATTATGTTCCCTGTCTCCGATTGGTCACTCACCAATGGTTCCAAAATGTACTTTATCCCTCTTTTGATTATCTGTAAGCAAGGACAGTTAATTATACCTAAAGGTTAGAACATTTCCCCTTGCTATTCAGTCAATCTACACAGTAGTTTACTGTCCCTGCCATTAGTCGATTTAATCGTGGCTCATTAGCATGAAAAGGAGTTCTGTATTTTAGCTTAGCATATTTACAGTACAAAACCCAGAGTTAGTTAGTGCCAAATTTGCAAAGTCTTGCCATCTATTGAATGAGTCTGTGTGTTTTGCCTTTAGATTAACAGTGTAGTCCCTGTTTACCAGTGAGCTGTGATTTCTTGGAACGTTTAATGGAAACTGCTTTCGATTGGTTGGGAAAAATTAACAAATACAGATGATATGGTATACGATTTGGAAAAATCAATTGAACGTTGTGGGCGACATGGTGGCGTAGTGGTTAGCACTTCCACCTCACAGTAAGAAGGTCCTGGGTTTGAGCCCTCTGTCCGGCGAGGACGTTTCTGTGTGGAGTTTGCATGTTCTCCCCGTGCTTGCATGGGCTTCCTCTCGGTACTCTGGTTTTCTTCCACAGTCCAAAGACCTCATTCCAAATTGCCCCTAGGGGTGAATGTGTGAATGGTTGTAGTTCTGGGAATTGGCTGGGATGTGCTCCAGTTTCCCGTGACCCTAATAAAGAATAAAGCAGTTCAAAATACACTCAACGAAAATATAAACGCAAAACTTTTGTTTTTGCTCCCATTTTTCATGAGCTGAACTCAAAGATCTAAAACTTTTTCTATGTACACAAAAGACTAATTTCTCTCAAATATTGTACACAAATGTGTCTAAATCTGTTTTAGTGAGCACTTCTCATTTGCCGAGATAATCCATCCACCTCACAGGTGTGGCATATCAAGCTGCTGATTAGACAGCATGAATATTGCACAGGTGTGCCTTAGGCTGGCCACAATAAAAGGCAACTCTAAAATGTGCAGGTTTACTGTATCGGGGAGGTCAGAAAACCAGTCAGTATCTGGTGTGACCACCATTTGCCACATGCAGTGCAACACATCTCCTTCCGTGAAGAGAACACCTCTCCAATGTGCCAGACGCCATTTAATGTGAGCATTTGCCCACTCAAGTTAGTTACGACGACGAACTGCAGTCAGGCTGAGACCCCGATGAGGACGACGAACATGCAGATGAGCTTCCCTGAGACAGTTTCTGACAGTTTGTGCAGAAATTCTTTGGTTATTCAAAGCGATTGTTGCAGCAGCTGTCCGGGTGGCTGGTCTCAGACAATCTTGGAGCTGAAGATGCTGGATGTGGAGGTCCTGGGCTGGTGTGGTTACACATGGTCTGTGGTTGTGAGGACGGGTGGATGTACTGCCAAATTCTCTGAAACGCCTTTGGAGACAGCTTATGGTAGAGAAATGAACATTCAATTTACGGGCAACAGCTGTGGTGGACATTCCCGCAGCCAGCATACCAATTGCATGCTCCGTCAAAACTTGCGACATCTGTGGTGTTGTGCTGTGTGATAAAACTGTACATTTTAGAGTGGCCTTTTATTGTGGCCAGCCTAAGGCACACCTGTGCAATATTCATGCTGTCTAATCAGCATCTTGATCTGCCACACCTGTAAGGTGGATGGATTATCTCGGCAAAGGAGAAGTGCTTACTAACACAGATTTGTGAACAATATTTGAGAGAAATGGGTCTTTTGTGTACATAGAGAAAGTTTTAGATCTGCGACCAGTCATGTCTGTGTGAATAATATTTAGTGAATGATTAAATTATTGTGTCTCAGAGTGAGACGACAGAGAAATAAAGCAGCTGAGTGAGAGTTCAGAGAAAACGTGAATAAACAGAGTGTACTGCCTGCCTGTCTCTGATTCTTCAGAATCACAAACCTGAGAGTTTCTACAATGTTATTCCAAGAAAGTTTTTTTTCTAGTAGAGGTTAACAGTATATGTAGCAACTTTTGACCGTTCTATTAATCAAACTGTACTGCAAAATGTCATAAGACACAAACTGAGTCACCAGAGGCTGTGAGTCTTATTGTCCTTAATTTTAGTATGCAGAAACCAAGAAATATTTCCGTGCATACCCTTCTGTCCTAGTTACAGTACAGTGAGTTGCAAAAGGATTCACACCACCATGGAAAATCAAAACAAAGTTAACTGACTTGTTGATTTGTGATGTTCTTCTGCCTTGTACCTCTTTATCACCCGTTTTCACAGTCTTCTGCACTTGTTGTGATGTCCTCTGTCACAATGCAGGACACCTGATGTGTGTCTGCTATTTATACTGAACCTATTGTAGATTTTTTCAAGTTAAATCACCCATGAAACATGAAAAGAATAACAATAACCCTTATATCTCACTCACTCACTCCTTTGCTGACCTGCTTATTCCTAGTAGGGTCACAGGGAGGCTCTTGGCTTTCTCAGCCATCACTGGGCGAAGGAGGAGTAAACCCTGGACAGATTGCCAGACCAACACAGAGCAATGCACACACAACTATTCACACACACACACACACACACACACACACACACACACACACTCACACCTAAGGGGCAATTTGGAACAGCCAATTAGGCTAATGGGTACGTCTTTGGACTGAGGGAGGAAACCGGAGTACCTGGAGAGAGAACATTTAAACTCCACACAGACACACCCGAGCCTGGGACTCGAACCCAGAACCTACTTGCTATGAGGTGGACAAGCTAATTGCTGCACCACTGTGCCAC
>JBCNYH010000016.1:5934786-5963615 GCA_039654325.1 Tandanus tandanus
AACACACACACACACACACACACACACACACACACACACACACACACACACACACACACACACACACAAACATTCACATTCACTCTCACACTTAGGGACAATTTAAAACAGCCAATTAGCCTAATGTGCATGTTTTCGGACTGTCGGAGGAAAACGGAGTACCTGGAGGAAACCCACGCAAGCATGGGGAGGACATGCAAACTCCACACAGAAACGCTCTCGCCGAGCCCGGACCTTCTTGCTGTGAGGTGGACGTGCTAACCACTACGCCACCATGCCACACCACAGTAATCCAGTCAGCCAATTATGGGGCAACAAAACAATGCATAAAATCACACAGAAGCCAATCAAAAACGAAATATTCATTTTCACATCAAACATTAAAATGTGGTCGCAGTGATCTTGTGGTAGTTGGTATCAAATGCGCAGGTTGGAATATTTTAGAAAACTGCTGATCTGGGGTTTTTACGCACAAGAGTCAGGAGTGGAAGCTGTGCAGGGAGAACAATGTTGTTAAAGAGTGAGGGAGAGGAGGATAGACTGGTTTGAGCTGATAGGACGTTTACAGAAATTACCAAAAATCATCTCTGAATGCGAAGCATATTGTATAGAAGCTTTGAAACAGCCACATGATTGGCTGATTAGAGAATCGCATGTTGTGTTGTGTGCATAAAAATATGTCCAGTCCAATCTTTTTCATGTGCACTTCATCCCTACATTAAGCCTATAAATATAGTACAGTTCTATAAGTGTAAGACCTTTTTTAGTGGCTTCCACCCAAAACAAAAGTTAAAATACAGCCTTCACCTTTAATAACTGATCATGATGGCATCACCCCAGCCACATAAAAAGGAGCAGGAAGACACGACTTATCATCACAGACCGCAGAAAATTAGTGTTGTTGCTTCTCCTCTATCATCTGGTTAATCCAGCCTGGCCTCCGACAGACTCCGACCCCCTCCACTTGAGGTCAGAGGCACAAAGATAGTGCTACTTTAGTGGGTTAGAGGGTGAAAAGCTTCAAAGTATGCATGATGAAATACAGTCTTGGTCGTATCAGTCACCCTTGGACTGCAGGACAAGTTTGGGAAAGTGTTTTATGGGTTGGCTGACCATTTTCTCCTTCTGCTTTCTTACCAGTTCTTACATCATTAATCATTCCCAGTGCTTTAGATGTTCTTATTTACGGGACAACTAATAGAGATAGTGTATTTGCTTTCGAGAAGGGCTGAAAAGTAAAGGTGAAATGTGTTTCTGTTGGAACCTGGGCATCACAGTACGCCCGAGTGCATCAACAATTTACCGATAGGTGAAGAATGTCACGTACAAACAGTATATTATGTTCAGCGCAGCATTTTCATAGTGTTGCTCTTTCAAGTGATATTGTATTCAGTGTGAATTTACACGTTGACATAATATGAAGTGAATTCAAGGCTGCATTTGCTAATTAATTCATTACTTAAAAGTGTACGCTCTAATTCTCAGTCAAGATCATGCCCGTGTCTCAACTTTTACGAGATGTAGTATGTAGGAGAAGGCCTGTAAAGCCTTATACAATTCCTAATATATTCCCATTACACCATCAGACCTTTTTCATTCATTGGATAAAAAAAAAAGTTGTGTAAACTGATTTGTGTGTGTGTGTGTGTGTGTGTGTGTGTGTGTGTGTGTGTGTGTGTGTGTGTGTGTGTGTGTGTGTGTGTGTATTGATATATATCAAGGGTGTTCTGTCAAAACCTTGTATGTCACTTTGAGTACTTTCAGGCACGTACGAGGTTTTGACACAACACCCTCGATCTGTATGTCACAGGGTGACCCAATAAAACCTCCACATTTCAAAATTAAATAATAAAGAAATCATAAAAAATAATAAAAATTATTATTTTCACACATGAAACTTCATTTAATACAGTTTTTATGCATCATGTTTTAAAGATGAACCTCCTCCAAATAGTAGCCATCATCGTCTTTACACTCTTGGAGGTGATTTCTGAAGGCTGCCATGGCTCGACGGGTCGTGTCGGGTGGAACCGCGGCGATCTCCTGCTGAATAGGAACCTTAAGGGCCTCAAGAGTTTGGGGTGGATGAGTGTACACTCTTGATTTAAGGTAGCACCACAGAAGAAACATCACAAGGGGCGAGGTCAGGGGAACGGACCGCCACCCGACATCACCACCAAACGAGATCACCCGATCCGGAAACATTTCCCTCAGCACTTCCAGTAATCTTCGAGCGGTGTGTGTCATAGCTTCATCTGACTGAAACCACACATCCACTTCTTCAACATCAAGGTGTTCAAGTTGGGGTTGGGCCACGAACAGACCTCAGCACCACCTCTCCTGCATCTCTAGGAATATTGTGTGCAGACAATGATGAGTAAAAACTGCACTGAATGAAGTTTTATGTATGCAAATAATAATTTGTGTGTTTGTGTGGGTGTGTGTTTATAATCTTTTAGAAATACTTGCAAAATGATAATAGTTATATAAAGTTTGCTCTTCTTTAAACCTAGCATGAGAGCGGAATAACTTGTCTTTAAAGGCGCCAAGGGACAGAATAGACTGGTTAATTTATTTCTCCAGACCGGAGGCGCTTGGCTCATGAGTTATCAGAATGGGTTGGCTGTTGATGAAACATTCACTCCTTTAATTGGCTGACACTTGTTTAACACAGATGTGTAACTCACATTAGCATATTTTAATTATATCACGATTCACCTTTGTGCAGCCCCAGATTACCACCACCAACTTAAAGATGGCATATGTTCACTCAGATATACTGTATGGTTCTTACAATGAAGTCAAGTTGCTGGAAGAGGTCCCGAGTTCTTTAAACTGCATGTTCTCCGGGCTCTTGTTTGCAATGGAGACATATACTGTATTATATGTTATATACTGTAGTATATAATAGAAAAACAATACAGTTAAAGGTTGTCCGGTACAGACACCAACACCTGGGAGCACACTGTGGATGACCGTGCACCTTAAAGGCTGGCAATGCAGAAAGATGTCAGGGTGTCCAAGAGTGCCCAAAACGGCACACTGGTAGAAAAGAGAGCGAGAAGAAAGGAGAGGTCAAGTTTTGTTCAGGCTTCCTTATCCTTCACCTGTACCCGCTGTGGACGAGACTGCCACTCCAGGGTGGGGCTTTACAGCCACTCCAGAAAATGTGAAAGACAGTGATGTACTTGCGTGCAGAGATACTTTGACTCTTTTGGTGTGCTACACCATTGTCAGCCATGATGAAGTGATGTCATAGTAAAGGTCACATATTACACTAATTTTCAGAAATGTATTTTTCATTACGGACACGCACGGTGCATCAAAGTACAAATTCTAATAAAAAAACTTCACAGTTTTTCAGGAAGCTCTTTCTACACCTCCCTCAGAAACAGTTTTTGAGTGCGCACACTGGATGGCCTGTTTGGATTCCTCCTCCCATTTATGGTCTTTCCGCTCTTTGTGCCTACTATGCTCTGATTGGCCACCTGAAAGCTCCATGCTCAGTGTGCTGGGAGGGAGATCGGGATGGGTGGATATACCACTATGTGGGGGTGGGGTGGGGGGATGGGAGTGTAGTCTGGAAATGCCAGCTAATCAGAATACCCAGCATGTGGTGACACAAAACAAAATTGACAAAAACCTTGTGTTTATGGAAAGCTCAGACATTCCAGAGGGAAAACTGAAACGTGGGCTAACGTCGTTATTTCGGTTCTATTTGTAGCACTTTTTCAAATGAAATTGTCGCTTTACAAAATAAAACCAATTACAAGCATCCCTAGTATCTGACACTGTGGTGCCGTGTAACATTTCTATTCAACACTGTAATAACACGTATGGGTCCAAAAGGTGGAAAAAGCAGGTTTTCTGAGTCAAAGTATTCAAAACAGAAGCATTTCCACTTCGTAGTTACCCTGTAACATGACAAGCTGCATTTTTTTTGATCACGGGAACTGTTTTGCTGATGTTCCACAGTATTACATGTACCTATAATCTCCTTAAAAGTACAACATTCTTTAATCCCACCACTCCATCTGTAGGTAATGTAATCACATGAGAAACAACCGCATCTTGGAAAGTTTCTGCAATTATTTTCACCTTTAGTGAATTTAATTTCGGAGGCTACATGCACATTCAGTCATAATGACTTCCTGGAAATGATCTGTACTTTGCTAACATTTCTGTGACCTGCTCCCTCTTCTCAGCCACAATATCCCACAATTCCACCGAGTTTATCAAAGACTGTGTGGGCGGATCAGTCATTTGAGCCTAGAGCAATTTGAGCAGACCTCTATACTGTGATAAGGCATCAACCAGCTTGGACCGGAGCCTAGACCCCCTCTACTGGGTTTTATCTGACACCCTGATGGAAAGAGTTACCTTGCTTCCACACTTCCCCCACATCTCCCTAATAGGAATCCCAATGTCCTTTGTGGCCATCATCACTCACACCTGCCCCATTCTTCCTTCCATATCTCCCTCATGACTGCTCATCTCTCTATACCGGCATGCTGCCAGGCTGCTATCAACATAGCCTCGTCCCACACATCTCCCTACTCCTGCCAGTCAATCCAGGGATGCAGCCCTCCCAGTGTTTGCCTAAATCTCCTCTTGGGCTCAGTGAAGCTTTCACAGCCCTCAAAAGGCCTTCTGTGAACCTGTATCTGGTACTCATATCCTTTGTTATTGCCACTCACCCTCAGGGCTTAACCTTGTGCCTTTTGAGGATACCAGAGGTGCCACAGACATGCCTCCAGTCTTCATTGAGCATTGATCAAATGAAGATTGTCAACAGGCTTGAACTCTTTCTGAGTTGCGGAGTTCACTAGCAGTGTGCTGCAGAGTTCATTGCTGATTTGTCTCAGCAGCGTAGACCACATAGTGTGTTCTCATCTATCTACCCAGCTCGGACCGTTAAATCAATGGTTGTGATGGTGCTGAAGTGACTTGCATGTTTAACAATGAGGGTCTGTTGTGATGACCTTTACTGTTGGCCAGCTATTCAAGGGTGTTGAATAGTTAACCATGGAAGCCTAGTCTCGCCTCTTGCCAGCACATGAAATATTGGCGAGAACCTATGGTTGTTGTTATGAGCAATAATCTAGCACGAGATGAGTGAAGAGTACGGAAATATTCCATCCTGTTCTCTCTAACAGTAGGAGGTGTTGGATTCACAGGGTGACCTTTTATGTTCAATCAGTTGAAGGAAACTAATGAGTATCCGTGCCCGTTGCTTTTCCTTCCGGGTTTGTTATCTAGTTCGGGTCGAATAAGATGAGCTTCCTAAAGAGAAGTGGGGCTTTGCTTCAGGTTGAAAGAACCGAACAGTGTGTGCAGATCTGCTTTTAATGATCAGAGTAAGGACACCTGGGCTCGAGCTCGAGGTTCGGCTTGCCTACATTGTTTGAACACAGCCTGCTTTCACTCTTGCGCAAACACTCACCTGCTCAAAATGTACGTTAGTGTGTTGACAATGAACATCACATGAATGAACATTACATCATGGAGGAAATGTTTTCTTAACCTGCATACCATTGCATAGCTTCGCTCTCCATGCAAGACCCATTAATCTTTCAGACAAACGGAGAGAGAGACAAAAAAAAATCTCCCTTCCCCAGAATCCCTCCCTGGGGGCCCCGTCGAGCTGGCTGTACCCAGCGGAACAAACCTTCACAGAGCTCAGAGTGAAGGTAAGTGGCCTTCTCCTGCTGCTGAGTGACAAAGGAAAGACAGATAGTGCTTTGCAGATAATTAGGAGTGACCATATAGTCTGATTTTTTTTTTCCATGTTCACATAGCTACAGAATCTCTGAGGCTGGATAATGAAAGTGGGCAAGATCACAGCTTCGGTGGGTACTGCTCTGGGAATACGACTGCAAAAAAGTTCATAGAGCAGCCATATGATGTCAGTCATGAAGATGAAAATGGCTTTTATTATTACACTAATATGATTTTGTATTGAATAAAATATTAATAATGGTAGATATTATTTTGAATCTAATTTGTTTTTTTAAATGCTATATTTCTGAGAATTCAGCAAATGCAGATATAACTAGAAAACCACTTGGAGAGCGCAGACCTCCGCCAGGGCCGTTCAGTACCCACATATGGTATTGTAAGAAATGCAGCATTTTAATAAATGCAATTTTTGTTTATTATTTGAGTCCTACAATGTTAATGTGCAGCCATTTATATGATTGTATTGTGTATAGGGCCTGCCTTGAATAAGAGGTCTTGTGCTCGGATGAGGAATGAAGTTTTAATAATTGGATTATTTTTGTGATAATTGGCCTAAAACTTGTACAGAAAGGTAAAGGAATGACATTACACCATCGAACGCAAGCCTGGAAGTTACGCTTCGGTATGGTCCGGACACAGTAAAGAAATCTTTAAAAATTCCCTGCATCCAGACAATAATCTGGATCACTGCCAAAATTTCATCGATTGTTCCTTGTATCATTTCTGACTCATCCTGAAAATTTCATCAAAATCTGTTCATAAATTTTGGAGTAATGTTGCTAACAGACAGACAAACAAACAAAGCAACGCCGGTAAATACATAACCTCCTTGGCGGAGGTAATAAAACAGTTATTACACTCAATCATGTCATACACAGCAAACTGCCAACTTAGCGCCACACCCCTAGACAGCTCTCAAGCCATGTACAACTTCCATCCATCCATTTGCCAAACCGCTTATTCCAACCAAGATCCTATCTCGGCTGACTCAGGGCGAAGGCAGGGTACACCCTGGAGAGCTGTCCTGTCCAGTCCAGGGCCAACACACACACAACCATTCACACTCACACCTTAGGGCAGTCTAGAACAGCCAGTGAGCCTAATGTGCATGTCTTTGGAGGAAACCCGAGTACCCAAAGGAAACCCACGCAAGCACCAGAGAAAACATGCAAACTCCACACAGAAACGTTCTCACCGAGCCCTGGACTCGAACCCAGGACCTTCTTGCTTTGAGGTGCTAACCACTACACCACCATGCCGCCTGCCATGTCAGAGTTGATTTTGTGAAATAACTGCTGAATATCCTTATATAAATAGCAACGCTGAAGAATTAGGCCATTAACAGACTCCCTTGAAGGTAAACCCAGGGACATGAAAGTCCAGGAACGCTACTGTTACTTTTGAGTAATGTCATACAACGGAATTATATTCAGATCCAAACCAATACCAACCTATTACTAAAACCCAATCAAACATCTCCATTTGCTAAACACCTTTAGGGTTGTCTTGGCAACCAACGTAGTCTGTTGCCCCAGGGAGCAAAGTCGAAATGCATAAGATCAAATGAGAAGTATATTTACATTAACAGTGCTCACGACTGCAGTAATTTTAAACGCACTAACGGAATTAGAGGCCTCGTCTCTCTCGGCCGTAATTAAAGAGGACAGGAGGCTCCTCAGATTTATGTGTTTCCTGAGTCCTTTGCTACAACAGAAATCAAAGGCCAGACACTGCGGTGCCTAAATATTTAAGACAGCTTGCTTTATCCTGGTGCCAGCTTTCTCAGCTCTTGACTTTTTTCTGAAAATTTCATGCTTTAAATGTGCATGTTTGTTTCACGTGCGTCTTTGTATCAGGAGAATAGCACGGTATGCGTGAGGAAATCAGGTGCATGTTAGAAGATTCGGCTTTAATCTTGTGCATGGGGTTAAAATGTATGCGTGTGACAACATGGCGTGAAATAGGAAGTTTTATGGGTATCAGTCAGGCTAGCAACAGGCATACATGGAAACTGGTATAATGCACTTTGTACTTTGTTCCTATGCTCTGATAGAGAGAAAAAACATTAGTGCAGTGATTAAGGGAACAGTCAGTTGAACCGCCCCAGATGTTGCTGTAATATGGATGGATTACAAATTACCAAGTTGTACATGGCAAAGCAAATCAATACCCATGGCAACAAAGTCTTGGCTGTGCTGGCAGAGAGTATCATGTGTTATGAATTATCTGTTACACTGTTCTTTTGGGGGTGTAGGTGTTAGCACGTCCGCCTCACAGCAAGAAGGTCCTCGGTTCAAGTCCTGGGTTGGGCGAGGGCATCTTTGTGTGGAGATTGCATGCTCTCTATGTGGGTTTCCTCCAGGTAATCTGGTTTCCTCCGACAGTCCAAAGACACGCACATGAGGCTAATTGGCTGTTCTACGTTGCCCCTAGGTGTGAGAGCGAGTGTGAATGGTTGTGTGAATGGTGACCATGCTATGGTCTGGTGTGCTGTCCAGGGTGTACCCCGCCTTCGCCCAGCGCTGGCTGTGATATGAGTTTATTAGATTTCCCTAGAATTTTGTCCCATGAAAGCCATAATGTCAGCGCAGATCAAACACAGTCAGGGAGTAGTTTTAAGGAATGTACAGGAGTAGGTGTTTAAAAATAGAATGCTTGGTGGGTCGCCAAATGGCTTGTCAACTAATCAGTCTCAAAGAAGCTGTGTCTAGCTCGAGATAATTAAGCTGAACAAAGTCTCGTCCACCTGACAGCACTCTGGTGCGTTTCTGATGTGTGTCTGGACGCAACCCAGATCCCTTTCATTACGAACTCAGAGAGGCCTGTTCGTGAATTAAATATTAAATATAAATTAAATATATTATTATTTTCGCGCACCATACTGTGCTGGCTTGAAACATTGCTCAAGGCACTTCAGGAATTGCCATTAAAAAGTCTAATTAAAGGATATAATTATGCCGTGATGAATAGATTTGTTAATTCATAGGATAAAGTAATAACCCTAGTAGGATGCATTTTGTGTTATCTGGCCATGAATGACCTGAGTTTCATTTCAGTGTGGGGGAAGAATGTGTTCTTTATGATGTAATAACAAAAAAGTCAAAAGGACAAAAAGAGATGTGAATACGCTACTAGTTGCTACTAGTTGTGTGTTTGTACAGTACTTATCCATTGGTTTAATTGGTTGCTGATACTGAGGTCATCGGCATTGTTTTCTTACCTCATACAACATCCAGAGCGAGAAAAACAGCCCTGTGCCATCCTTTCACAATATTTTCATCTGGTTTGTATGCGTATATTCATGTATGCTAATATATAGGGTTATATACCGGGGCCAGTGGCGTAGTGGTTAGGGTGCTGGGCTCATGATCAGGAGGTTGTGGGTTCGAACCCCCGTTAGAGCCACACCGTGCTAAAACCCCTGAGCAAGGTCTTAACCACAAGTGTGCCTCTGTCCACCCAGCAGTATAAATGGGTACCAGTAAAAAAAACAATGGGAACAATGGACTAGCGTCCCATCCAGGAGGAGTTGAACTCCTAGTCGCTTTACGCTACGGAAACTGGGGATAAGCACCGGCCTGATGAGCCAGTTGGCTCGGGTGTAAAAGCCAAACAGACTTACCATTTATGCTTAACCATAAAACACAATGCACCCCAGTGTTGGAGTTCATGGGAGTGTGTCTGAATCCCGCTGCATTGCACACGTTTGCTAAGGTATGATCTGGCTGTCAGGAGTAACTATTTTTACTAGATGGTTAAATTGACTTGAAAGAAAGAACAAGACTCAAGAATATAAGGGGAAAGGAAAAAAATTGTCATAAGTACATGAGAACACTGGGATATGATTGGCTCCCTGGGGATTATAAACATTACCTCGAGTGGATAATACCCGAATCCTAAGGATGTACACTTATGGTTTGTCCCGGTCACTTGGAGCAGGTGGCGTCATCATTCTCACACTTTAAAAATTAAAAAGAATTAAAATAAAAGACCATATATTTTAATTTATAAAGTTTTTTGTGCCTTTAGTCAAATCTGACTCTTGGGGACTTTATTCTCATAGAGTTCTTTTGGGACCATGCAGGTGTAGGTTGCCAGGTCTTTTTCCGAATCCTTAATTCATTCATTCATTCATTCATTCATTTATTCATCTATTTGCCGACCTGCTTAACCCTACTATGGTTGTGGGGAGGCTGGTGCCTATCTCAGCCGACTCTGGGAGAAGGTGGGTACACCCTGAAGAGCATGCCAGACTATTGCAGTGCCAACACACACCCAGCCATTCGCACTCTAGGGGCAATTTGGATCAGCTTGTTAGCCTAATGTGCATGTCTTTGGTCTGTGGAAGGAAACCGGAGTACCCAGAGGAAACCCACGCTAGCATGGGGAGAACATGCAAACCAAACATAAAAACACCCTCGCCCAGTCTGGGATTCAAACCCAGGACCTTCTTGGTTTGATGCGGACGTGCTAACCACTTCAGCACTGTATTATCACCTATGTAATCATGTAATTGTGTCTTTCTTTGTTTGCCCGGTTGTTCAATGATTTAACAGGTTTCTTGTTAAACTTTCCTAGAAAACATCATATTGTACAAGGTTGCATGTTGGTTCTTTTGTTTTTTGACCCATTGACCCCTCTCTAGCTGTTATCATATTATATTTCAGATTTCTACCAATAGATGAGTTGTGCTGCCTTGAATTGTTTATCTTAGATCTTCCTAAGTTTACTGGGCAATTGCAGAGGTTAAAGTACTGTTCTTTGTCAGATATATATTATAGATTATATATATATACATATAGAGCTGGCAGGCTGGACTGGTTGAAGGGTCAGATGTGTTCCTCACGTGTTCCATATTCGAGACGCTCAGGGGACATTGTGGGCACAATACAAGCAGCAAGAAACTCTTTAATCCACTTTTAAGAAACAGAGCTGTCAAGGCAAAGCAGTGATGACTGAGGATTCTACCGAGATGAGACACCTTAAGTGACCCTGCCAGGGTGAGCGGAACAAGACCATCAGCTATGCTGGGAGGGTCCTATACGAAATCTCATGACGTTTAACCTTCAGGAGAGGCAGAAGAAATGCATGATTTCTCTCTTTCCAATTTTTCCATTACTCTTTGTGTACGTTTGTCCTCTATAGTACATTCACTTCCCAGGTATATCAAATAAAGGTGAAATACAGTGTTATCTCTCACCTACTCACTCACTCATTCGCCGAACCGCTTAATCCTGCTATTAGAGGATATGGAGCCTATATCAGCCGACACTGGGCGAAGGCATGGTACAACCTGGACAGCTCACCAGACCATCGCAAGGCGACATACATACTAACCATTCACATTTACACTCACACCCAGGGGCAATTTGGAACCGCCCATTATCCTAATTTGCATGTCTTTGGACTGTGGGAGGAAACCGGAGTACCTGGATGAAACCCACGCAAAGCACTGAGAGAACATGCTCCACACAGAGCCCGGGACTCGAACCTGGGACTTGCTAACCACTATATCATGGTGCTTCCCTAGTGTTATCTCTTGGAAAAATCTTTTTTTCTTATTCCTTTCCAAAATGTATCCCTTCTTCCGTTTCTTAACACTTGATTTTGAACTTTTGCACCTTCTACGACCCTGTGTTGCAGTGCCAAGTTATCACGCATGCACAATCCTCGGGTCACCTGCTCTTGTTATTGTCATTGTAAACAGACACAGAACCAAAACGAGATATAAAACAGAGAAATAAGAGATACTGTGAGCTGGGGTGTTTTCACCAAGAAATCGGCCAAAAGGAACTGATAAAACAAGGAAGATAAAACACATAGCGAATATTTACTAGTGAGTGGACACCGTTAAAAGCTGCTTGTCTAATTTGAAAGGGGGCAGGGGTTGGTGGTGGTGAGGGGGGGGTGGATATACAATGTGTATTCACATGTTTATTTATAATCTAAGCTTAAAATATGGGTTAAATTATTTGGTGTCATGACACACATATTCTTTTCTAAAAAACACAGCCTGCTTGTTGTCGTTAACCCTCCAGGGCCAGGACCGAAGCGTCAAAGCTGATATCTAAAGTATGCCGGCAGAAGAAGATAAGAGGCGAGACATATGGCAAGGAATGTTTCAAGCTTTCGAGTGATGACAAAACTGCATGCTGTTGTTGTTTTCCCCCGAAATGCTTTCCCCGTAGCTGTTGCTCCTACGCGGAATGTGGATGGAGACTTAGTCCCTGCCACAGGAATGAAGGAATTAGAATCTGAGGAGAAATAGAGGAGAAATTCTTTTCATCTCTCATTTTCAATCCTGCAAATCCTGCAGCTCTCTTTGCGACTGTAGAGCTGGTGGTCAAGGCCAGAATAAGCCGGCTTTAGTCTCTCATCTGGCTTTCGGCGCACCTTTGTGTTTTGTTTGTGTGTGTGTGTGTGTGTGTGTGTGTGTGTGTGTGTGTGTGTGTGTGTGTGAGCGTGCAAGCAATTCTTCTATTGGTTTTATTCGTATTAAAGATCTTTAGCTGATGTGAAATTTATATCATATTATTTGTAAAAGCGTAGTGGTTAGCATGTCCGCCTAACAGCAAGAAGGTCCTGGGTTCGAGCATGTTGCATGTTCTACCTGTGCTTGTGTGGGTTTCTTCCGGGTACTCCAGTTTCCTCCGACAATCCAAAGACATGTGCATTAGGCTAATTGGCTGTTCCAAATTACCCCAAAGTGTGTGTGTGTGTGTGTGTGTGTGTGTGTGTGTGTGTGTGTGAATGGTTGTGTGTATGTTGCCCTGCAATAGTCTGGTGAGCTGTTCAGGGTGTACCCTATCTTCACCCAGTGTCAGTTGAGATTTTGCTCTGGCCTCCATGGGACCTTATAGTAGGAATACGGCCCTGGATTACTGACCAGAAGGTTGATGGTTCAAGCCTGAGTTCCACTGTTGGGCCCTTAAACCCCAGTGGCTCAGTTCCGCCTCAGTGGCGCAGAAGCCTTATTGGGTTTCCTGTGGCATTGACATGGGACATGTGGCCTTAATTTTTGTTCAGGCCGAGTTAGATCACTGCAGGATCAGAGCTTCTCACCCAGCATGAGAGCCACAATAAGAGTGAACTCCACAAAGGGTGATTTATGATGCTCCATCTCCCCAGCTGGTCCTTGGCTCCATCATCCATCTCCAAGTCTCAATCCATCCTTCTCGCAACCAGTTACTCTGCCAACCCTGCGGTTCACACACGTCGCCTGGCCTCAATTAGCACAGGAGATTCAAGCGTTGACCCAGGCTTGCAGGCCAGGCAAGCTAATGCATTACTAATGCATTAGGCCTTTATTGAACTCCAAAAAATCTACCTCTTCCAGGTATATTTTTGCCTTAGCTTGACTTTGACGTACCGCTTGACTCCCAGCTGGCATTCTGTGTTCGCGTAGGGGATTTGTACAAGGCTGTAATTAAAGCTGTGCAGCGAGTGGCATTCTCCAAGGAAGAGGTAGCCAGGTGGAGCTCGGGCAGAAACACAACCATCTGTCTAGCCCTGCAGAATGTGCAGGCTTAATTGGCCCTAGGCCTCTGAGAGTGCTTTTTCTGTGCTCGAAATGAGATTACATCTTTTCATTTGCATTTCTGCACTTTTGTTTCATGGCTGGATTGGATTTGAGCTCAAGTTGGCAGGTGGCTCTTTGTAAAGCTTGCACATTCTCGAAAGGCATCCACCTCGCATGCTTAACTGCTAAATGTTCCTTGAAATGTGCAAGAGAAAAAAAAAAAGTTCAGTTCAGCTCATCGAGGGATTTGAAGAGCTGTTTTCTGAATTTCCTAGTGTGTGTGTATGTTTTGGGTGGGATGCTGTGTGTGTGTGTGTGTGTGTGTGTGTGTGTGTGTGTGTGTGTGTGTGTGTGTGTGTGTGTGTGTACGTGCAGGTGTGCATGTGTGTGGGCGTGTGTGTGTGTGTGTGTGTGTGTGTGTCATAGTATGTTAATATACGTTTTGTGTTGCAAGATACAAGCAGCTAACAGCAGATGAACCTGTGAGTTTCTCAGGCACACACACACACACACACACACGCACATGCCGGCATGCACAGACTGGCAGGTGCCAATGGGCTCTAATGAGAACTCTTAAATCTCACACCCCATCTTGAGCTATGGCCTCTCACCTCATGTCCTCCCACAAGTACTTGCGGGCAGAGAGCAGTGATCTGCTGTGTGTGTGTGTGTGTGTGTGTGTGTGTGTGTGTGTGTGTGTGTGTGTGTGTGTGTGTGCGTTCGTGCGTGTGTGCAAATGCCAAATCCCACAATGCAAAGGCAAATAAAGTTCTTTCAAAAGAGTGGTGCTTTAAATATTTATTGGATATTTGAGTTACTTCAGAAGCACAGTGTGGCTGGAGTTAATAAGCAGCTACGAGGCTAAACTCTGAATTCTGATTTCTGTGTGTGTGTGTGTGTGTGTGTGTGTGTGTGTGTGTGTGTGCGTGCGTGCGTGCACGTGTGCTTTACTTCTCATGGGAATATCTGTACTGTAGAGTAAGTGTGCCACAAAGGGAATGTATCCATTCCAGAGCAGTGTGGGAGAAAACAGAGCAGAAAGGACAAATAGCCAGTGTTAAGACCTTGGATCTTCAAACCAAACATGTGCTTTTGCTAGAAGAATTCGGCACACAGTTCACACACACACACACACGCGCACACACACACACACACACACACACACAGAGAGAGAGAGAGAAATCAGGAAATCAAGTTTTCTGTCATCACATGATTCTACTTCAGCTTGCGATACTTACATACTACAGTCAATATGTAGGGTAAAGATGGAACCTGCATTTTAAGAGAGATGTGTGTGTGTGTGTGTGTGTGTGTGTGTGTGTGTGTGTGTGTGTGTGTGTGTATGTTTCTGTCTGTCTCTTCAGCACTAAGATTATCGGATCAAGTTTTACCTTCTTCACAGCTTTTGTAAAATTCTGTCTGAATAAATGCAAGTCATGGTGGCAAAGTGGTTCGCACATCCACCTCACAGCAAGAAGCTCCTGGGTTCGAGTCCCAGGCTCGGGTGTTTCTGTGTGGAGTTTGCATGTGCTTGAGTGGGTTTCCTCCAGGTACTCCCACGGTTTCCTCCCACAGTCCAAAGACATGCTCATAAGGATAATTGGCTGTTACAAATTGCCCCTAGGTGTGAGTGTGAGTGTAAATGGGTGTGTATGTGTTGCCCTGTGATGGAGAGGCAAGCTGTTCAGGGTGTACCCTGCTTTCGCCCAGTGACGGCTGATATAGGATCCAGCCTCCCCGCGACTGGAGTAGGATTAAACCATTCGGCATATGAGTGAGTGAGTGAGTGAATGCAAGTGATTGCAGCATGGTGGCGTAGTGGTTAGCCCGTCTGCCTTACAGCAAGAGGGTCCTGGGTTTGAGTCCCGGCCTCGGCGAGGGCATTTCTCTGTAGAGTTTGCATGTTCTCCTTGTGCTTGTGTGGGTTTGAATGGGGGTGTGTGGGTTGGTCCCGCTGTTCAGGGTGTACCCTGTCTTTGCCCGGAGTTGGCTGAGATAGGCTCCAGCCTCCCCGTGACTCTAATATTATTTGAAATGAAAGCAAATGTTTTATTTCCTCATTTTATTTATGGAGCGCAATGTTCGAATAACATGAACTCATGTGTCATGCACTTACTGGAGTCACTGTTTCTCTCTGGGTGAATGATTAATTTTGTTCCATGTCCATATGCACTATGAAGGGTAGAAACAGCAGTCTCAGTGACTATAAATAGGCAATCCGTTCGAGATTTGGCCTCACAGTGTGGGAGTATCAAAGAAACGCACGCAGCTAAATAGGAGTAACGGAAACTATTGTATGATGAAATAATGTTTTGTCCTAATTTTCTTTCCTTAATTAGGAAAATTATTTATTTTAACTTCAGTTGGTTATGCAACACATAGCGTAGCTCTATTACAACTCTATTATTTTGTCTGTGACTATATAAAATAATGAATCATTTTAAAATAATTAAGACTCTCACTTTCTACACTAATTAAAACTGTAATACAAATTTAAAACCATTTGACGGTAGCAGACGTGTGTTTGAGGTTAATGCTGTGTGTGTGTGTGCGTGTGCGCGTGCGCGTGCGCGTGTGCGTGTGTGTGTGTGTGTGTGTGTGTGTGTGTGTGTGTGTGTGTGTGTGTGTGTGTGTGTTGGGATTGGTTCAAAATAGTTCAGGCCCCAGTGAACAGCAGTATGATTTAGTGCTCTGCCTTCATTCATATCCTTTCCTCCAAGTGCTACAGAACCATTTCTCCTGGTTTAATCCCTTAATAATCTCCAACTGAACCACAGTGTCTGAAGGTATCCAAAGGAACATGTGTAACGACAACAGTGGATACTGTTTCCCTATTTCCACCCTCCAGACCGAGAAAACCCCTTACTCATGTGAACCATCTTTTTACTTTTAACCCATTTTCAGTAAACCTGATTCAAGCTTGCTTTTTTCTCGAATATATAATCGGAATTCCTAATTGCAACATCCGTGAGTAAGAGGCATGTGTGGCAAGTGGGTAAATGCAGCATGCTGTTTAATAGGGCAAATCCAATTATCATAGTCAGACTCTGTGGCGGGGTTCAAAACAAATACAGGCAGACAACATCAGTCAAGGATAATACATAACCACAAACAAGAATATACTAGATAACGTCATGTCATTTTCTGAACCAATTTATCCTTTATTAGGGTCGCGGGGAGGCTGAAGCCTCTCTCAGCCGACAATGGGCGAAGGCGGGGCACACCCTGACCAGCTCGCCACTCCACACATGGCCAACATACAACCACTCACAATCAGACCTAGGAGCAATCGAGAATATCCAATTAACCTGATGTGTATGTCTTGGGACTGTGGGAGGAAACCCGGAGGAAACTCATGGAAGCACGGGAGAACATGCACACTACACACAGAAACGGCCTCGTCAGGCACCAGGCTCGAACCCAGGATCTCCTTGCTATGAGGCGGACATGCTTACCACTACGCCACTGTGCTGCCCTCATTCACTCACTCATTCACTCACTCATTCACTTGCCAAACCACTTAATCCAACTAGGGTCGCAGGGAGGTTGGAGCCTATCTCAGTTGATACTGGGAAAAGGCGGGGCACCTTTGCACCCACAGCTTGCCAGACCATCGCAGAGCCAACAAATACAATCATTCAAACTCACACCTAGGGGCAAGTCGGAACAGCCAATTATCCCAATGTGCATGTCTTTGGACCATGGGAGGAAACCGGAGTACCCAGAGAAAACGGAAACCCACTCAAGAACGGGAGAACATGCAAACTACACACAGAAACGCCCTCGTCGGGCACTGGGCTCGAACCAAGGACCTCCTTGCTGTGAGGCGGACATGCTAACCAATACACCACACTATACTAGAAAAATAATACTGTTAGAATATTCTACACTATATCCTTCATATAATAATAATGCTGTAAGTGTTTACAGATAATAGTAATACTAGAAACCAGAGAAAATGTGCTGGACCCAGACTGAGCATAAAGTAGATAAAGAATGACGCCCATAGGTCATTAAACAGGGATAGGGATCCGATATGTTTCTATAAATGCATCCATTTTTACATAATCAGAACACACATGGAAACCTAAATTCAGGAGTTGAGAATTTATATCCTCGTAATGACCCAAGGAGCCATGGATGAGCCATTTGCTCCAGAGGCCTTGACAGCTGGAGATGTTCTTGATTGGAGACATGTTAGGAAGGCTGGGCTGCGGCTCTGTTTTAATGCCCAATATCAGATTACAGATGAGATCCAATCTCTCAAACAGGCCGAGCAGATGCACGGAAATGAAGGCTGTGGTGAATGGTATTGAACCAACGAGAAATGAGACAAAAGCAATTTTCCAACGTCGAGTCAGTTTTCATTTCGGCTGTTGTTTAATTTTCAGGCAGTATGTTTAATAATTGCTCAGTAAGAGCCTATGGATGAAGGCCAACCACTATAGGAAGGTCTTGGGCAAAAGATTTCCTGGTTGGATGGCTATGGAGGCTTACAGGATGCGTTCTTTCTTACGACCAGGCCACCATCAAGGTAGCACTCAGCATCCTTAATGTAACGCATTAAGAAGCCATGATTGCAAAGTGCACTTACCTGCCCAACATGACTAATGTCTGGAGAGGATTTTTATAGGGCCCATGGTTTTTCCTTTTGCATTTGCTTTTTCGTTTTTCTTTCTAACTCTCGCACTGCTTTCTCTAGGTTTCCTCATTTCCTTCCCTCCATGTCTCTGACAGTCATATATACGACTGAGTAGGAAAGACTGATAAAAGGAAAAGATGCAGCATAATGGTTATTTTTGTCTCATGTCGAGAGCACTGTTCTGGCTTTTGAAGGTGCTTTGAATTTTTTGGCGCATCACAGCGCTCTTCTGGCTGTCATCCGCCGAGTATTAACCCCAGGCCAAGTGCCTTCTTTTTTCGAAAATGGGATTGACCTATAGACAGCTAAAAGCATGTGACTCGGTTCTTTCATGTTCCTATCATATTTCACGGTTAGACTTGGTATCAGCAGCTCTGACATCGGGAATGTTGATTTATTGGAAGATACGCTGATTAGCCATAACGTTAACACTGACTTGTTTACGGCTACACAGCCCCAAAACGCAGCAAGCCGCAGTGCACTGTGTGTCCTGTCTTCTTTCTATCATATCCAGCATTACCAGTTATAGCAGTTTGTGTGGGATCAGACCAGACGTACTAGCCTTCATTCACCATACGCATCAGTGAGCCTTAGGCACCCATAACACTCTTGCCAGGTCACCGGTTGTCCTTCCTTGGACCACCTTCAGTCGGTTCTTACCAATCCATACCAGGAACCCCTCACAAGATCTGCGGTTTTGAAGATGAATAAAGACATTATTATGCGGACCTTGTCAAAGTCACTCAGATTCTTACGCTTGCTCGTTTTTCCTGCTTGCAACACATCAATTTTGAGAATTAACATTTTTAATACTATTATTATTTATTTATTTATTTTAATCAACCCATCCAAAATGAGCACACACACACACACACACACACACACACACACACACTCACGTAAACAGTGGGCTGCCACACATTGGGCTGCCTGGAGAGCAGTTGGGAGATAGGTGCCTTGCTCAAGGGCACTTCAGCCATTAATGTGGAGGAAGGGAAGGTGCAGCTCACTCCCCCCGCTGCCACCCATTCTTCCTGCTGGCTCGGGAATTGAACCAGCGACCTTTAGGTCCCAAAGCTCTAACCATTAGGCCATGGCTGCCCCTGTTCACATTCTGATTAATACACCCCTTGGCCGGTGCCACTGTAACAAAATAATTAATAAATATTCATCGAAGGTGAGGTGGAATGGACATCGTAGCTCTGTGAAGGGAAGAGAAACCAGGCAAGGCCTCGACTCAGACTCTAGGATGCAGCCAAAAGAAACATGAAATGGAAGGATATAGATAGGCATAGATATTGAATGGCAGCAATAGGCCGAAATTGAGGAGTATAATAAGACCCTAGAGACTACATGAAACCGTCGTCATCATCATTTAAAAAACAACAAAATCTTAGAGTTTGGAGTTTATTATACATCTTTTAATCTTGACAGAGACCGGTTAGGCATAAGCGTTGATTAGAGCAGACCAATCAAATCATGCCATTCCTGTGTAGTATAGACTAATCAATTTTATTTACTTCACCTGTCAATCAATGGTCAAATGTTTTGTAATGGTATGTTCCTGACTTGGCGTCAGCACCTCTGCCATTAGGAGTGTTAATTTATTTAAAAATAAATATATTGATATTTTTTAGGAAAAGAAAGGATAAGAGGTGCTAATGAGTTACACCTGCAATTATAAATCAAGCACTAAAAACAGGGGGTGGGTTGTTCCAGGCAGATACACCCAACCTATAAAAAAATAATTGCACCCTTTTATAATATCTCTGTGGAAACATTTTGGTGCATGTGCTGTTATATGTGAACACTAATTGGATTTTTGTTGCAGCAATGAGACCCAGACAACAAATAGTTTTTCCATAATGCATAGGAAATATAAGTGGATGATACCAGAAAACACTACTAGTGGAGAGAAACTGAAAACCAAAGGCCAAAGGTCAGTAGCTGGAATGAAGAAGGGCAGAAAAACGCGGCATGCCAGCTATCCCACTGAGCATCATTTGCTGGTATAAGGGAATGCTTATTGGCTATACAAGGCTAGCAAAAGCTTTTTGGTTTACAGCAAACACTTCTTGCTCAAGGCTTCCTGCTCTGATAAAAAAAAAAAAAAAAAAAAAGCACAGCACCATGCCATAAGCATAATATAAAAATGATAATTCTGTAGCTTCTATAGGACTATAGGGTCAACATCTACATGCTGCATCAGTTGTGGAGAATATTTCATATTGTCCCTGGTCCCAGAGGTGCTTGACTTCAGCGGAAAAGGAACAGTAAGTGCAAATTGAAGACTTTGTCTGACCGAGAGGAAAAAGGATTGAATTTGGCTCGCGCAGGTGGGGGGAATGAATAGTCCCCTTGAGAGAGACTTTGTGGCCCGAGGGGCTTCAGCTTGTAATTCAGGGCCATACTTTAGCTCATGACCAAAGCTCTACCTTAGAGAGAAATCTTTCACTACACATGGCAGTATGGTTCCGAGCTGAGAGGGTCATCACTGATCTGAAATACACAGCACCTCGGAAGGAACGGAAAGAATATGATGAGTGGCTAGGTAGACAGGACGATGCGAGTCGATTATTACCTGCTCTTAGAGGCACTTAGATGTACTCAACTTGCATAATAGGTCTCATGCAGGGACTTTAGCAAAGACTTAGCCCCTCTCTTCAGCTCCAATGCCAATTAGAGTGGCTGGAGTCTGTCGGTATAATATTAGCTTTGTCTTAGCGTTGCAGTGGGTCTGTTTACTGCAGACAAATACATGCAAATGAGAGTGAGAATAACAAAAGGCATTGGCTTTACTCTGATGATTATCACTGCGCAGAAATGTTTGTGCAACTGTCTGATTTCTCTCATTCTACTGACGACAAAATAAGGGGAGATAATACGGCTTTTCGGTGGCTCCTGGTGATTTTGGAACGGTTGTAATAATACTTTGTTTGTAGTGTGAGTGAATGTAATAGTGTGTACCATGCTCTCTGAATTTTTTTTTTTTAATCTGATTAGTTAGAAGGTATCTGTAACAGCACAACTGACTTTACTGAGGCTGTAATTCAAGTCACAGGTTTCATCAACATGAAACTCCACATAGAAACGCCCTCGCCGAGCACAGGACTCGAACCCAGGACATTTTTGCTGTGAGGCGGACATGCTAACGACTACACCACCGTGCTGCCCTACTCATCATCACTCACTCACTTATTAGCCAAACCGCTTAATACTACTAGGGTTGAGGGGAGGCTGGAGCCTGTTTCAGCCAACCCTGGGCGAAGGCGGGGTACACCCTGACCAGCTCACCAATTCATTGCAGAGCTAACACACACAGCCATTCACACTCATACTCACACCTAGGGGTCATTTGAAAAAGCCAATTAGCCTAAAGTGCATGTTTTTGGACTGTGGGAGGAAACCGGAGTACCCAGAGGAAACCCACGTAATCACAGGGAGAACATGCAATCTCCACACAGAAACGTCTTCGTCAGTCTGTAACTCGAGCCCAGGATCTTCTTGTTGTGAGGTGGACGTGCTAACCACTACACCACTGTGCCACCCCATGTAACTTTTAATGGTTTAAAAGTATAACATGTTGCTTAGTAACTAATTCAATATTGTAATCGTTGAGGCGGCACGGTGGTATGGTTTTGTGTGTGTTGGCCCTGCGATGGCCTGGCGAGCTGTTCAGGGTGTACCCCGCCCTCCAGCAGAGTGGGCTGAGATGGACCCTAATTAGGATTAAATGGATTAGAAAATGAATGAATTAAGGAATGTAATTGTTGGCGAAATGATGTGGTGTCTCAAACACAGTGAATTCTGATAAACTCTCGTCATTGTTTCTAATTTCCTTTACTATGTAAAGCTGCTTTGTGACAATGTCAATTGTAAAAAGCGCTATACAAATAAAACTGAATTGAATTAATTTGACTAAAATGTATATTAGAGAAGGCCGCCTCACAGCAAGATGGTCCTGGGTTCGAGTCCCAGGCTCAGGTGTTTCTATGTGAAGTTTGCATGTTCTCCCCGTGCTTACATGGGTTTCCTCTGGGTAGTCCAGTTCCTAATTGCCCCTAGGTGTGAGTGCGAATGTTTTTTTTGTTTTTTTTGTTCGTGTGATGGGGTGATGGGGGGAGATAGGGTTCAGCCTCCCCATAACCCTAATAGGAGTAAGCGGTTCGGCAAATGAGTGAGTGAGTAAGATGATAATGACCAGCCCAGCCGCGAGACAGGGACACACAAATATCTAGTATATTTGTGTTATAATTAATTTAGGAAGCAATGCTCTCGTAGTTATGGCTTTAAGATAGAGAGAAAATGAGTTCATATTCACACTCTAATGCCATTGAGGATGACTGTTAACCTTCTGATTGGATTGTAATCTTGCCTCTGCTAAGTGCTTTGCTAAGTGAATAAAAGTAAATGTTGTGGTCATCTAGCAAGAACCTGGTTATCAGTAATCTCTGTTTTGGAACTGGAGAAATCCATCTGAATTACACAGGGACTGAAACCATTTTAACTTTTTTTTTTAAGCAGGAAGAGATATTTCAGTTCCTCGTGAAATCCATTAAATTTATTTTACGGTTTTAAGTGTGGGAAAATGCAGATTTTTATCAAAAGGAGCCCTGGGGGCATAATTCTGGCAAGGTTATAACAGAAAAGCAGTTTTAAAGATGGTTAGCGCAGTACCAATCGGTGTGTGCCATTCCTTTCCCATGTTGCATTGCCAAAGAGCGTGAACCTGCTAGTTTCTGTGGCAGCTAAGGCTCCTTTTAGTCTCATAACAGATGGAAAGAATCTTTCACTATTTTTCACCCCCTCCCTTCTCTCTCTGTCAACACGTCACGATTCAGTGCCTGCCGTTGCTTGTTTTTTAATGTCAGATCATCTATGTCTGGAATGCACAAACTAACCGAACCTCCAACTGTTAAAAAAGCCACATAGAAATCAAACATGTCGTTACAGAGCTTATCACCTTTCCCACATTACTGTCTAGTGCGTGCATGCAGTAAGTCATGTAGCATATAACAGTGCAGTAAAAAGGTTCAAATCATTGTCATTTTTATGGTCGTTAATATTCCTTCACTGCTCAGGTGTTGTCCCAGTAACACTAGTGTGACTTACATATAGTGAGCAGCAACTCTGTTTCTGGATTCCCCACTTTGCTTGTGTGACATTAACACTCTTACCTCCGCTGCTTGCTGAGAGAGGTTATGTATTCACCAGCATTAGTTGTATTTGCTTGATAGCAGGATTGCACAAAAACTAAGAAACCAATTTTCACCAAACTTGGTGGAGGGATGGAGTATAGGCCTGGCAATAACCGGTAACTTCTTGGAGCAGATCTGGGTCACGATACGGATCCAGGAATGCATTTCTTTTTCCACAAGCATTTAATAAAGGATTTCGTTCTGTAAGCAGGATTACACAAAAACTACTGATCTGATTTTCATCATTATTGGTGGAGGGGTGGGGCCTGGGCCTAGAAAAAAACCAGTAATCTCTGCATGGGATCATGTTGGAAAAAAAAATATCCCTAAATCCTGAAAAATCCCCATCTTTACTTATCGTGGGGCAAAATGTTCATCCGATGCCCACTAGGGGGGGACATTCCATTATATCGATGCCAAGTTATAATAATCCATTTGTGCCTTGCGGAGGCTCTATGAGTGCCTCTCTAGTTTACTTCAAGTGCAACCTCTCAGGCTGTAGCTGAGAAAGAACCGAAAATCACTTAAGCGAGCTAGTGTGCAATTCCTGATTTGTAGGATGAGTCAAGACGAGATTTGCAGGCAATTCACTGTAAATCGTTTGGCAGCTTAAGCTAGAGAGTGAGATGGGGAGAGAAATGGAAATGGGGAAAGAAAAAGGAAAATTGAGAAATATTGACAGCAGATGAGATTGAGAACAGGAAGCCAGAGGCGGTGTGGACGACCTGGCTATCCACTGAGAGCAGCTACTCCTCATTCCATCAAGTCAATTATTTCAGCACTACAGCACCTCCAGCGTGCTGCATAGGCAGGTCAATTAGCCTGCATGCTTCAACTGAGCAGCGCTGGAGGGAGTCATGCAAAAGAAAGATGGGATTTTCCTCTCGTTTCTGAAGCTTAATGAAGACCTTGGAAACAAAAGGATGGCCTTAACTAACTCTGACATTGCTTATGTTCCTGCAAGGTGTGTGTGTGTGTGTGTGTGTGTGTGTGTGTGTGTGTGTGTGTGTGTGTGTGTCCCAGTTTCATACCTGCTACTTCTTATTAGTGCAAGTTGTAGACGTCTGAAGCATTGATCCTATTTATTTGCATTTTAAAAGAGTTCTTCTTGTAACAGCAATAGACAGAATGTGATTTCTTTTGATCTGCACACTTCAGCACACATCTACTTATCCCCTCTGCCCATATTTAGATCCCCTACTGTGTAAAACAATGTTTTTTAAATGAAGGATAGTTTTTCATTTGGACCACCAGATGTTGTGCATGGATTCTACAAATTTGAGGCCTTGCAGAAACATTTAGGTCCACCAGCTCTAAATCCCCCAAAACCCCTGCTATTAAATGATACTTTAGCACTCTCAGAAGTAGAGGAAGTAGAGGAAATGGACTTTGGGTGACTGAGCACATTAGCATCGAAATGCTATGTTCAAATCGATCGTACGATTTCTTCAGACAGTGCATCTCCATGCACATTTTAGGTATGCCAGAAATGTAGGCTGCAACTGAAGCTGCCGTATGAATGGAGTGATGGCTACATCCTGAAAGGACATTCTGTTCAAATAACCACGAAGTGAAGAATGCTTTGTTAAGAACGCCACTTTCAAGGCCATTCATCGTTTAGATTTTTCAGCGATGTTGGACAGCAAAGGCACAAGCACATCAGACTTTATGGTATAATGTAAATAGTTTTATTATGTAAAAATAACCTTGGAGATAAATGGTTAGTTTGATAAGTGCAGCATTATCTGTGGCTTAATCCTTCTAGGGTCGCGGTGAGGCTGGAGCCTATCTCGGCCGACACTGGGCGAAGGCGGGGACCTTCACAGGGCCAACACACACAACCGTTCACACTCACACTCACTCACACATACGGGCAGTTTTGAACAGTCAGTTAGCCTAATGTGCATGTCTTTGGACTGTTGGAAGAAACCGGAGTACCCGGAGGAAACCCACACAAGCATGGGGAGAGCATGCAAACTCCACACAGAAACACTCAAGCCCGGGACTCTCTTGCTGTGAGGCAGACGTGCTAACCACTACGCCACCATGTCACCCCAACCCTGTTCTATACTAGTTAAATGTTAGTGCAGCTCACTCCGGGCTTTTTTTCTTTTTGACATGGCCATTTTGTGTGATTTAGCACCAGGGATGTGCCGTTAAAGAAACCACGCAGCTAGACTGCAGCCCTGACTTTGGGATGCAGCTATTATTATTTATTGCCTGTCGGAGAAGAGAATTGTGGCATTGAAGGTAGGATGGGTATATATAAATGGAAACAGAGGTACAGTTACTGCAGGTAGGCTTATAGCTTGGACTGTGTTGAGTGTGAAGTCAAGCAGTGAGCTTTCAGAAATGGGCGTCATGTGTTCAGAAAGAAAAAAAAAAACCAGCGTGTGTTGAAATGTCAGTCATTTCAGCTCACACAGACTAATGCATTTATTATGGTTAAATCAAACAACGTCTGCTGTCATACCAAGTCCAGTTCCACTGCACAAATATTTGCTCATTTTCTTTTCAGGCAGAAAGAGAGAAAGCGTAAATGTCATAAATTCTCTTGGAGGTTGGAAAGTTAAGCAGGTCCAGGAACGCAGTATGTCATCGTCATCCATTGATCAGCTCACCGGTGTCCTGGCAGCAACGTTGCACTACCTATTTCTTTTCTTTTAATTTCTATTTTGTATTTTCCATTGTTTTTATACCACTCTGGGGATCACTCACTCATTTGCCGAGTCGCTTAATCCTACTATGGTCATGGGGAGGCTGGAGCCTATCTCCGCCGACTCTTGGCAAAGGCAGGACATATCTTGAATGGCTCGCCATTCCATCACAGGGACAACGAACACAGCCATGTACACTCATACTCACACCTACAGGCAATTTGGAACAACCAATTATCCTAATGTGTGTGTTTTTGGACTGCTGGAAACCGGTGTACCCAGAGGAAACCCACACAAGCATGGGAAAACATGTAAACTCCTCACAGAAACACCCTCGCCAGGATGTTCTTGCTGTGAGGCGGACGTGCTAAGCACTACACCACCATTTCTCCCTCGCGTTATCTCTTGGAAATAAAATGAAATCGTCTGCGTTGTCTTTCTGAAACCATTTGCTTACTCCTGTACACGTGTTAATGGACCAGGTGCGATGATATTAGTAAATGTCGCCATCTTTTTTTTTATTTCTCTCTCAAAATCGTACCCGTTCTTCCTTTTGTTGAACTTTTGCACTTTCAACGAACCTGTGTTGCAGTCACCAAGAAACTGTTGTATTTAGGCGGACGTGTGTGAGGAGGACGTGCTAACCGCTACGCCACCATGCTCCCTTGCTCTGGGGATGTTGGTATGATTTTGGTCCTTCATAGCTGAAATCTGTCAATGCTGCCCTGTCTTGTGACTTGCTCATGAAGAAGGGCAAGCCATCATTTTAAAGAGATAAATGAGGCAGAAGAAAGATTGAGGTGGGGTTAAACAATGCCTCCTTTTACAACATGCTTGCGTTGCCCGGAGATTGCACTTAGCCATCATCACAGAGATGATTATGAGGTTGAGTGTAAATGCCGCACAGACAGCTGCAACAGCCGCTCCCGATGAGTGATGGAATAACTAGTGACAAAGACATTTAATAAATAAATCAATAAATAAATGACATTTTTATATTGTAATGGCTGAAACGAGTAGCCAGTCAGATTAGACCGAATGATTTGACAAATGTGTTGTTGATCCCAGTTGAGGCAAGATGCAGCTTCTGGTTACAAGCCTTAATTAAGCTTTACAAACTACCACTTACTGTCAGGCCAGATGGAGGCATAAACATGCTGATGGTTGGTACTGATGCATATGCTGTGATTGTTTTGGCATTTTAACCAGAGACAGAATCCATTAAGTTGCCTGAGCTCAATTCAGTTGACCTGAGTACCTCTGTTGGGAGTTTGTGAAGTATCCTATTTAAGAGCGAGTGCTGAATGCCACAGATGGTACAACTGCTCTCCTGCAAGAGTCAATACTGGATACATCTCCCTCTGGATCAAGAGCAATGTGATTTTGTTCAGAGCGCCCGGAACTCTTAACCTCGCCTCTCCGAGGAGAGGTCCCGCCTGCCAAGTTTCTGTTTAAAAATTCAAGAATGAAAATAAAGGATTAGGTTGAGCCAAGAGGATCAAATCACAAAGCTAAGTTGTTATGCTGCTTTTTATACCCGAACACCATGCCTACCTATAAACCACCACAATTTGTATGCTGGTCCTGATGGCTTTTTATACCCAAGGATCCTCGTTCCTTCCTGTACGTTGGGCTGTTCCGCAGGACTGACTGCTACGTGGAAATGAGCAGGGATGTGTGTTGTTATGAAGCAGAACTTACACAGTGTGAGGCTTATAGTCTCGAACCCTGACGCTTCACTAGACTCAATATGCTGGAAGATGAGGAGGGCATTCTGGCATTAGAGTTGATGAGGGATGAACAATAACTGTGTGTTCATTACTGCTGCCGACACACACACACTAGCAATTTTCATCTCCCTCTCTTCTTCTGTTTCTCTCTCAGTACTGTAATGTGGGCTTTTTTTTCCCCCTCAAAGGATTTTAAGGATCATGCTGATCCTGATTATGTTCATTTAACAAGTTGTGGTTTTCTGCAACCTTTAAAATCGAAATGCTTCAACATTTTAAATTGGGATGTTCAGATTACAGCAAACAAAAATTACGATGATCATGGCTCTATGAGCCATCTAAAAGACTAATTCAACCAATTATATTTCTTTGTACACTCCAGGCTTCAAGCTATTACCATTTTAACTGTTATCTATTGTCATAAAGCTTTCCACAAGCCTTTAAGCTGCTAGGATATTTCCAGATTTGAAGCTTAATACCACAAACATCCTGTCTGCTTTCAGCCTGTTAACCCTCGAGAAACATTTTTGCTTTTGATTCCTGGCATTTGACCAAGGCACAAATCCTCCCCTACATCCAACCACTTAAACATAAATACCCTTATCAAATACACTAAACAACTTCAAATTACCATGAATAGGGTTTGATGGTATGACGGTATGATTTGTCCACCGGTAGAGATTTTATTATACCGTGTGTACTGCAGAGGTTAAAAAAACCAACAAAAAAAACCCACCATGTTCCAGCATGGTGGCATAGTGGTTAGCACATCCACCTCACAGCAAGAAGGTCCTGGGTTTGAGTCCCGGGCTGGGGCGTTTCTTTGTGAAGTCCGGCTTCCTCCTACGGTCCAAAGACATGCACATCAGGCTAATTGGTGTGTGTTGGCCCGGTGATGGTCTGCTGAGCTGTTCTGGGTGTACCCCGCCTTCTTCCTGTGTCGGCTGAGATAGGCAAAGACTCCCTGCAACCCTATTAGTAGGACCAAGCGGTTCAGCAAATACGTGAGTGAGTGAGAGAACTTAGAATAGCTATATAGTGTTTGGCGAGTCCCCGGCTCAGCGAGGCCGTTTTTATGTTTAGTTTACATGTTCCCCCTGTGCTTGCTTGGGTTTCCTCCGAGTATGGTTTCCTCCCACAGTCCAAAGACATGCATGTTAGGCTAATCAGCTGTTCCAAATTGCCCCTAGGTGTGAGTGTGAATAGTTTTGTGTGTGTTGCCGTGCGACACTCTGGCGAGCTGAGTGTCACGGTGTACCCTGCCTTCCCCCAGTGTCAGCTGAGATAGGCACCAGCCACCCAGCGACCATAATAGGTTAAATAAGTGAGTGTGTGTGTATATAT
>JBCNYH010000016.1:5968830-5993664 GCA_039654325.1 Tandanus tandanus
GTGTGTGTGTGTGTGTGTGTGTGTGTGTGTGTGTGTGTGTGTGTGTGTGTGTGTGTGTGTGTGTGTGTGTGTCCTTTTTTATCTCTCTTACTGCAGTGTTTTATTTATTCGCTTTGTTTGTTCTGCTGCCTGCTTCATTTCTGAAGTGATACAGGAAGGAGAATAAGTAGTGTATGCCATACACATCACAACAAACCCCTTTTAAAGTCCTTGGCTGCATATGAAACTATATGTAGTATGAGCTAAAAGTGGGCACACACCCTTTGTTTCTTTATATTTTTGAAAACCGAGAAGCACATGTAGAAATCAGAGACCCTGCAAGGAATGAATGCGCCTATCCTGTGTGATCTACATGTAGCGCTTCATTTGAACTGACCAATCCTGCGTTGCCTTACCCCAGTGAATGTTTAAAAAAGTCTAAAGAGTCATAAATATTAAAGAGAACATTGTTGACCATGAGCCTGCGTGCTGTGTCCCGGTGTTCTCCTCAGCTCCTGATGAGGTAGGGTAATGTCTGTGCGGGGGTAGGGGTGGGGGTATCTCAAACCGAGCACTTGGGAATTTCTTTTCTTAGTTTGAATTGCAGTGCAAGCACATCTTTTTCTCTTAATATTCAGTATACGCAAAATCAAAAGCTAAAACCTGACAATGTAATATATATACACACACACACACACGCGCCTGGGATGAGACTGCAGAAATGGGGAGAACCTATTGGAGAACATGCTCTGCTAATCAGATTCCAGCTCGCTGCCACCTTCAGTGAGAGCTTCTATAATTCTGTCCTGCTTCCCGTCCGGCTTTGTTTCATCCTCTCGAATCGATTTCGGCTGTATCTTATTAAGATCCTTGTAGTTCCAAACAAGCAGTGAAAAACTGATATACCCCCCTCCCCAACACACACACACACACACACACACACACACACACACACACATACACACATCAGTTCAACACCATTTCTGTAGGTGTTACCCAGATTAGATCCTGCTGCCGTGACAAAAAGGTACCGCTACCTATGTGCTAAAGTTTCACTATGCAACACATAATAAAGTACTCAAATGAACAATGGCGGTCCTTTTATACCGACCAATTCACAGCCAGCTTATCTTCCCAGCAAAACTGATACCAAGTCGAGGTAAAACTGCAAGGAAATCATATTCATAAGAATTAAATGAAGTGCACTTTTGGAAACAGTGGATGAGTGCTGACCCTGGTAGAGGTTCAATCTTCTCAAATGAAAGGATGTTAAACTATCCAGTGTGCACTTCATTCCAGTTAACCACAATCTTTGGCATCTTCTTCCCACGCCCCATATGGGTTTCCGGGTTTTCTTCCTCCTTCTAAAAATATGATATGTGGATTGGATAAAGATTCGAACTCACATAGCCAGAATGATGATTTTTAGCCTTCCTTCGGTCAACCGGCATTATACCGTGCGACTTCCGGGCACGGGCGGCATGGTGGTTTAGTGGTTAGATAGTCCTTGTTTTGAGTCTCGGGTTCGGAGAGTGTGTTTGTGGAGTTTGCATGTTCTTCCTGTGCTTGCGTGGGATTCGTCCGGGTACTCCGGTTTCCTCCCACAGTCCAAAAACATGCACATTAGGCTAATTGGCTGTTCCAGATTGCTCCGAGGTGAAAGCTGTTTAGGATGTACCCTGTCTTCGCCCAGGGTCGGCTCTGATTGACCCTGGTTCAGCAAATGACTGATGCCTGACTGACATTCTCTCATTATGCCTAGTGTCCTCAGGATAAACTTTGGATCTACCTCGATCCAACCCCGGATAAAGCGATTAGTGGAAATGAATGGAGGAGTCTGATTTGCTGATCGTAACTACGGAAAGTCTGCAGGGGTGGGGAGTGGCAATTAAAATCAGCACAGTAATTTACAGGGTCATCAGGCTATGTCATTTTTAAACTCTGCTTGATGAGTAACAAGCTCCTTCCACACAGCCTGTTCACGGCGGAAATATACGCCTTTAGTCCGTTTCAGCCCTTTTGAGTAAAAAGGTCAGAATCTTGAATGGCGTGTAATTTCATTCCGTCTTTGAGCCAGACTTGTTACTAACAATTGTTAGTAAGAGTTTTTTACATTGTCATTCTTCTTTATGAAACCAGCGCACTTTCAAAGAACTCTGTTTACGGCGTCTAAGGTCGACGCGCCTTTTAGCCTTGAATTGCTTCCCATTTTCCTTCAATTTCTCCTCAACACGTTGCTCAGCAACTCTGCTTGCTTTTGAAAAGTGGTATAAATGTGCACGGCTAGCAAAAGTCTTTCAACACTTAGTTCGCACACACTTTTTATTTTGAAAGCAATGCCACTATGTTCGGTGTATTTATATTTCAGATGAGCAGTATGGTATTAGTTCCCGATCCTGGTCGTGGAGGACCCCCTGTCCTGCACATTTTAGTGCTTTCCCTGCTCTATCACACCCATTTCAAATCATGAAGAACTGTTAATTAACTAAGTAGTTAAATCAGGTGGGTTGGAAACAAGGAAAGCACTAAAATATGCAAGGCA
Source organism: Tandanus tandanus (assembly GCA_039654325.1). Classification (NCBI taxonomy): domain Eukaryota; kingdom Metazoa; phylum Chordata; class Actinopteri; order Siluriformes; family Plotosidae; genus Tandanus; species Tandanus tandanus. The sequence continues at coordinate 5,971,352 of JBCNYH010000016.1, forward strand.
GGGGGTCCTCCAGGGCCAGGGTTGGGAACATCTGCCCTAGACACCCACACACACACGCTGCTGTGATACATGTCACCCCTGCCAAAGCTGCCATATTGAGAGGTACTGTTAATGCAATATTTTCGGGTCTCGATATAAAATGGACTATTGACTCTCCAGGACACGTGAGGTTCAGGTGATCCGTCAGCCACACAGATCAGCAACTTTACTTTGCCGTCTCTGCTCATCACTTTTTCATTCATGTATTGAACCGCTTAATCCTACTAGGGTCACGAGGAGGCTGGAGGCTATCTCAGCCAGCTCTGGTGGGGTACACCTCTGAACAGCTCCACAAACCATTGCAGAACAACCACTCACACTCAAACGGGGGTACAATTTGCAAAAGCAAATTCGCCTAATGTGCATGTCTTTGGATGGAGGGAACTGGAGTACCCAGAGGAAACCCACTCAAGCACAGGGGAAAAAGTGCTTCACACAGAAATGTTTTCACCAGGCCTGGTCTGCGATAGAGAGAGAGAGAGACAGAGAGAGAGAGAGAGATAGACAAAACAAGGGTCAAAGAGATCATTATCACCATTGCATACTTTTAAACGGATGTTACTTTGAGCACAAAACTATGGCTTATATTTTCAGCCTTTGTTTTCTGCACGTATGCATAATTTGCGGTTGCTCTCTTAGCAGTGAGACGATGCCTCTGGTTTGAATGCATGCAGGTGAAGTTTGATCACCTCTTACCTTGCACAACCAGTTTGTAGGCAGCGTTGTGGCTCTTCGCGGCTGCAGATGCCGCACACAAATAGAAACCTGCGTTAGCATGCGGAAGTGGCCGAGTTTGTCCAGCTTGCTTTTGTCCCTTGGGGTGGAAATCTATTTAGCAGTATGTAAACGCTTTAAGAGTAAACAATCCAAACTGGGCTATCGAAGGGCATTTCAAATGGCAGCATTATGGGATCTACAAGCTTGGAAGAAGGGTTGATTTTATTTAAATGCTAACACCATCTTGCACTTTCCCGGACATAATTCCTCTGACCTCTTCCTGCACTGCTTTAGGAATGCACTATGCCTATAGCATTGCCATTTTCTTTCCATCCTAATGGTTTAGATTCCGTTTAATCAGTAATGATGCTCCCATAACTTCATTCCTTGAATAACATAGTCCGTCGCCCGTGACATCAGCCACCTCTTTTAAAAAGAAAGAACATTCACCGAAATCCTATTTGAGTCTGCCAGTGTTTCTTAATGAATCCTGGAGCTGTAAGCCAGCACATGGTGCATCAGCACTAATGCGATGATAATTTAACCCTCCCTGAAATGGACTGTCTTTCTTTTTTGTAGATTTTGGTCTGCGGTCCGTAGGCTGTACATATTTCAGAGTTTAGTGAGTGCGGCACGACCCAGGGACAGCGCTAATGGGAGAGCATTAGCATTATTGGAGGCGTATTGTGCCCTTCCCTCTCCATGCAGAATGCTACAGGACTGGCAACTCTGAGCTCTTTCTATCTTCTGTTTATTAAAATAAATTAAAAAAATTAAAAAAACACTTCCTTCAGCAATAGAGTCTGCCAGATTCATTAGTCTTCCCACAATCTTACGCAGAATAAAGACTATTTTTAATCGGTTGAACTTTATCAGTGTGTGGTCGACGGAACTCAGTGATGGTCCGTGGTGTTGAGGCTTAATTTCTCAACTGTGAAGGAATGAAGCTGAGGACGGAAAAGCATTCTGCGTCAGACCATTGTGCCCTGTGTGCTCAGGTGTGTCACAAGAGTGATAAGCCAGTCTTTCTCTGACACCGTGTGAGCAAACACACTCCCACCCCTACACTTTCCTGCAGGCACACACACACACACACACACACACATACACACACACACACACACAAATGTACACACACACACACAAACGTACTCACACACATATATACCCCCCACACATACACAGAATCGAATTGCTTGCGAGAAATGTTTTAAAAAGGTCAGCACCCGGTTCCTAAATTGAAAGGAGATTGCAATCAGTCACGCGGTGGGTGTGTGAACAGTCCTCACACACACACTCTTTTACTCTCTGCAGTTAAGGGGTCTTTCATCTCAGTAGTGTTCTAATACAGATTTCCATTACGCCTTACCATAGCCAATCCATCCCCTGCTAATGACGCCAATTTCTTTGTGTCTTTTGTGTGGTTCTTTTCTCATGTTAAACACAAGAAGATTTAAAAATGTTTAACTTTTTTGATTTTAGCATCTGATATTAATATAGATGTTGATGATAATGATGGGTGATGATGATGATGGTGATGATGATAATTGTGATGATGGTGGTGATGATGATGTTGATCAAGATGATGGTGGTTGTAATGATGATGGTCGTGATGATGATTATGATGATTATGAAGGTTGATGGTGATGATTATGATGATGATGGTGGTGGTGATGATGATGATGATGATAATGATAATGGTGGTGATGACGAAGATGATGATGATAGTGGTTGTGATGATGATGATGGTGGTAGTGATGGCGATGTTGATTATGATTGTGATGATAATGGTGATTGTGATGATTATGATGATGATGGTGATGATGATGACACTGGTGGTGGTGGTGGTGGTGATGATGATTATGATGATGATGATGATGGTGGTGATGATGATTATGATGGTGATGGTGGTGGTGGTGGTGGTGATGATGAAGCAGGTGATGATGGTGGTGGTGGTGATGCTGCTGCCGATGATGAAGTTGGTGGTGGTGAGGGTGTTGGTGATGATGATGATGGTGGTGGTGGCTGTGATGATGATGATGATGGTGGTGGTGGCTGTGATGATGATGATGGTGGTCGTGGCGATGTTGACTATGATTGTAATGATAATGTGGTGATGATGATGGTGGTGATGATGATGATAGTGGTGGTGATTTTTCTTAGTGTGGCTGTCACCTGGCTCAAAGTCCTTTGTGTTCGGTATGTCGAAAGCATTTGATTAATATACTGAACATGCTTATGGAGAGGTTTGTGTAAGTGTAATAAGATAAGGGAACAGAATATACAAAACTATAATTACATTATAATTGGATTGCAGGAAGGCAAGAGCTGTAGAATATCAAGTATTTACAAAGAATTAGCAGAGCAGTAAAATGATGAATGCTGTAAACTTAGTGACAAGCAGCTAACTGGAAATTTAAATCTATTTACCCACGTTTAATAAAACCGTTACTGAGCTCCTAGTTCCTGTTATTTAATATGAGTCAGTGCTGTGTTAGCTCTCTTAGCGAGCCTGTAAGATCTCTTCAAGCAGATTTATGGATTAGCAAACAAAAGGCATCACTTAGCAAGCATAATGGTAAAACACACATCGGCTTTGTTTTGGAAATTTCTGACCAAAGTACAGACTGAGTCCCATTAGAGGGTCCTTCCTGACTACTCATGCTGCAGTTCCGGGCACACGACAAAGGCACTGATGAGCATTGCATTTTGCTCTTCACGCCTCGGCACACTCTCCAAACATCAGTACCCGGGAAGGGTGTTTGCTAAGCGGTCCCTCGCAAAATGGAATGTTGTGGAAAAACAAAGGTGCCTTCATCTAATACTTCCCCGGAGAGCACGCCTCCGTAATACCTGTTTTGCTCTGTCCAGAAAAAAAAGCCCCACTTCCTACACACACACACACACACACACACACACACACACACACACACACACACACACACAGGAACACACACATCTGTGAGGAGAGCAGGTATTAGTGTGTGAGCTGGCAGAAGTGAGATTTTACATATAGAGTCGGTCTGTTGTTCAAACAGTGTTCTGTAGACACAGGTGGGCCGGAGTGTGCACAGCACCGTCTGCACCTGTCTCCCCGTCTGCCTCAGCCTCCATCCTGTTATTCGGCTTTATTATTAAACCTTGTGCTTTAATCTCGCACTCTAATTTCATCTCTCGGCAAAGCTCCTGTCTGAGCTGCTCTGAGGCTCCTTGAGGTCATCAGTGAACTGCACGTTAATAGTCAGGTATGCGGTGTTAATAAAGGGGTGGGGGCGGTGGGGGTGAGGGTTAACACCCTGAACAGCTTGCCAGACCATCGCAGGGCAACATACACACAACCATTCACACTCACACCTAGGGGCAGTTTGGAACGGACTATTAGTCTAATGTGTATGTCTTTGGACTGTGGGAGGAAACTGCAGTACCCGGAGGAAACCCACAGAAGCACAGGGAAAACATACAAACTCTGCACAGAAACGTCAAACCCAGGATTATCATGCTGTGAGGCAGACGCGCTAACCACTACAATACCTCCACAGAGAAACGCCCGAGCCTGGGACAAAAAGGAAAATCCATTCATTCATTTATTTTCTAAGCCACTTAATCCTAATTAGGGTCACAGAGAGGCTGGCGTCTATCTTAGCCGACTCTGGACGAGGGCAGGGTACACCCTGAACAGGGCCAACACACACACAACCGTTCACGCTCACACTCATATCTAGGGGCGATTTGGAACAGCCAATCAGACTACTGTGCATGTTTTTAGATTGTGGGAGGAAACCGGATTACCCGGAGGAAACCTATGGAAGCACGGGGAAAACATACGAACTCTACACAGAAACGCCTGAGCCTGGAAATCAAACCCAGGATTATCTTGCTGTGAGGCGGACGTGCTAACCACTACTGCACAATTGTGTACACCATGCCACCCCTCCACACGAGCCGCCCTTTGTCCCGTGTCCGGGACAAAAAAGGACATTGTATGCTTTAATTGACTTCAAGAATGCCCCCCCTCACTTTAGGTCTACTTCTCTCAAGGTTCACTCAGATTTGAATCGATTTGATTGCAAGCCTTGATTCTATCCTGAGCTCTTTAGGAGAACACTATCGGCAAGTCGTGCGGGCGTTTGTGTGTGTGTGTGTGTGTGTGTGTGTGTGTGTGTGTGTGTGTGTGTGTGTGAGTGAGTGAGTGTGTGTGTGTTTTCAGTTCTGTCAGGATTCTCAGTCTATAATGCAGCCTCTCGGCTACCAGTAAAATCATTGTCATAACGACAGGCTTTGTGAAGATCACTCCAGAGGAGTGTTTGTGTGCTTGTGCATGCTAAAGTGCTCTGGTGTGGCTCGAATATGAGCGCCCGTTTAGTCATGCTCTTTGTGTGCCTTGTTCTGAGAGATGCCGAGAGGTGATGGAAGTGGCTGATTCACAAAGCCTGTATAACCATGCAAAATGTTCATTCATCTGAAAACAACCACACCACTCAACGCAGCGCCTTATCACCATGACAACTTGAGCCTTTAAGAGAAAATTCGGGAATTTCTGTTAAACACTGCCACCAATTTTCATACAAATCAAATAAAATTGCTCAGTTTTGTCTGATAGCCAATTCCCTATCAGTCTTCTGAAATACATTCACACTTTATTCTTAATGTATTCAAAAGAAGCTTATTAGTGCAGCAGATAATTGCAAATATAGCAAGAATCGTTCAAATAGTGATACAAGCATGAAATTTGGTAGATGTAATCTTCAAATCCCACTCTTTTCAAAAATACCTCTGGCCACGCAAAAATCCAAGATGGCGACCCCAAATTCCCAGATGTCCGCCCAAAAATTGGGTTTTTCCTTTATAACTCGAAATGCATTGACTTTAAGCCCCATAAATGTAACAAAGTTGAATATTATGGACAGTTGATGTGGTACCAAATGCATGTCTGTATTTCTTATGGTTCCTGAGATACATTTTATCCAGAGCGACTTACAGTTATCATTTTTATACAACTGAGCAAATGAGGGTTAAGAACCTTGCTCATTGGGCCCAACAGTGGCAGCTTGGTGGTAGTGGGGTTTGAACCACCAACCTTTAGATTACTAATCCCAAATCTTTACCACTAAGTCACCACTGCTCACCACCCCAGTGCTTCTACAGACACGGGAAAGCAAAAAATTTGTACCATTCATTGTTGTTAAGTGAATTTTGTGATATAAAAATTTTTATACATTTTTATAACCTAATTTATTTTGAGCCTTTTTTCTTTATGGTTATAACATAAAATTCTAAAACCAATGATGGCGTCCAAGATGGCTGCCATTATCTTGAAGTAATCATATGTTAGCAACTATGAAACATGAATTTTTGGTGTGCACATATGTTTTTGGTCTATGAATTCAATGGGGCCATTGCAGCACAGAATTTAGGTGTTAATAAAAGCTTACAGATGCAATAGAGTGAATGTCAGCATACAACTAGGGCACACTGGTGACATCGCTGCTGTGTAACTCAGCATGGGTTCAGTGTCAGCCGATCTAGATATTCTAATGTTTTATTAGGGTTGTAGTTTTAGTATAGTTTAGTGTCCCAAATGCTGTCTGACGCAACGCTTGGCAGACATGGGACATATGTCCAGAGGCCTCGGCTGTATTCTCCAAACTGTGTATTTACCCTCCCACGTGGAGGATTGTGACTTAGAGATTCTGTAGAAGCTTGTCATCCTATTGTATGACAGGTCCAGCACTGCTGGTACTGTGGATGAGGCCAGGCCTGACATGTTCGCCAGAAAGCAGAGCCCTTATGAGTCAATCCCACCAACCAGAGCAGCTCTGCTCCAACACACCAGACATGCTGCCTACCAGGCTGTTTGTGTGTCGGCCCAGGTGACCCAGTGTCAGCCAGAGGCAGAGGACCCTGCAGACTGGGGATGGCAGAAGGTTGGTGAGGAATGGCAGGCCTTCTGGACAGCCAGCTCTCCAATAGCCAAGAGTTGCCAACAGCTCACCAAATGTGGCTATAAATCTGGCTGTCGTGGCAGGTGCAAGTGCTACAGACTGGGTCTCACTTGTACAGCACTGTGCAGTTGCAAATGAGAGGTGTAACTCTACACTCTTGTGGTCTTATTTTTGGAGGGATTGAGCTGTTCTAAAACTGTTTCATATGTGTTATCAATCCGTAGGATCTTCTTTCACATTGAGTGTTTACAATATTACAATATGAGACTGGATCACACTTGCAAGGCATTTTTTGTGTAAATTTACATATGTTTTCTTGCAGACATCTCCAACACCATCTTTAATACAGGAGTCGTGTAGCCTTTTTGGTTAAAGGAACGGGTATATGAAATTCTCTGACTCAAACAAAATTCATTTGGCATGTCATATCTCCAGAACTATAACAGATACAGACCACAATACCCACATTTATATCCAGCTTCAATACATTTGTGAAGCAGAAAATATGTATTTTACTCAATCCTGATAAACTCGTTTTTTTGTCATCACACTTAGACCTTCGGAGATATGTACATACGCCTTTAATACATTTATATACCAAAAAATCAATATTTTCAAAAATATGGCTCATAAAGACATTTTTTTGCTCTCCCAAGTCTGTAAAAGTACCTATATGCTCTATCTCAAGAATCATAATAGATACAGACATGCACTTGGTACCAAGATATTCACAATACCCTTTTACACATTTATGTGGTTTAAAACCAATACATTTCAAGTTTTAAAGGAAAAACCTAATTTTTGCCAGTTTCCGGGCAGACATCTTGGATTTTGGGCCCACCATCTTATATACAGTATCATATGTAATACAGCACGATAGCACGTCCTCCTCACAGCAAGAAGGTTCTGGGTTTCTGTGTAGAGTTTGCATGTTCTCCCCATGTTTGCATGTGTTTCCTCTGGGAACACCGGTTTCCTCTTACAGTCCAAAGGCTAATTGGTTGTTTCGAATTGCCCCTAGATGTGAGTGTGAGTGTGATTGGTTGCGTTGTGTCCTGTGATGGTCTGACGAGCTGTTCAGAGTGCACCCCACCTTTGCCCAGTGTCGGCTAAGATGTGTGCTTCCCTTTGACCCTAATAGTAGGATTTGGAAAACGAGTGATGAATAAATGATTGAAATGCAAATATTATTCAACCCACAGAACAGCCTGGTTGCTGAAGGTGAAAGGATGTGACATGAAAGCCACAGTTTTTGGTTGCGGTTATTTTTTATCTCAAGGATTTTATGTCTGTGGACCCAAGAATTCACGGCTTGGTCTGTGAGCCGAAAAAAAACCCAAATGGGTCTCTTTGGTTGCTATAAAAAAAAAATAAGTAGATGCTTATTTAATAAGTACATGCTCACTGTTTTCCTACAGTTGTTTAGTTCCCATCTGAAGAAGAAAAAATAGCATTCACTAGGGGTTCTGTGGTAAATGTCTGGGTTTTTTCTCTGCCTGGTAGGACTCTCTCATTAATATTGCTGGCAGCTCTATATCTGGTGGCCGAGCTCATTTCTGTACTGAAAAAAAATGTAGAAATGTAAACAGAATGATTAAAGTGAATTGAAGTCTTCACATTGCGGCATATAAAAAATATTTGAAAATCAAAGACGTGTTGAGTTGTTTCCCTTCAAACCTAATAAAAAAACACAAATATAGATCATTCATTCACTCATTCATTCACTCAGTTCATTCATTCATTCACCAAACCACTTAATCCTACTAGGGTAAGAGGGAGACTGGAGCCTATCTCAGCCAACTCTGGGCGAAGGCCTGGCACAACCTGAAGAGCGCACCGATCAATTGCAGGGCCAACACAAACACAACCATTCACACTCACACCAAAGGGTTGTGTAATCAGTTAGCTAATCAGTGCATGTCTTTGGGTTGGTGGAGGAAACCAGTGTACCTGGAGTAAACCCATGCAAGCACGGGGAGAACATGCAAATGTCAAACCACAGAAATGTTCTCGCAGTGCCCAGGACTCAGACCATCTTGCTGTGAGATAGACGTGCTAACCGCTACACCACCGTGCCGCAAAATTAATACGCTTACTCACTTAGTCGTTTGCCTATCCGCTTAATCCTATAGCGTCGCGGGGAGGCTCTGGGTCAGCCAACTCTGGGTGAAGGCGTGGTACAACCTGAACAGCTCGTCAGTCTGTTGCAAGGCCAACACACACACACCACACACACGCACAAAACCATTCACACTCACACCAAGGGTCAATCTGGAAGAAAAAAAACTCTTAATATATGTCTTTGGACTGTAGGAGGAAACTGGAGTACCTGGAGTGAACCCATGCAAGCACAGGGAAAACATGCAAACTTCACACAGAAACATGCTCCCAGAGCCCAGGACTCAAACCCAGGACCTTCTTGCTGTGAGATAGAAGTGCTAACCCCTACGCCACCATGCCGCAAAATTAATACAAATATACACAATATAATAACTGTAAATGATCAACTGTCGATGATATTCCAGAGCAACAGATGAAACCTTAGTATGTGTTTGGGCTCATTATAACAGATTAAAGTGATTATAAGGAAAGAGAGCAATCCGTTAAGGCTAACAATGTACACTGAAGGTGTGAATTACAGCGGACTGAGTAACCTCAATGGCTGTCTTTAGATTTCATTCATTAAGAATGAATAGCTTTGTGCCTTAAGCCAAAAAGGAAAGGAGAGAGCAGTGTGTACAGAATGACATTTGCATTACCAACACAACATTTTTGGAAATTGCCCTGTAGCTTGGAGAGTTGATGCGGTACTCTGTGATGCTCTGACCCTACTCCAAAGTGCTCTGCATTAAGAGATATCTGCTCTACTATAGGGGCAGTGGTGGCCTGGTGGTAGGGTGCTGGATTACTGATGTCTCTCACTGTTTGTGGTGAGAGGCATGTAAAAGAACCATTGCTGACTTTCGTAAAGAGTAGGCTGCATTGCCGTCAGCGTGTTTCTGCCCTGCGATGGCCTGGCGAGCTGTCCAGGGTGTATCCCGCCCTCGCCCAGAGTCGGCCGAGATGGGCGCCAGCCTCCCCGTGACCCTAATTAGAATTAAGCCGTTCAGAAAATGAATGAATGAATGAATGAATACTCTACTATAGACTCTGGGGGTGTTGAAAATAATCATCAGATTGTTGTATCGCGATACATACGTGGATTATTCAGCACTGATGCAGTGACACGACATAATCGGTTACAGCCAGCTGAAGTTGTAAAGTTAAAAATCGTTTCCTGTTGGCGCTTATTGCCATGCTCTGTGATTGGCTGGAGCGTGATTATGTGGATTGTGACGCTGTTTACGTCAGGCACGCCAAAGGGTTTTCAAAGAAAAGTGTGTAAGTGCACATGAGAGATACAGTTCATCATCTGTGTGTGTGTGTGTGTGTGTGTGTGTGTGTGTGTGTGTGTGTGTGTGTGTGTGTGTGTGTGTGTGTATAATGTTAACATTGATTAAAAAGGAGTTATATTTGAATTGACAGCTTCTATTCATTCACTGATGAAAAAGTATCAGTAGTAAGTGCATTAATGTAGAAACTTGGGATGCAGAATAATCGTAATCAAATCGAATCATGTGATAAGTAAAGATGCACAACCCTAATAAACTCTATCGGAAAAACTCAATAGCGTATAAACGGTTTCACACAGGAAGTGACGAACGATATGCGAATCGCTTTGCCGCTGAACTACATTGCCTTTTTTACACAGTCTATGGAAACGAATAGGAAAAGGTTTTGGTGGACTCAGTGCTTGGCGGTATATGTCAATCAACAGTACGTTTTAGCTCTGATTGATTATCGCTCGAATCGTTCATGCGAAAGCTCACCTGGGTTGGATCGTTTTAATCCACTGTCTGGGGATACTGGGCACCTTTTATCTCTCATCCCAATTTTAGGTGTGGATGTCAGCACTGGGTAACTACTCAAACCTATCAATTTTCGTCACGGTCCAATATCCAATATGGCCGCCGCAGCTGCTATCTTGAATTTGCATTCTGAGCACTAGCTCAAAAACACCATCACCGATCATCACCATTTTCGGTGTGGATGTTGGAAATGTGTAATTACCCAAGCCTAGTGATTTTTGTCACAGTGCGATATCCAATATGGCCACCACAGCTGCCATAATGAATTCGCGTTTTGCAAATTAATCATTACTATTTTTGGTGTCCATCTTGGGACTGGGCATACATTAATTAATTTGGCACATGGCTTAAGGCGTATTGCCCACTTTGCGAGGCTGTTTTTTATTTAGCAGAGGGAATGTTGTGTCCACTTACTGATGGTGAGTTTTAGCTCTGTGAAGCTACCGATCCTCACCACAGAATGCCATCTAGTGTGTGAATGGTTGGGTAGGCTACTTCCTGCTACATGAAATCAGTCAACAGTTTTTAACTCTTGTTGGAAGTCAAATAGTGTCCTGACACCAATCTGCCTTACCTTCTACCTTCAAGTTGGAGATTAGGCCTATGGTGATGCTGACATTGGCATACTCGATGGTGGAAATAGAGCTTTTCTGTTCACACAGTCATAAAGGAGTTAGGAGTACCATGACAGACTTAACAGTTTCTGAGTAGCATCTAATTAGCACCAGGGTGGACTGGAAGACAGGCTCTGGTTCTAATGTTAGATTATAGCATTCTGTACGAAATACAGCTCAAAAAGCTTTCAATGATTGCTTTCTTTTTTGTGTTTTAGCGATCAGCATTGAGAAGGTCATCGGCTTGTATGGCAAGACCTTGAAGGTGCCCTGCAACAACGGCGACAACAAGCCACATGATCTGATGTTCACCAAATGGAAACATGTGAGTCTCTGCTGCTCTTCTTGTCTGAATTTGTCAGTTCTGGATCACTGGTGTCCTGCTGTCAGGTGTCAGGAAAACCAGCCACATTGCTGAAGTGTGAAGAGATGAATAAGTGGTTTACACAGACCTGCTATCTCCACTGTCAACCCTATAAAAATTCCTCACCTGTTGCTTTTTTTGCTGACAGAGTACGATAAGTCAGTTCAGAAGAGGGGCCATGGAGGAGCTTGGTATATGACAGTTGTATATAATATTTGTGCTTTTTTTTTATGATGTTATTGTCTTTAGTCGAGTGAGAATGGCACTTCAGGAGACATCTTGGTGAAGCAAGAACAGAAGAATGAAGCAAAAATCACAGCCATTGACAGCTATAAGGACCGTGCTAGCATTGGGCCTAATTCCAGCCTTATAATCACCAACGCTGTCCTTGATGACCAAAGAGTCTTCACCTGCATGGTCGTCTCCATGACTAATCTCAAGGAATACCCTGTTGATGTTGAAGTGCACAGTGAGTACAGCTTTCTAAACATACATGCATACTGGCAGAAACACAATCAGTACAGTTCCTTTCCCAGAAATTGCCCTATAGGATGTTTACAGTAAACATGGACAAGTAAAGTGCTTTTAAAGTTCATTCATTCATTGATTCGCCAAACCGTTTTATCGTACTAGGCTCACAAGGAGGGTAAAACTCTGGGTGAACTTTTTCTTGCAATAGTCACCATACACCACACACCATACAGGTCCTGTACAAGACACAGCTAGAACACCATGACGTAGAAGGAATACACCATAAATAGCTCTCTCACACATCCATTCACGCTTACATGCACAATAATGTAAGTAAATCTGTTGGGCATTTTACCCTCGAGCCTAGTGTCTCATCAGAGCCAGAGCTTATCCTGGTTTCTGTAGTGTTAAGTGACTAGGAGTACAACTCGTCCTGGATGGGACGCTGGTCCATCACAGGTTACCTTCCCAGTATTTTTACTGGTACCCATTTATTCTCTGGGAGGACAGAGGTCCACTGGTGATTAAAACCTTGCCCGGAGGTCTTAACATGGTGGGGGTCTGATAGGGATTCACACGCACACCTATTGGCAATTTGGAACAGCCAGTTAGCCTAATGTCTTTGGACTGTTGGAGGAAACCGGACTACCTGGAGGAAACCCACACAAACACAGCGAGAACGTGCAGACTCCACACAGAAAAGTCGTCGCGACTCGAAATCAGGACCTTTTTGCTTTGAGGCAAACGTGCTAACCACTACCGTGCCACCGTGGTTAGCACTATTAAAGTCAGTGTCACTGATGTGATGAGAATGATTCACGAATTTAATAACATGTTATCACTCCTGGTTTCCTTTGCTCTGATGGATGGGTTAAAGTGGAGCTAACAAATTGCACATAGCAGCAGGTACACTACATTTTAGTAATTACTGTACACTGTGTATACAATTACATTGTAGAGAAAATAGGTTGAAGGTAGGCTGGTTGGTGTATAATGCCGTATTTTTAAAGAGATATGTTTGTGTTGTGTGTATTGTGATTTTCCCCTCTTTCTAATTCCCAGAGAGACCATCAGCACCTGAATTCAAGAACAAATCGAGTCGGCTGGACGACGGCAAGCTGACGCCGGTGAGTGCTTTAAAATGGAGCCCTTTAATTTATACCCGTTGTTAGTTTCCACTGTGTGAAACTGCGGCATTTCCAACAAAACAATCGCAACCTTTATTTCCACACCTCCATTTTCATCAACCAGCCTAATCTTAAAACCCGACAGCATGGCATCTTCCTGCCTGGCAGCCCACGGTAAATCTGTTTGACAGATCAGTGTACAAACATACAGTCATGCAGCCACACATGCACAAACACACACACGCACACACACACACACACACACACAAAACAGAGAGCCCGGTAATAGAAGCATTACTGCTGTAGCAATGTTCCCCACCGGAAAACCAAAAAGCCAAAGCAGCGTCACAAAACGACAGCTTTGGGATGAGCTGAACCACACAGGGAGAAAATGTGACATTAGTTTATGATGGCAGTAAAAGGGGATTAGTACCCTGCGCAGGCTCAGCTGCACTTTATCCGGGCTGGGTTTAATGAGGAGGCTGTTTTACTGTGTGTCCTCTGATCTAAGGTGAGACGGCAGTTCAGAGGAATGTGAACATTCTCATGGGTGTGGACAGTAGAGGGCAAGGAGATTTTTTATTTATTTATTTATTTGATTGCCACCTACTGTGGCCTGTCATGTTTAAAGCAGAGTCACTTCATGTACGAAGGTAGAAAAAGAACAAGCGCTCAACCTTGGGGTAGTTTGTGTGTTAAAATGTTTTACCTGTCTGTTGCTGTGGCTTAACAGAGAGCCAAGGATGAGAGAAGAAAGGACACTGTTCGAGACTCTGATCTGTCAGTGTGTGTGTGTGTGTGTGTGTGTGTGTGTGTGTGTGTGTGTGTGTGTGTGTGTGTGTTCAGCATGAGTGATCACAGCCTTGTTGTATTGTGCATGCTTGAGACTGCGTTGATAGGGAAAATCACCGTTTTTGTTCCCCAGCCAGCATTAAACACCAAATATGCACTTGAATAAAAAGTCTTATACACTTACGAACTTCAAGGTACCCTTCAGGCTACTGTGTCCCTACCATGCATTTATTCATTCATTTATTTTCCCAACCGATTTATCCTACTATGGTCACGTAGTCTCATTCAACTCTGAGTACACCCTGAACAGTCCATTGTCGGGCCAACACACACACAGACACACCATTCACACTCACATTCACACCAAGGACCAATTTGGAACAGTCAGTTAGCCTAATATGCATACCTTTGGACTGTGGGATGAAACTGGAGTACCCGCAGGAAACCCACGCAAGCACAGGGAGACCATGCAAACATCACACAGCAATGTCATTGCCGAGCCCGGGACTCAAACCCAGGACCTTCTTGCGCTGCAGCAGATGTGCTAACCACCAAGCATTTCTTTCTTTCTTTCTTTTTTCGTTCTGAGAGTGTTTGTGGTGTGCGGAGGAGTGATAATAGCTAAGAAGCTCTCTTGTCTGGTGATATTATTAAATGCTGCTCCTGTAAAGGAGTCATAGCGTGTACGGGGAGGAGCAATATATCGTCTTCCCTGCCCTTTGTGTTTTATTGTACTCCTGTCAAAGCTCTACAACCTGTGTTTGGTAGTGTAGGGTTACACCCCGCATGGTAAACTGAAACTGAGAGAGAGAGAGAGAGAGAGAGAGAGAGAGAGAGAGAGCACACCCACCCCACTATCTCCAGCAGTCATTCCAGTCACATGTTCAGAAGTGATCACTTGAGGGAAATTACCCAGCCTTCCCTACTGAAGCGTAGGACTCGTAAAGTCACCACATTTACATGGCAGAACTGCAGAAAAGTCCCCAGGTTTCCATGGCTGCGTAGTCAGAAGAAATCGTTTACGTATGTCAGGTTATGGTTTGATTAAGGAAATGTCACCGGTCATGAATGTGCAACTGAAACTCTTATATAATAGGTGTGTCATACAGGCTGACTGGTACACAGAGACTGAAAGTCGAAAATAGTAACACTTTCTGGATCAAAGATTAGTTGGGGCAGTGGAAGGAGTTTGGGCTTCGAGATCTGGTTACACCATAAAGATAAATACGCTAAATGTGTGTGTGTGTGTGTGTGTGTGTGTGTGTGTGGGTGTGTGTGTGTGTGTGTGTGTGTGTGTTTCAGCTCGGAGAGTGTGTAGCTGCCGATGCAAACCCCCCGGCAGAAATCATCTGGGTAAAGAATGACGAGACACTAAAGGCAGACAACAAGTGTGAGTGTGTTGTATTCAGTTATTCTCTGAAGAAGGAAACTGGTGTATGAGGAAACATGAAAGTGTTATAATAGTCTGTAACAGGGGGCGTGTACAAAATGTATGACTGGTATGTGTGTGTTTGTGTGTGTGTGTGAACAGTGATCATTATCAGTGTCTCTGTAACGAAAGACCCAGACACCGGTTTGTCCACCACAATCTCAAAGCTTCAGTACACAGCAGGGAAGCAGGATGCGGACTCAGAGTTTGCCTGCATTGTGAACCACGTGATCGGGCCTAACCAAAAATCTGCACCTGAGACCTTCGTTATTCACTGTAAGTACAACTCTCTGTACATGAAGCCGCCCCCAGCCCAGACTGTATCATGTTCATGGATCAGGGACAGTCAAGTCATTGAATTGCACAGAGGGAATGCAAACAAGGTTGTTTTTTCATTTACTGTATTCATTCATTCACCGAACCACTTCCTTCTACTAGGAAGGCTGGAGCCCATCTCAGTGTGGGGTAAATCATGAACTGCACACTAATCCATTGCACACAACTAATCCATCCACTAATCCATTGGACACGACCATTCACGCTCACATTCACACCTAGGGGCAAATTGGAACAGCTAGTTACACTATTGTGCATGTTTTTGGATTGTCAGAGGGAACTGGAGAACTCGGAGGAAACCCATGCAACCATGGGGAGAAACGCCCTCGCCAACCCCAGGACTCGAACCCTGGACCATCTTGCTGTGAGGCAGATGTGCTAACCACTACGCCACCCTGCCGCCAAAATGTTTATTCACTCGCTCACTCTCACTCATTTGCCACACTGCTTTATACTACTATCAGGGTCGCAGTGAAGCTGGAGCCTATCTCAGCCAATACTGGGCAACCTGAACAGCTTGCCAGATCATTGCAGGGCACCACAACCACACCTGGGGCAATTTTGAACTGTTATTTAGCCCAATGTGCATGTCTTTAGACTGTGAGAGGAAACTAGAGTACCCAGAGGAAACCCACGCAAGCACAGGAAGAACATCCAGGACCTTCTTGCTGTCAGGCGGACCTGCTAACCACTACGCCACCCTACTGCCCGAAGTGGTTTATTCAGTTAATATATAATTTTCTTCCAGAATACTTTTGGAGTAGAATCAAAAATTACATAAGCAAAGCAGACATCATTCAATCAGACGAAGGTGTTAGACATTGTGGGTGCTGGAATTTTAAGCAGCATACACTGACGTGCGCTATAACGTTACACCAGAATAATAGTCAAATCATTTTTAATAGAGGATATATGTTGATTATAATCACTTACTCTTACTCATTTGCTGAACCGCTTAATCCTACTCGGGTCACGGGGAGGTTGGAGCCTATCTCAGCTGACTTTGGGGGATGGCGGGGTACAACCCAAACAGCTCACCAGACCATCACAGGGCCAACACACACAAGCATTGACACTTACACCTAGGAGCAATTTAGTTTAATGTGCATGTCTTTGGATGGTGGAAGGAAACCAGAGTACACAGAAGAAACCCACACAAAGACGGGGACAACATGCAAACTCTACACAGAAACGCCTGACTCCAACCCAGGACCTTCTGGCTGTAAGGCGGACGTGGTTTGAGTCCTGGCCTTGGGAGTTTCTGTGTGGAGGTTGCATGTTTTCCCTGTGTTTTTATGGGTTTCTTCTGCATTCTCCGGTTTCCTCCCACAGTCCAAAGACATTCGCTTTAGGCTAATCAGCTGTTCTAAATTAACCCTAGGTGTTAGTGTGAAAGGTTATGTGTGTGTTTTGGCCCTGCGATGGACCTTTTCTTTCCAGAGTTGGCTGAGATAGGCTCCAGGATCCCCGCGATCCTAATAGGATTAAGCGGTTCGGCAATTGAGTGAATGAATAAATGTAATGTATAAAAGGAGCACAATCTCTGACGTACGAACTCAAAATACAGAACGAGACAAGGCTCAGTGGGTTCCACTCTTAACTGGGACGAAATTTAATGCTGCTTATGGTGGAAAGGTAGAAAGATAAGACATCAGGGACACATACCGAGCACCCGAGAAAGATCCCAGTTACTAAATGTGTCAAGCTGATGCGGCAACTTTTCCTCTCATCTTCATGTTCTATCTTTTTATTTTTATCCGTCTTTCAGACCCCACTGAGAAGATGAACCTGCAGATTCTGTCTGCAGGCTCCATTAAGGAAGGTGATAATGTGACCCTGAAATGCCAGGCAGACGGAAACCCTCCTCCCACCAGCTACAACTTTCACATTAAGGTGAGAATGAGTTACCCACAGAAACTTGCTCCTTGGGGTCCTACTGTCCACCCTGTATATCAGCACATGGAGAGTTCGGATCCCAGTGAGTGGAATTTCAGTCATTCATTTCCCGAACCGCTTAATCCTATTATTAGGGTCACAGGGAGGCTGGAGCCTATCTCAGCCAACATGGCACGAAGGCGGGGTACACCCTGAACAGCTTACCAGTCCATCGGGGGGCCAACACACGCACACAACCATCCATACTTAGAGTAACACCTAGGGGCAATTTGGAACAGCCAATTAAACCTAATGTGCATGTGTTTGGACTGTGGGAGGAAACAGGAGTACCCCGAAGAAACCCATGCAAGCATGGGGAAAACATGCAAACTCCACACAGAAACGCCCTCGCCAAGCCCAGGACTCAAACCCAGGACCTTTTTGCTGTGAGGCGAACGTGCTGACCACTCCGCCACCACATTGCCCCTGTTCTATTCTAGTGTTCTGTTATTTTCTCCTGTAACTGCTCTGTTTTTATAAGTGCTATATAAATAAAAGTTCTCTTTGCATGCAGGGTAAGAAGGTCCAAGTAACCAACTCAGATGTCTACACTCTGTCCGACATAAAACGAACCGACTCTGGAGAATATAAGTGCTCCCTGATCGACAACGAAAACATGCAGGCTTCAACAAACATCACTGTCACCTGTAAGAACCCAGATTTCTCCTGTTCATCTATTACTGCCTTTCTACAAACACCCTCCCCCCAGATTTCTTTTCATGTTGCTCGCAGAGACTCAGGGATATCTGCACTTTTTTTTGCTTTTTAGCAAAAATAAATTAGCACACAAGAGACATAGTATTCAGACTGACCTCGAGCAGTCTGGGACATAGTGGACTTTTGGACTACTTAAAATTTGTGATGCTGGTTGGGCCAAGGTTCGACTTAGAGTCTAGATATTTACATGAAATGCATTATTAATTACTCTCCAAGATGCTTGGGTGTGATTGCATGTGTGTTTGCTTTCAAATGTGGTAACGTTTCTGAAGTAACCTGCCTGTATGCCATGCTGTCTCCACTGCGCGGACACTGCGCGTCTAAATGTGTTGTGGTAGGAGGAAAAACAATGAAAGCTTTCTACTTGTAGAAGTGTGTGTGTGTGTGTGTGTGTGTGTGTGTGCATGTTTAAATATGTCTCCCAAATTGTGCACCTGAAACATTTTTGTCCTATTTTGTAGAGATTACACAGCGCTATCAATCACAACAGCTAACAAACCGTGGGTGTCTGTGAGCTCCTGTATGTGAAAAGGGGGGGATAGGGTTATCCTCCCACTATGTTACGCTTCCCAGTGATGCTCCATACAGCATAGGTCTCACATAACCAGTTAATACCTGAGAACCATGGTTTTGATTACCGCACTTGCCTGATAAACCTGAGCATCAGGGTACGCCCTGAACTGCTTGACAGGCCATCGCAGGGCAAACACACAACCATTCACGCTCACACTTAGGGTGAATTTGGAACAGCCATTTGGCCTAATGTGCATGTCTTTGAAATGTGGAAGGAAACCGGAGTACCCGGAGGAAACCCACACAAGCACAGAGAGAACATGCAAACTCCACACAAAAAACGCACCAACCCAGGAATCGAACCCACAACCTTCTTGCTGTGAGGTGGACCTGCTTACCACTACACCACTGTGCCATGTACACATCATGGATACATTCACGTTTGCAATGGTTGAATTCATGCGGTGCTTCCCCCTTGGTTAATTTTATGACCTCACTTTCTGTAAATGGACACCACGCCCTCCTGGAAAGCACAGTATCTCCTCAGCTCTCACGTACTCTGACGGAAGTGCCCGGAACACTTATGGCATAATGCTGGTTGACCACCGGAAAGCTAAAAATCATTTACAGTGAAGTAATTCCAGTTATGTGAGACCTAGGCTGAAGATGTGTCTTGGCTGGCTTCAACAGTCTTGAAGGAAGCATATGTTATCTTTCATTCTTCCCAGTTAGTAGTCGGATGTTGAGGGAGTGGATGGAAGGAGACGGGCCAGGACCAAATTAGGGAGAGAGAGGAATGTTTCCATAAAGAGAGGGGGGGAAATAAATAAATAAATAAAATTTTTTATATATATTCTCACTCAGGGAATATGTGACAGCTTTGATTTTGTACTTAAACACAAGGCTGGTGAGATTTTTTTTTTGTTGTAGCTTGAAAACTAAAAGAGGCCAAAAGACACCTGGGGCAGCTTGCCGAATCATCACTCATTTGCTGAACCGCTTAATCCTATTAGGGTCTCGGGGGAGGCTGGTGCCCATCTCAGCCGACACTGGGCTAGGGCGGGGTACACCCTGAACAACTCGCTAGATCATCTCAGGGCCAACACACACAACCATTCACACTCACACCTCGGGTGAATTTGGAATAGCCAGTCATGTCTAGATATGTCTTATGTCTAATGTGCATGTCTTTAGTCTGTGGGAGGAAACTGGAGTACCCGGAGGAAACCCATGCAAGCACGGGGAGAACATGCAAACTTGACACTAAGACACCTGAGCCCGGGACTCGAAACCAAGACCTTCTTGCTGTGAGACAAATATGCTAACCACTATGCCAATATGTCACCTGTGGGATTTAAAAAAACAAAACAAAAAAAAAACAATTGAGTTATAAATTGGAGTGTGTGATTTACTGGACTGTTAAGCATGAGAGTCACACCTGCAGTGAGAAGATACAGCGCGAGGCATCTGTTCTCTGTCTCTGTTCCCCCATCAAGTGTATTTTATTGCTATAGCAAGTAATGATGCGTTCTCATTGCTAGAACCTAGCTAATAATGTGCGTGTATGTGAATATTAAAATAATTAAACAGACAATTTAACAAAGTGTATAAAAAAGATTCAGCTTGTAATGTTTAAACCCCTAACCTTTAATATTTAACTAAGCTATATTTCTACGCTACATTAAAATCTACAGCACGCACGGCAAAACTGCAAATCAGTGAATCTGCATTGTTTTATTTTAGCCTGTTAATTTATGATTACTCTCCGAATATTATAGCTTCTACCACTGATAAAAGCTTTCCCTCTTTCAGATCTGAACCTGAATGTCACTCCATCAGGAAAAATCGTGAAAAAAGTTGGAGAGTCCTTAGAGGTGACGATAGATAAGGATTCCTCGAGTGAAGCCACAGTGACCTGGATTAAGGTGAGAGAACCATGCTGTAGTTCACACATTGTCCCTCTGACCCTGGCACTCCTGCGGTTTAGACACTTGTCGTGTTTAGGGAGAAACACTAAGCAGGGCTGATATTATCTTGCCTTGTAGCTTGTATCTTCAGCTGATTAGATTTACTCTCACTCACTCGATTGCCGAACCGTTTAATCCTCTTAGGGTTATAGGGAGGCTGGAGCCTATCTCAGCCGACTCTAGGCGAAGGCGGGGTACCCCTGAACAGCACGCCATATCATCACAGAGCCAATACACACACACTCAAATCTAGGGGCAATTTGTAACAGCCAGTAAGCCTAATGTCAAACTATGGGAGAAAACTGGAGTACCCAGAGAAAACTCAACCACACAAGCACAGGGAGAACATGTAAACGGCCTCACAGGCCAGGACTTATACCCAGGACCTTCTTGCTGTGAGGCAGATGTGCTAACCTCCTGGGTTCAATTCCTGAGCTCTGCGAGGGGGTTTCTGTGTGCAGCTTGCATGTTTGTCCCGTGCCTGTGTGGGTTTCTTCTGAGTACTCCGGTTTCCTCCTACAGACATTCACATTGGGCTTACTGGCTGTTCCAAATTGCCCATAGGTGTGAGTGTGAATGATTTGTGTGTGTTGGCTCCGCGATGCTCTGCCGAGCTGTTCAGAGTGTACCCTGCCTTCGCCCTGGGTCGGCTGAGCTACAGCTTTCCTACGACTCCAGTAGGATTAAGCGATTTGGCGAATGAGTGAATGAGTAAATAAATTTCCCTCCCACAGGACAATGGCAAGCTGGACAAACTCCCAGACTTCAGCTCTCTAACATACAGTCACGCAGGTTATTATGTGTGCCAGGCATCTGTACCTGGAATCAAACGTGACGCTGCCTTCACACTGATTGTTCAAGGTAAGAGGTGATCCCTCTTCACCCACATACACCACATCACAGGCATCGCCTCACAGCTAAGAAAGCAGCTCCAAATAACTGAGCAGACCATTTTAAATACATACAGATAATAAAAACCCTATAGATAAGCTCAAACAAGCACCCACTTAAAGATTATGCAGTCGTGATAATTGTATAATGATCTATCTCTCTGTCTCTTTGTCCATCTTTCTTTATCTCTGTCTCTGGCCTGCAGGCACTCCTGTGATTAAGAGTTTGAAAAAAGAGAAAAGCACAGACGGCAAAGCAAAGGTTCTGGTCTGTGTGGCTGAGGGATCGCCTGATCCTGAAGTGTCCTGGAGTGTCAATGGAACACATGTGAGTCTCACCCACACACACACACACACACACTTACATACCTACACACACCGATAGAGACACACACACACACACACACTCTCACACACACACACACACACACACTCACACACTCTCACACACACTCACACACTCTCACACACACACACACACACTCACACACACACACACACACACACTCACTCACTCACTCACTCACTCACTCACTCACACACACGCGTGCG
>JBCNYH010000016.1:5994920-6013800 GCA_039654325.1 Tandanus tandanus
AAAGGGAGTTTCAATCCCCTCATTCCGTCTGTAGAGGAGTCCTCTAGAGGGCACAAACACACACACACACACACACACGCACACACACACACACACACACACACTCACTCACTCACTCACTCACTCACTCACTCACACACACGCGTGCGCACGCACACACTTGCGCATACACACACACACACACACACACACACACACGCACACTCACACACACACACACACACACACACTTACCTACACACACACTCACACAAACACCCACACACACTTGTTTCCATTACTTAAGGGGGTAATATATAGACTACCATTCATTTCCTGAAGACTTACCCCAACTATAACCATAACCACTACTCGCTTAAAGCTGATTTCACAAGGCGGTTTGACAGCAGCTCAGCGCAGTTTATAATTACAGCGGTGCGGCAAAACAATAGTGAGCAGTAGATGAAATTGAATGCGGTTCAAAAAACATCTGAAAGGTGACAACACAGCAGCTACAAGGCAGTAGACAGTGATACGCCGTGACATTTATAAACATTTTTAAAAAATCTCATGGTTTTACAGGTACTTCCGCTTATCGCTTCCATTAATGCAACTGCAAACACTAATTTTCTCACCAAACTAAACAAAAACAGTGCAACTTGGCATGTTATATACAAAAAGCCTTTTACATGTCAGAAAAGAGTGGTGACTTTACAAACATCTTCCAAAACTTTCTTTCCATTTTGATTTCTTTCCAAAAAAGTCTCTCTTCACAAAAAACTTTTTTTAATTTACACTATGTATGACAGTCAACATACCAGTACCTGTGTAAGTTGTTATGGTAGAAAGGAATAAAAGCCATATAGATTGATTGATATAAACCCATGATTAGAGGGGCAGGGTTGGCTCAGTCTTTAAGGCTCTGGGCTACTAATCAGAAGGTTGGAGGTTCAAGTCCCATACCACTATGCTACCACTTGGACAAGGCCCTTAACCCTCAACGGCTCAGTTGTATAGAAAAGGGGGTCTCTTAAATGCCATAAATATAACTGTAAAATTAGTCTTGTAGACCGTCAACTACTATAAGTGTCATTCAGTTATAGAAAATAAATCAGTGCCTTCTGACCAATCAGAACATCTATAATTTAATACCAATAAATAACTGAATATGAATTATTTACTCAGATAAAACTTCCTGTGTTCGCCTAGTAGCTTCTCTCCAAGTGAAGTTATTTTCCTGTCAGTAATAAGGGATAATGTACAGTGAGCCGGTCATTATCACAAAATGAACCCCGCCAGTGGGATCAGGTTTTCATCCCCCTTAAGAGGTTTATGTTGTGATAATGACCAGCTTGCTGAAGTATCCTACTTACCACATGACTACTTACAAAATGTTAATGTAAAGGTGCTTATGTTGATTTTAAGATGATTGGATTGCTTCTGCTAATGACACGAAGCAAGCAATAACAGACTGCTGAATAGGGTACCTGATCAAATAGATCGAGTATTCAGATGAGCTGTGTAATAATGATACATAGCTTTCATAATGAATCATAATCATAGTGATTATAACCTCATATTACAACCGCCAACCCTAATCTGCACCTGATTGTTTCAGAATAAGTGCTGAGCATCCCAGGCTCGGCGAGGGCAGTTCTGTGTGGTGTGTGCATGTTCTCCCTCTGCTTGCATGGGCTTCCTCTGGGTACTTTCCTCCAAAAATCCGGAGACATGCACATTAGGCTAATTGGCTGTTCCAAATTGCCCCTAGGTGTGAATGTAAATGAAACCTGGAATGGTCTGGCTAGCCGTTCAGGGTGCACCCTGCCTTAGTCCAGAGTCGGTTGAGATAGTCTCCAGCCTCTAATGTTTCACTAATGTCATATTTTTAAGGGGCTAATATTACTCAAGGCAGCAGATGGGACAGGGTTTTAATCTGTCAACCCTATAATGTGAGCTGTGCTAGCAAAGCAACTCATTTATTAATCTTTTGGTAAAGTTGTGTGTAAATATTTGCATAAGCCGAAGCCAAGTAAAAATTTCAGCCGGGTTTTAAAAGGTGTCAATCATGAGTCAATGTCTTAGTGTGTACAGGGCAGGGCTGCCTTGCATTCAGTGAGGTGTACTAATCTCCATAAAAAACAAAGCTCACTGAAATGAAATGACAAATTAGCAGCAAAATAAAAGGCAAACTCATTTAGACTCACACCTACACCAATGGGAAATTGTACCCCACCTTTACCCAGTGTAGGCTCCAACCTCCCCACGACCCTATTACGATTAAGCGGTTTTGCATATGAGTGAGGGAGAGAGTGAGTATATTTAAAATTATTTATTATATAAGAGCTCTTGAAAAGTTTCAAATCGCATGACAAACTAGAGAAATTAGAGATGAGTTAAGTCAGTCATTCACACGCTGGAGCCTATCTCAACCCACACTGGGCGAAGTCAGATTACACCCTGAACAGCTGGCCAGATCTTCACAGGGCCAGCACACTCGCAACCATTCACATACACCTAGGAGCAATTTTGTAACGGTCAATTAGCCTAATGTGCATGTCTTTGGACTGTGGGAAGAAACCGGAGTATCCGGAGGAAACCCATACAAGCAGAGGGAAAACATGTAAACTCCACACAGAAACGCCCAAGCCGAGCCCGGGACTAACACCCAGGACCTTCTTGCTGTGAGGCAAATATGTTAACCACTACACCACTGTGCAGTCCTAAAATACGTCCAGTGACAAGAAAATGGCGTGACATCAAAACAGGGAAAAAAAGAACTGGATCTGGATCCGAGACACCAAACACATCACACCAGAATGCCACTATTTTAAAATTGCTTTAAATGTCTCAGCCAGCGTGCTGGAAGTGTTGCACAGAGTTTGAAGAAGATGCCATGGCAGACAGAACTGATTTGTAAGCCAGCTTTCATCTTCAACAGTATTTAAATTTTTTTTGTTTTTCCTTAAGCACAGCATGCACTAGATCTTCCATCAGCTGAGCTAAGTGTTTACAGCTTACGGCTATATGCAGACAGACCAGCGCATCCTCTGTTTATACAGTACCATTTCTTTTGTCCTAACTGAATGACTAGTTTAAGTCTAGATGTATGCATTTCTGTTGGCTCACGCTCTTTATTTTTATATTCTTTAATAAAATGTGCTACAGTGGTGTTCTCGGGCTCAGGCATTTCTGTGTGGAGTTTCCCATGGATGTGTGATTTCCTCTGGGTACTCTGGTTTCCTCCCACAGTCCAAAGATATGCACATTAGGCTAACTGGCTGTTCCAAATTGACCCTAGGTCTGAATGGTTTTGTGTGTGTGTGTGTGTGTGTGTGTGTGTGTGTGTGTGTGTGTGTGTGTGTGTGTGTGTGTCTCCTACTGAATAGCAACCTCAAGGGCTTCAAGAGTTTGGGGTGTTCGAGGTGTGCTTGCCGTAACTCCATCTTACTGAAAACAGATTTCATTTAAAGCTGAGACTTTTGCCCTGAAATTCTCAACCCAATGCAAGATGATTTTCTGATTCTGGAATGTTTTGGTTTCTGTGGAATACTGAAATGTCTTCAAAAGGCTCTCCATGCGTAGATCATGGCGCAGTTGTTTGTGAAGAAGCAAATGCAAGGGGTGCTTTCGACCACGCCATGTTGCTGACTAAGGACGGTTGAGGATGGGCTACCAACAGACCTTAGCACCACCTCTCCTGCATCACTAAGTTTCACATGTGCAAATTATAATTTAATTATCCTTATTTACTTTTGAAATGTGGTCAAATATTTTTTGAGGTCACCCTGTATAACATGTACAGTACATACACTTTACAATCATGAATCATGGGGCTTAGTGGTTAGCATGTTGGCCTCACAGCAAGAAGGTCCTGGGTTCAAGTCCCAGCCCCAGCGAGGGCATTTCTGTGTGAAGTTTGCATGCTCTTCCTGTGCTTGCGTGGTTTTCCTCACCGGTACTTCATTTTCCTCCTACAGTCCAAAGACAAACATTAGGCTAATTGCCTCTAAGTGTGACTGGGTGTGTGTTCGCCCTGCGATGGCCTGGCAGGCTGTTCCAGGTGTACCTACTTTCACCCATTGTTGGCTGAGATAGGCTTCTGCCTCCCCATGTCCCTAGTAGGATAAAGCGGTTTGGTAAATGATTGAGTGAGTGATGAGAATACATCAGCAATGTTAATGTACTTGGCAGTAGCAGCGTTCTCAGGCTCACTCAGTCCAAGAGGAACTTATTTTCATGATGAGTTGAAAGCTCACTTTGTTCCCATTCACAGGTAAAAGTACACGTTTTGCCCTGCAGTAAACATTAACTCAGTAGTACAAGATGTTTGCTTGTTGAGGAAAGGAGAAGAGCAGCACTTAGTGTAATGTGTACATGTTATTATTGTATAATATTGAGTTTGTGTACGAGTCAATAATTTAACTAAATACTAAGTTTAAAAAACAACCTCATTAACTCTGAGTAGTTAAATAATAAAATGAGAACTCATTCAAAATGCTAAATACATAAGCAATTCAGTCAAATGCTAAAAAAAAAAACCCTAAACTGTAATCACTGCACACATACTGTAGAGTACATGCAGTACACTAGCCAAAAGTTTGCGGACACCTGACCATCAGATACATATGGGCTTGTTGATTATCCCTTCTACTGTTATAATAACCCCCACACTCCTGGAAAGGCTTTCCTCTAGAATTGGTATGTGGCTCTAGTGGTCTGCTAATTCAGCCTTAAGATTCTTGCTGGAGCATGCAAAGATATTCTAGACAGTTAAGCCTCCAACTTTGTGGCAGCTGCTTGGGGACAGCCCACAAGCCTGAGAGGTTTAGGTGTTCACCTACTTTCAGTCACATAGTGTATAGCATATCAATTAAAGATATGATATCCTGAGAAGTGGCGGGACAGTGGCGCAGTGGTTAGCATGTTCACCTCACAGCAAAAAGGTCCTGGGTTCATGTCCTGGGTTTGGCAAGAACGTTTCTGTTTGGGGTTTCCATGTTCTCCCCGTGCTTATGTGGGTTTCTTCTGGGTACTCCGGTTTCCTCCTACAGTCCATAGACATGCACATTAGGTTGACTGGCTGTTTCAAATCCCCCCCCTAGATGTGAGTGTGAATGTGTGTGTGTGTGTGTGTGTGTGTGTGTGTGTGTGTGTGTGTGTGTGTGTGTTGGTCCCGTGATGGACTGGTGAGCTATTCAAGGTGAGCGTCACCCAGAGTCGGCTGAGATAGGCTCCAGCCTTCCCGCGACCTTAGTAGGTAGGATAAAGCGAATGAATAAATGAATGTCCCCAAGAGTTACATCGACATTATATTGTAAAGTTCAATAAAACTGTAAAAAGGGCATTTGCAGATGGACTGTAGACCACCCCAGGATCAAGCATGTACTTTGCTGTGCTGTCATTCTAACGTTTCCAACATAACCTTATCCAGCAAATCTGCTAATGTTATCAGAATGATCCGTGATAGGTGGGCAGTTTCTCACACTCAAAGCAGGGACACTTCGTTTTGTTTTTAAAACAAAACAGGTGCCTGGAGGCGAGCATTATTAGCTTTGGGATTAGTGACCAGAAAGCTTGAGTAGGACCACCCACACTGAGACACTCTGGTGAATTGTTGACATAGTGACTCAGGCCAGCTATTAAGCACTCTGTAAGCAGGGACAAAATTGTCCAAATGAGCCAAATTGGGCCCCTCATGGTCACGCATCCCAGCAACCAAGGACCTTTGCATGCCCCCCCATTTTCCCACCCTACCCACCCCTTCTGAGTCATGGAGGGGGGTCCCACCGGACCTGCTGTGAATAAATATACAGATTGTAGCTACATACTTTATATCCTCAGAGCTGTAATAAACTGATGACATGACATTAAAAGATTTCAGTTCCCTCAGAATTTGAAGTCAATGAGATAGAGGCCAGCCTCCCCGCGACCCTAATGAGGATTAAGCGGCTTAGAAAATGAATGAATGAATGAATGAATGAATGAATAATGTTATAAGGGCAGCACGGTGGATAGCAGTTAGCATATTCGCCTCACAGCAATAAGGTCCTGGGTTTAAGTCCCGGGCTCGGCGAGGGCATTTTTCTGTGGGATTTGCATGTTTTCCTTGTCCTTGCATTAGTTTCCTCAGGGTACTCCGGTTTCCTTCCAGAGTCACACAGTCATGCCCATTAGGCTAATTGGCTGTTCCAAATTGCCTATAGGTGTGTGTGCTGGCCATTTGATGAAATGGCGAGCTCTTCAGGGTGTACCCTGCCTCCTCCCAGAGTCGGCTGTGATAGGCTCCGGCCTTCCCACAACCCTAGTAGGATTAAGCAATTCGGCAACTAAAGAAATGTATAAATGAGCAATATCTGAGCTGCATAATGTGGCATGTTAGTGTGTGTGTTTGTGTGTGTGCTGAGTAATGCTCAGCATTAGCTAACCTGTCATTCTGTCACTCATTATCACGTTCAACACAAAGTCAAAGCCCAACCGCTGCTGCTTAACATTCTCTCCCACTCTTACCCACTCACACACGGACACAGATGTTTAGAGGAAAGCGCAGCGACTCAAAGAGACCATTTAAATCAAACCAGCATGCCATGAAAGTAGCGCTTTGCACTTTCTATCTTGTTATAATATTGCATATTTTTGAGCTTATTCGCATGCTGAGCCTGTTGACTGCAGGAACAAAACGCAACACACACCTGATGATATTCCACACTGGGTTCGTGTCATATGTTTTCATTTTCCACAGTCTCACACCAGCAGGAGCTATACACGTATTTCAACACTGCACAGGAATCTAAGACAGATATATTACTCAAAGCTGTGAGCAGAGCATTCATGCTCCAGTGTCATGATGCTCCTCTTCATAGAGCTTCAGGGAGCTTGTATGATATGGAAGTATGGATTTTACTGCCAAAAAACAGAGCAGGGTGTGCTGGGTTTCTGTAAAGCAGTACAGGGATGGCAGGAAAGCAGCGAGAGGCTGTGATCTGTTAGGGTGGTTTTTTTTAATGACTGTGATGCTGGAGGGAGTTGGTAATTGGAGAGCACGGTGCTGCGTGCAGTTTAATTGCAGGCTGATTATCGGCTCTTAGAAGTTCAGTCACACTGGGTTGGTGCCTTTCTGTCCTTGTTTGTGTTTGTGTGTGTGTGTGTGTGTGTGTGTGTGTGTGTGTGTGTGTGTGTGTCTGTGATTTCCATCTTTTCAGCATAGACAACCTGAAGGATAACAACAATGTTATATGGCCCTCTAGTGGACATCATTAACAATAATACCATCCACTGTATCTGCACATGAGACATGAGAGGGAATGTTTGTAGTTAAAGACTCACTCATTTGCCGAACTGTTTAATCCTATTGGGTTGGAGGGAGACTGGTGCTTATCTCAGCGGGATGCACCCTAAACAGCTCACCAGACCATCACAAGGAAACACACGCCTAACCATTCAGACTCGCATCCATACCTAGGGGCAATTTGCAACAGCCAGTCAGCCTAATGTGCATGGCTTTGGACTGTGGGAGGAAACCGGAGTACCCGGCAGAAACCGACGCAAGCATGGGGAAAAACATGCAAACTCTACGCCACCGTAAGACCAAGGCTGCTATCCTTTGTCCCTCCCTAAATGTCTAACTACATGAGTTACTATGGTTGGCACGGCGGCGTAGTGCACATCCACATCCGCCTCACTGCAAGAAGGTCCTGGGTTTGAGTCCTGGGCTTGAGCGTTTCTGTGTGGATTTGGTATGTTCTACCCATGCTTGCATGCGTTTCCTCCGGGTACTCCAGTTTCCTCCCACAGTCCAAGGACATGCACACGAGGTTCCAAAATCGCCCCTAGGTCTGAGTGGGAGTGTGAATGGTTGTGTGTGTGTTGGCCCTGCGATGATTTGGTGAGCTGTTCAGGGTGTACCCCCCACCTTTTGCCCAGTGTTTGCTGAATAGGCTCCAACCTTCCAGTGACCCTAGTAGGATTAAGCATTTCGTCAAATGAGTGAGTGAATGATTATGTGTTTGTCAATAACCTCATTGATGTTATTTAGGCTATTTTCCATGACACTGCATCTTTAAGCTGTGTAGTTTTTAAAACTTAAAAAAATGGAGCAACGCAATAAAAAGAAAGGAAGTCACTTGGAGTCATTTATTCATTCACGGCAGCAGCTGAATCTCTGTCCCTAATAAGACAGTGGTCGTCCCTCTTCCTATCAGTTCATTCCGATGTAATGTTGACGTTCATTAGTATTATACAAAGAAATGAGAAATGATCTCGGTGTATGTGTGTGTTCTATCACAGAGCCAGAGCCAATACAGCAATGGAGTATTCACTTACAGACTAACCGTGGTGCCCAGTGCCAACCTGACTGTCACCTGCCGAGTCTCTAACAGCCTGGGCTCAGTCAGCAAGGACATCGATGTTCTATCCTGTAAGTTCTGAAGGCTCTTGATACCTTGGTCTGAGTGCATACTAACATACTCGTTCCTTTCTCCCTCTTTCTAATCACTACTTCTCAATGTCTCTCTCTCTCTCTCTCTCTCTCTCTCTCTCTTTCTCTCTCTCTCTCTCTCTCTCTCTCTCATGCACACACAGTTGACAGTAGTGTCTGTGAGGCAGATATTTAAATTACATTGTATCTGATAAATAGAATTTTAGTTCATCAGGCTCGAATTCTTCCTGGGCCACATCAGCGTTTTTTTCGAGCCTGTGAAGGGAAATACGTTAAAGGCTCTAATACATTACCTGTAACTTAGTTACACTGTACACTCAGCAGCCAGACTCTGACCTTCAGTCTGTCATGATGTCCCACCATGTGACCTACACACTCTGTGACATCATCACTTTTTGATTTAGTTTTTTCGACCTTGGGAGCTTTACACACTGCTTTTAGTTAACAACAGTAGTCCAGGATATGAAAGTAGCAAAGAAGTGGTGGTTCACTCGTTAAGGCTATGGGTTAGTGGTCAAAAGGACGGGAGTTCGAGCCCCGCTAACACCAATCTGCCCATTTGGGCCCTTGAGCAAGGCCCTTGACCCACAACTGCTCAGTTGTATAAATGTAATAAGATGTAGGTTGAGCTGGATTAAGGCTTTTGCCAAATGTCGTAAAAGGTGAAAGTAGAATGGAGTGATTATAGGGATGGAAGAGCTCATGGAAACCTTTATGCACTCTTAGGTATAGTTCTGCTGTTGTTGCTCATCCTTCTCAAGTGCATTCTGAGATGCTTTTCTGTTCAGCACTGATGTAAAGAGTGTTTATTCAGGCTTACCGTAGCTCAAACCAGTGTGGTCGTTCTGGTTCGGACCTCTCTCCTCAACAAGGTGTTTCTAAAAGTTCTGCTTTCTGTGGAATGTTTTTGTGGATTTTTTATAAAACCATCCTGTGAACCACACAATGGAAACACCCCTGGGCATTTCTGTGTGGAGTTTACATGTTCTCCCCGTGTTTGTGTGGGGTGCCTCTGCGTACTATGGTTTCCTCCCACAGTCCAAAGACATGCACATCAGGCTAATTGGCTGTTCCAAATTACCCCCAGGTGTGAATGGTTCAGTGTGTGTTGACCCAGCAATGGTCTACAATGGTCTGGCAAGGTGTACCAAACCTTTGCCCAGTGTCAGCTGAGATAGTCACCATAGCACCCACACACACACACACGTACCATCACCCACCCCCCCAAACTCATGACCCTAGTAGGTCTTAAGCGGGTCAGCGAATGAACGAATGAATGAATGAATGAATTCTGTGTAACAGAACGCAAACTTAGCAGGTCACAGTCAAGCCTGCACATTTGATATGCACATTAAGCCAACTGCCTGTTCCAAATTGCCCCTAGGTGTGAATGATGGTGCGTTTGTTACAAGCTATTCAGGGTGTACGCTGACAAGTGACAAATGTTGGCTAAGATAGGCTCCAGCCTCCCAGCAACCCTAATAGGAGTAAGCAAATGAGAATGAGTAGTAGTGTATTACGGTCGGTCTGATGGCCTTGAGTTTAACATATGCGGGCACCTGAACGAGGTCAGGATTGTGTAACTGTATAGTCACACTACATATATATGTGTGTGTATGCGTGTGCGAGTGTGTCTGTGTGTTGATGATGTCTCTCTTTCTCTAACATGTAGTTATCACATGGTGCATGAGTGTTATATCATTCTTCTGTTTTCTCTCCATCTCTCTTCCCCTCTTTCTCAGCTCTGGTTTTCTGGAACTGTTTGTCAGGGCTGGGGTGCTTGACTCTTCCTTCCTATCTGGTTTTCTGACCTTTTGCCTCTCTGGCCATTACAGCATGCTAGTAGCTTCCTCATTACTAAAAACTGACATTAAGAAATGATGTATTAAAATCTGACCTTTATTATGAATTATAAATGATCTTTTAAATGGATTTTGCTTGTTTTCTAAAACCACAATACGGTGGTGGGCTCAGTCAGAACCTCTCTGGTGTACCGTTGCCTTTAAGTTAATTTGATGTCATATCTGATTTCAGTACATCTGGAAAACCAAGACTTCAGAACAGGTAAGAGATTAATTTGTTCTGTTGGTCTTTCAGTAGAGTAGAGTTCATTACATGACGTACCCTGAAACGCCTCCTCTCTGCGTCTGTGAGAGGGCTAAAGCTCAGTTGATCTGAACGGGGTGTCAAGCATCCCAGCATCAAGACAGTATCCTCTTATCCTCTCATCTGTTAACTCTTCATCAGAAATGTTAATCAGATATCATGCTGCGAGCGTATAAACAATCTGTCATTGAAAGTTTTTTTATTCTGTTGTTCGTCTCCACAGATGACGATGATGACAAGGCCAAGGTGATCGTGGGCGTGGTGGTGGGTCTCATTGTGGCAGCCGCACTAGTGGGCATTATATACTGGCTGTACATGAGGAACAGGTATTTCATTCATTTCAAGGTTACACATATTAGTGCGGGTGGCGTGGTGGTGTATCAGTTGCATGGGTTTCATCTGGGTAATCCGGTTTCCTCCAACAGTCCAAAGACATGCATGTTGGGCTAATTGGCTGTTCCACACATCTAGGTGTGAGGTTGAATGGTTGTGTGTGTTGCCCTGCAGTAGACTGGATGCTATTCAGGATGTACCCTGCCTTCACCCAGAGATGGCTATGATAGGCTCCAGCCTCCCCACAACCCTAATAGGATGAAGCAGTTTGGCTGGATGGATGTATTAGTGCTTTTAACAGTAGGCAACGGGCTTGAATTCAGGGTGTAGATTTACTGTAGATCCCTGACAGAGAAATCTGAGTGTCACTGATAGTGTGATTCATTCATTCATTCAGTGTCGGCTGAAACTGGAACCAGCCTCCCCACAACCCTAGTGGGATAAAGCGAATGAATAAATGAATGTTCCCAGGAGTTACATGGACGTTATGTTGTAAAGTTCAATAAATCCCTCCCTGCAACCCTAATATGATTTAGCAGTTCGGAAAACGAGTGAGTGAGTGAGTGTTTGAGTGATGAGTGTTATATAAGAGGCAAACGCTGCTCTCAGAGGGTCTAGTTGATGATCTGAATTACGATAGACATACGTATCATCTAGGGCTGGGCGAGAAAATATCTTATCATGATATATACAGTACACATGTATGTATTTTATGTCATTCAATCTCAATAGGTATCAAAATATAAATCAAATCACTGCTTCTGTCAGGCTCAAAGTACTCCTAAATGAAATGTGAGGATATCATACATAAGGCTAACTGGCTCGACGGTCTCGGGGTATGATTCTCACTTAGGGTGCGAGAGGTCCTGGGTCCAAATCCTGGACGAGCCCAAACTTTTGTGGGGGTAATGGTCAGGGTGCTTTACTCAGGGGTTGTGAGTTGGAATCCTGTCAGACCCCTACCGTGCTAAGACCCCTGCGCAAGGACTTAACCACAAGTGTGCCTCTGTTCACCCAGTGGTATAAATGGATACCAGTAAAAATACTGGGAAGGTAACTTGCGATGGACTAGTGTCCCTTCCAGGTGGAAATGAACTCCTAGTTACTTCAAGGTACAGAAACCTGATGAGCCAGCAGGCTTGTATATAAAAGCTCAGCAGACTTAAATTTGGTTCTTATTGATATTAAATCAATATTGATATTTATCCCAGTATATAATTTGATAATGCTGCCAGTTTGAGGTGCATCATCATAATGCTAGAGGCTGGGGCTTGGTGATTTGATCTAGAAAATAATAATCACGATACCCACAATATTCACTTATCGATTTATTTCGAACAATACGGGTGGTCCTATCACGATATGATAATTTATTGATGCCCTAATGGCATTTGAGAAATAGCTCAAGCAGACACTTGTCACAGGAGTTTATACACTAGCCTGGACATTTAGTCAACTTTTCTACGCAACTTCGACACGAGTCCACAGGTTCCTGGGTTCATGGGGCAAAAAACATTTGGGACATCACAGCAGCTCGATTACCCCTCAAATGGTTGTGTAATGACCAGTGAAAAAATGTGTCATTTTCAATTTGAAGATGAATGAAGTTCAGAGTCATTTCTTTCCCGACAAAATTGCACAGAAATTGCATGAGACCAAACTGACGAATAAGTGTGGGGTCTCAGTCAGCCTGTTCAGCCCCATCTAGACGAAATTAATCAGCCCTGCTCGGTTTAATCAGATGTGGGTTATTCTACAGCAGCTGCAGCTCTAATGCTGTTTCATGACAAGATACATTAATGCCAATAAACACACACCTCTGCTGCGATTAGTCAGTTATAACTATAGGTGCCATTAGTCATACTGATCCAGTAAGTAAACACACACATCATTGTTGTATGTTACCCAGTAAAGCCAATAAGATTATCAGATTATAATTAACCATAGAAGAGTAACACACTCGCTCACTCATTTGCCGAACCGCTCAATTTCAGCCCTTTTCGGCTGACACTGGGTGAAGGTGGAGTACACCCTAAACAGCTTGCCAGAACATCGCATTGCCAACACACGCAACCATTCACACTCTCATCCACACCTATGGGCAATCTGGAACAGCCAATGAGCCTAACATGCATGTCTTTGGACTTTGGGATGAAACTAGATTACCTGGAGGAAACCCATGCAAGCATGAGAAGAACATGCAAACTCCACACAGAAGTACCCTCACCATGCCCGGGACTCGAAGCCAGGACCTTCTTGCTCTAAGGCAGCTTGCTAATCACTATGCAAGAGTAACACTTTCTCTCACTCACTCATTTGCCTAACTGATTAATCCTACAATTAGGGTCACAAGGAGGCTGGCGTCTATCTTAGCCAACACTGGGCAAAAGCGAACTACACCTTAAACAGATTGCCATACCATCACATGGCCAACACACACACAACCATTCACATTCACACTCACATCCACAGCTAGGGGCAATTTGGAGCAGCTAATTAGCCTGCTGTGCATGTCTTTGGACTGTGGGAGGAAAACAGAGTACCCGGAGGAAACCCACGCAAGCACAGGGAAAACTTGCAAACCCCATACAGAACACCTCACCATTCCCGGGACTCGAACCCAGGACCTTCTTGCTATAAGCAGCATGCTAACCAATGCACCAGAGTAACACAGTGATGTACTTTTTATTTTATTTTTTTTTTAGACAAGGCAGCTGGAAGACAGGCGAGAAGGAGACGGGCACCTCAGAGGAGAGCAAGAAGCTGGAGGAGAACAATCATAGACAAGAGCCTTAGAGGGACACGTAGGACCGAGACAGAGAGACGGTCAGTCTGGAATCTCTCTAATGCTCTGAAATGCTTTTTTGTGCTTTTGTGGATGTGAAATGAAAATATAAGGGAAATAATAAAAAGATTATGTAACACTCTGCATGAGGATAAAACCATGATTATAGGGGCATCATATAGTAATCTGGATAAGTGTAGAAGACACTGAGCTTTTAATGAGTGCCAGCATGATGAAGACGAGCAATCTAGACACAATCCTATTTTTTAGATATTATTGAGCACTGGGGATTGTAAGTGAAAGACAGCTGAATGTTGTACTGTATATCTACACTGAACAAAAATATATAAACACAATTTTTTGAAATTATTTAATTTTTTAATTAAATATTTAAAATATTTTTAGACAATATGCAAATATTTCAACAAAACAATTATTATTTTATTCTTGCCTTACTATTGAACCAAAAGAAACATTAACAATTTTCCGTTCACAATTCATGAGTCATCACAGCCTGAACCAACCAGGGGTCAGAGGGCAAAGTTCACAGCACTCAGTCCTGAGTGTCCACCATCTGCGTCACGTCTCCGACACATAGAGTTAACAAGATGATCAATAGTGGGCTGTGGAATGTTGTCCCATTCCTCCTGCAGCACAACTCAGAGCTGTGCCACGCATCCTGTGCCGGCGTGGTCACACATGGTCGTCAGGCATGTGGACGATTCACAGTGCTGCCAGTCTCTCTGAATTGACTTCTCAACCAGCTGATGGTAGAATGATGCACATTCAAGTGTGTTGACACTGCTGTCACAGACATCCCAGCGTTCAGCATGCCAATGGCGCACCCCCTCATGACTTGTGTCATCTGTGGCATTGTGACTAGTGACAAAAGTGCACATTTCGGGGTGGCCTTTTATTGGCCCTGGTCAAGGATTGCCTGTGTATTGGTCACGCTGACTGACCAACTTAGTGTTATGCATTATGCCACTCATGGGTGGAATAACTCACTGATTTAGTGACAGGGATGTGGTATGAGAAGTGGGTAACCAGAATTCAGCAGAACAAATTATTCCGTCCACCAATAAACACTATTTATAAACATATTTTATTACAGATCAATTTAACTCAGCATTTTTGGTTTGTGCGTTTTAATTTTTGTTCAGTGTATTAGTGACCTGCTCCAGTATAATACGGATTAAGTCGCAAGGTAGTGTTTTGAGTAAGAGCTAAAGTAAGTTGAAAATGGCGAACCTGGATGAAAATGTGATATCGCCAAAAAAACATCCTTCAAAGCATAATGTTCGACATGACCAAGTTCAAATATCCATAAACACAATCTATCCATGCTAAAATATTGTTTAAGAAAGGGTTCCATGTCCAAGTTGTTGTAAAACAATAGAAATACCCACTTATGTTGCTGATTTTTGAATGGCTTTTGTGGTTGCTCAGGGTATTTCCTTATTATCATATTCACTACCAGAATACTCTCCCTACTTACAGAACCCCAGAAGGATTCCCCCAATCATATAACGCTAAACCAATCAAAAGCCTCAAAACAGACATGACTCGGTGTAAATAGAACTCACCTGTTGCTAGAAAGACGCTAGTACGATGGCACTGATTGGTCGAGAGCCGGATTCATATAGTGTATGGATGTTCGGGAGTTTCAAATGCGGACATTCAGAAACTGGTTCTGTAAGTGTAATTGCTATTTTCTCAAAAGTAGCATTTAATGATTAGCGACATACAAAGTGATGTAACTCAGTCCATTTTCATCTATAATCATGTATTTTACCTCATTTTAAAGCAGATTTAATTCTCTTTCCAAAGATATCAATATCTCAGGTATGTAAAATTTCCTACTTAATCCGTATTATGCTGGAGCGGTTCTCAATTATTCCTTTTTCTCTTTCTTTCTTTCTGTAACAGAAGAGAGGCCTTGTCACACTGAATGTGCTGTACAACACAACAACATATCCATCATCTGATCTGAGACCCCTGATAAGCTGTCACGCTGCATACGTGCACATCACGGATTCGCCGGGAATATTACCAGACCGCTGCCTAACCCAAACAAACGGTTCCTCCAAGCGAAACCCGAGCACCATGCAAGAGTTAAAACACCTGTCTTGTAAAACTTTTAGTCTGCACTGAAAACTGTGTCTTTTTAGTTCTGTTTCTGTTTGATTTGATTTTTTTGTGTTCCTTGTGAATGCTCTTTTTCTCCCCACATGCATTGCTGGTGTGGTGGGTTCGGCTATCCCTCTTTCTCCCCCTCTTTTTAGTAGAAAAAGGAAATTACTGTACACTTTTCAGGCCTTTGTAAATATGTCACTGGTGAGCACATTCTCTTTGGTCAATGCTGAGATTGCTGTATAATTCAGGTTTAAGTAAAGCAGGATTAAGTTAACCTGCTGGATTATGGAGAGATGAAGACTTCACTGCTGTTACACTCTCGTTCTCTGTTCAGATCCATCATGCTTTTTTTTTTTTTGTCCATTGATCAGCAGGGTGTTGCTACACAATATCTTGACCCAGAAGTGGAACTGCTTGCCTTTGAATGCTTTAGTATATATTGTATATTGGTAGTAATAGGAATATTAGTTGTAGGATTCTGACTCTTTGGGTTTCATTCATAAATTTGAGAAGTATTATTCAAATGTGGCGTGTCTTCATTGACCTTACAGTAATTTACTGAAAATCCTATAGAAAGCCATCCCAACCCCAGATAACTACAAAAAAAAGGGATGATTACAGTGCAAAAGTTTTCACCCCCTTAGAGTTTTCTCCTGATTTTTTGCATGACAACCTGGAATAAAAATGGATATTTTTTTTTAGGGGTAGGGTGGGGGGTGGGTGGCATTTGATTTAAACATGCCTACCACTACCCCTTCTCAACGCCCTCGAAATCAATACTTATATAGCCAAGTACGATTAGCTTAGCACATTTAGACACTGGAATTTCTCTAGTTCTTCAAGGCAAAATTGCGCCGACTCTCTCTTTTTAGTTAATGGGTTGTGTTGCTGTACAGCAGTTTCAAGTCATGCCACAAATTTTCAATTAGATTGAGGTCTGGGCTTTAACTGGCCATTCCAAGACAGTAAAATGTTTCCACCACTCCAGTGTAGATTTAATAGAATTGTTTAGGGTCATTGTCCTGCTGAAAAATGAACCACCTTCTCATAACAGCGTTTTTGAAAAGAACTTATTGTTTAGTCAGTACTGTAGATTTAACTTATGAATATGTCTGTATGTGGTTAGCACATCCACCTCAGCGCAAGAAGGTCCTGAGTTTGAGTCCCAGGCACAGGCGTTTCTGTATGGCGTTTGCATGTTCTCCCTTTGCTTGTGTGGGTTTCCTCTGGAGTACCCCGGTTTCCTCCCACAGTCTAAAGACATGCACATTAGACTAATTGGCTATTCCAAATTGCCCCTAGGTGTGAGTGTGAGTGTAAATGGTTGTATGTTGGCCCTGCAATGGTTTGGTGAGCTGTTCATGGTGTACCCTGCCTTTGCACAGTGTTTGACTGGGATAGACTTTGACTAAGACACGTGACTGTGTTTATTGTTTATGCTATGCACAGCTACACTGATTTGATGTCCCTCCATAACTTTGAAAAGAATACCCCAAATTAGCTCAAAGCATTTAATAGTACAAAAGACATGGTACCCATGTGCTCTGTCAGGAAAGAATGGTCATAGAGATCTGAAAAAAATAGTAAAGCCACCATCTATCATCAGTCCCTCCTCACGTGACTTTGTTGAATCTATGATTGATGCCCTCCTTGCCCTGTCTGTGACATTTGATGGAGGGCCTCCTGTCAGAACTGTAGTGGTAGCTCCCAAGTGGTGAATTGACAAAGTGCCCGACTATCAATCCAGGTTGATGCCACAGCCATCCGCGGCCAGGAGTCCATGAGAGCTAATTGCCTGAGCTCTCACGGGAGAAAGGGATGGCATACACTCCCCTCCCTGCTTCTTCAAGCGATCACCAGCCATTCATGGGCCTCTGTGAGATCATTTGTACCAAAGGGCAGATAGCGCTTTCCCTCTGAGTGGGGTAGGCTGTGTCTTGCGTGTGCATGCCTGTTGGCTGCCTGGTTGGTGGTGGTAGCATGTGATAAGGAGGCAATACTTAACAGTTGGGAATTGGATACGACTAAACTAGGGGGGAAATGATCCCCCTTAAAAAAAAAAACCCAAAAACAACCATAGTGGTGCTGTAGTAGTATTGTTTCCATTTTTTATATAAAGGGTTTAATCATGTGCCGTGGCATGTTCTGGGGGGTTTTTTTTTGTTGTTGTTTTTTTATAACCCGACTCTGATCTTTACTGCTGTACAACTTTGTCTCTGACTTGTGTGATAAGATCCTTAGTGTTCATGTTGCTTGTGTAGTGGTGTTGCAGACTCAGGGGCCTTTCAGGTGTATTTATACTGACATCATGCATCAAATCATGTGATTCTATGACTGCACACAGGTTATTCAACGAATTGTGGCTTCTGAAATTATTTGTTTGGAATAAATAATATTTAGTGGTTTAGCAAATAAGGGGTGAATACATACGCATGCACAGCTTTTCAATGATT
The DNA here is from genome assembly GCA_039654325.1 of Tandanus tandanus. NCBI lineage: Eukaryota > Metazoa > Chordata > Actinopteri > Siluriformes > Plotosidae > Tandanus > Tandanus tandanus. The sequence goes on from JBCNYH010000016.1 coordinate 6,013,150, forward strand.
GTTATTTTTTCATTGCTTAAAATGAAAATAAAATCCTTTAAAATTCCAGAGTGTAATGCAACAAAACAGGGAAAACACCGGGGGAGGTGGATGGTGGGGATGGGGTCCTTTTGCACTGCTATATGAAATAAACACTAAGTCCAAAGTTGTAACTCATATTTCGTTTTCTTCATTAATCATGGTTGTTTGACTGTCCAGGTGAAGCTGTTAAGTAGCATGCGTAAACTCCACTCAGAAATAACACTCGTACCATGTTACAGCCTTGCACAAAGCCTTAATGCATACTTTAATTTCACTATTTATTTCCAAAAAAAGTTTCTCTTCCTTGATTTATTTTTCAGCTTGTGTAGGTTGTCTTTAAAATACACTGCGCTTTTTTTCATACATGTCAGCCCTTGGATGATGCTTATATTTTTTCTTTAATATGACTGATTTAAAGTCCCACACTGTAGACTCTAGCCTGTGATAGTCTGAGGCTTTGTTCCGTTACCTGTGGTCTGAAGAGGTTGTAAATATGTCCAGTCTTTGTGTATTAGCTCATGTTTGGCTTTTTATGTTGTGTATGAGGTTAGCTGCACTTTTGCCTGGGCATTAGCTAGCTATATATATATATATATATATATATATATATATATATATATATATATATAT
>JBCNYH010000016.1:6022698-6032963 GCA_039654325.1 Tandanus tandanus
ATATATATATATATATATATATATATAAACGATATAGTGCTAAAAGTCCTCAATGCAAAATGGTGTTTTGAATCACATGAATGCAATAAAACTGGCAGGATGGTGGCATAGCAAGATGTCCCTGGGTTTGAGACCTGGGCTCCACAAAAACATTTGATGTGATAGACGTGGCATTATGACGTGCACTTGACTAACAATAGTGGACATTTTTGAGCCTTTATATATTCTTTCCAAACCACTCCTCACATATGCAGATACACATTGTGTTTTGCTTAAACTGCATTTGGTACAGTTTTGCAAAGTGTCCTACACACGTGCAATGAAGCGTGACAAAATGACAACTCATTTTCTCAAGTGCCAGAGTCCTGTCATCAATAAAGTCACAGGGTAAACTCTCCACCCCTTTACAAGTACAGATAAACAGAAGTTTTTAATGACTGTCGGTATAGATTGGAACTGTATTTCAGGATGGTGAATATTTTTATGTGGAATTTTGAATGTTTTTTTAATCCTGCAAAGAGTAAAAAGATCCCACAGTCCATGCACCACAAAAGGTATGATGGTGTTTTTGAGCTAGTGCACAGAATGCAAATTTAAATCGGCAGCTGCAGCGGCCATATTGGATATCGGACCACGACGAAAATCACTAGGCTTGTGTAGTTACCCAGTCCCAACATCCACACCCCAAAATGCTGATGATCGGCGATGGCGTTTTTGAGCTAGTGCACAGAACGCAAATTCAAGATGGCAGCATACCTTTTTTTAAAACATGATGAACATAGGTGATTTTTAGTATATACTATGTGGAAATATAAATAAAAGTAATTAAAACAAAATGTTGATAGTTCATAATTATAGATTTCAGTCATGACAAAGGTGTCAGGTGAGCTCTGTGCTTCAGGCCACTTAAGAAAAATTTCAGAACCTTTCCTTTGTCATATGTTCAGAGAATTTCTATATAAATCCATATCAAAACTAAACAACCAGTTTTCTCTAAGATATTTTCTATAGAAATTCCTATACACAAATCTACAGAACATTTCCTATGCCATACGTTTACAGATTTTATATAGAAATCCATATTAAAGTTCTACAGAATGTTTTCTTTCTATAGAAAATTCTATAGAATTTCTAAATTCTATATCTATAGCGATTCTATTGAACCATTATGTTCTATAGAACAGTTTATATAGAAAACGTCTCTTCTAAAGAAAAAACCGGTTTCTATAGAGTTATATAGGAATTCTACAGAAATTCTATAGAACATTTATTGCAGGGAAGCTAAGTGCTGTGTACCGAACAGTATTTGTTTAGCCTATTCACTGACTTTAGTACATACACTACACAGAAACACAAGAAAAACAGAGATTTCTATGATTTAGTTTATTTTAAGGAGTGACGATAACGCCTCCTGCTCAAAATGACCGCAACAAACTGTGACTGTCCATCATTTTCATTCGAAAATTATGCACTCATAATAATGTTTTTAGTCCCAAGATAGAGAACTAATCAGACAGTGTTGTTCCCCTGTGCTATATATTAATGCGTACTATACACGAAATGATAGTTTTTCAAGTCTGGGCGTGGAAAATATAAGACTCATAATACAGAGCCAGCCTGATAAAGGTATTCAATCAGTTCACCAAATGAATTAGGAATTTATGTTTCAAAATGAAAGTGTCTTGTGTCCCTTAATAATAAAATAATAAATATGAAAATTGAGCTGAGCTCAGTTCGACCACAAGGGGCAACATAGAGCAATGCACTCAGAGCCATCTACTCAGCTACTGACAAAAACGTGCGGATATGTTTGATACTGTAAGCAGGTCTTACTACTAACTTCCAAAGAAACCCTTGTGTTATTGGTCTACTGAACCTTTTGTGTGTGTGTGTGTGTGTGTGTGTGTGTGTGTGTGTGTGTGTGTGTGACGTACCCTGTTAACTAAAATGACGTTGATACCCTGGTTTAAAGCTACAGTGTGAAAGATTTAGCGGTATATATCGGCATCTAGTGGTGAGATTCTAGATTGCAACTAAGTGAAATTGAATTCCAGACCCCTCCCTTCTGAATCCTGTATTGTTCTGGGCTACTGTAGAAACATGGCAGTGCAAAATGGCAGCCTCCATTAGAGGAGACCCTCTCTCCATTAAACTACATACGGGCTTATTTTAAAATTATGAAAACTCCATTGTTTTTTTAAATGATTATAGATTAGGCGGCACGGTGGCGCAGTGGTTAGCACATTTGCCTCACAGCAAGAAAGTCCCAGGGTCGATTACCGGATTTGGGGTGGTTCTGTGAGGAGTTGGGTCTGTGTGCATGTTCTTCCTGTGCCTGTGTTGGTTTCCACCAGGTACTCCGGTTTCCTCCCACAGTCCAAAAACTTGTACAGTAGGCTAACTGGAGGTTCCAAATCGCCCCTAGGTGTGAGTGTGAATAAAATGGCCTCAAAAGCTATCAAGGGTGTACCCCACCTTCATCCAGAATCGGCTGAGATGGGTGCCAGCTACCCCGCGACCCTAATTAAAATTAAGCAGTTCAGAAAATTAATGAATATAATGAATGATTATAGATTAATAAAAAGTTCATTATTAATGATATGTTTAATTTCTGCTAACAGTTTCTCGGGTGGCGTGATGGTGTAGTGGTTAGCACGTCCACAGCACGAAGGTCCTGGGTTCAAGTCCCCAACTTTGACATTTCTTTGTGGAGTTTGCATGTTCTTCCTCCAATAGAGCCTCCAAAATATTACAACCTATACCTTTAAGTGAATAACTGAATGTTTGGTCATCGTAACCAGAGTCTGTTTTGTTTCTGTGAAAATTATGTCCTATTTTAATCATCACACAAGTACAAAGCTATTGTTGAGACTCATTTTCTGCTGATTAATCCAGTAGTGTTTAAAATGTGAATTATTAAGTATTTAATGTGCTTGAATCAAAATTTGGTCACTGCTTCAGTTAACAGATGTGGGTTTTTTTTCCTGACTTTAAACTCCTTATGATCATTACACACCAAAAACACACAACATTAATGTTAATACTGGCTTTATAAAACATTTTCACAAGAACAGATCGCAAGTTAACATTATTACCAAACAATGAAAATAATCTCAGGGTTCATTTTTTTTAAACAAAGTATAAATAAATTGCACACATTACACAATCCACAAAGGATTTCACTGACGGAAAAAATAATAACAATAATTATTTAAAAAAAAAAAATCATCATAAAAAAAGGGGAAAAAAAACCCAGAACCTGTCCCACCCTCTGCAATCCTATCAAAGGCCACTTTGTTTGCGTGAGTCAGAAAGAAGAGTGTGTGATCCGTTCAGGACATGAGAGCTGAAGCAGGGGGGAAAAGAGGGACCAGTGCAAAAACAAAGCTTTGAGTGAAAAAGTGTGTGAATCGAACACGAGACCAAAAATCTCTGTTCTCATCAGATTTAACATTTCAAATGTCTTAATCAATAGTTTGAATCATTACATGGAGTGTTACATTAGTCACTGCTAACTCGTCTGTCCAACTCCGACAACAAGCTTTACTTGAAAACACATACAGCCTTATAGCTCCGCAGCTCCATACTCACGCAAACGTCGTAAAGCCACGAGCTTTATTTTGTTGTCACGTCTGTGCTATCGAACCCAATACATTGCCGCCGTTGGCACTGAGTGCACTTGCACCTTGCAGCTTATTCTCTTACTTTAGGTATGCATGTCTCTATAAACTTACACATGCAAACATTTTCCAGGCTCGGCTTTTAGACAGTGCCTAAACATTTCTATTTTTAAAAACAACGACATCAGGATATTTGTAAATGTCTGCCATGAGGAGAAGTTCTCTCAGTTCATTGCTACAGTAGGATCTGATGATTATCACGATGTACCTGTTCTACCATGAAAGAAATGCTGTTTTAATGCTAAAGCTCGGTCAGAGACGAAGCTGTTGATAGGTGACGAGTTGTGGTTATGACCTCAGGGTTTTACACACAGGATGCATGGCTATGAGACGGCACTCATTCATGCGAATGCCTTCCGGTGGAAATGAAGCTCAACAGGAACTAATACATTCAGAGACCTTTCATTTGGCAGCCAATGAGAAAAGATGTGGCACACGGAAGAGAAAGTATGTGCTGATGTGCAATATCTTACAATGAAATACTGTCCGAGGCAGATGAAACAAGCCTTACCCCAGTGTTTTATGCTCAATCTGGCAAATATGGTGTTTCAGAACTTTTGAGAGAGAAGTCCCGCAGGTGGAGATCTATAGTACTGCTGAGTCAAACAACATGAAAAGGTCAATCTGCTCTAGGCAACTGTACTGACTTCTCATTTCATAGAAGGTGCCGTTGGGTTAAAAAGAAATATTCCGCGAGAGGATGGAGGCTAGCGAAGAGTAAATCGATGATCCATGCTAAGGAAGTATATGTTGAATCTTTAAAATCGTCATAAATAATTAAAAACCAGCAGCATGTACGCAGCTTTACACAGGACTTGATTTGAGATGATTGTAAATCTGAAAAAAAATAAATAAATAAAAGGTTGTGGTTCATCAGCATCTACTGTGGTCCTCTCTCGCGCTCTCTCTCTCTCTCTCTCTCTCTCTCTCTCTCTCTCTCTCTCTGTCTCTCACTCGCTCTCTCTCTCTCGCTGTTGTGGAGTGAAATGGACTTCATTAAATTGCAGTATGGGACGTAATGCATCACTGTAAAAGGATGCACTCTACTTTTCTCACTAGTAGAGTTTGTCTTTCTCACAGTTCTTCACTCTGAGGGAGGGAGAAGTCGTAAAAAAGCAAAGCGCACACACACAGACACACACACACAGACACACACACATCCCGCACATGGATCATCATGAAAACAAATGAGGATATAGCGCGAGTTGTGAAACTACAAAGGGGTGTTTGTGTGCACGTTTTAAACTAGGGCTTGCAGCAGCAACAGCAACAGCAGCAGCAGCAACAACAGCACGGCTGGCAGGAGAGGCAACAGCAGCCTGAACAAACTGGCAACATCAACAGTCAGGACAGAGTTCAATTCAATTTCAATTATACTTCAGTCGATTCCAGTCCTACTTGGATACGCAACAGTCTGCAGCAAAATAGGAGTTGTATAAACAGATTTGCAGCTCCTCTACTAAACGGAGCAAAACAGAGTGGCACTGAGCAGAGAGCAGCAGCAGCAGCGTTAAGCCACCACGCGGCACAGCACTGTAAACACAAGGCTTTTTCACAGGTTCCACGTTTTGATCCCATTCCTTTCCTCCCCAAGCCCGGCTGGGCATCACGCCCATGTCTCTCTCTCACTTTCTCCAAGTCCCAGACTCTGCCGGATGCCTGTAATCTGAGCCAAGACAGTAGGGGAGTCACCCCGCACGCTGCCCGTCTGGTGCCCGTGTTGTCAGACGGAATTAGGAGGGGCACTTGGCTACAGGTTGAGTCTCGGTGCCACCAGGGCAAATTCACGCAAAATGTTGCGCGCTACGTCCACTTTATTCTGAGCGATCATCAGCGCCCTCTTGACATCGTCGAACGAGTAGCCCTCTCCCATCAGCTTGGCGATTTTGCCGTCCACGTTCTCATGCGAGTACTCAGGGGGTCTCCGATGCAGGATCTCCGGGGGGGTCTTGCGAGGAAAGGGCTTAGGTGGTCTCGCGGGTGCCTGCAGACAATCTCCGGCCACTGGTGAACGGAAACACAGTTACGCTCCATTAAACAGGTCATAAAGAATGAATGAGGCCAATCAGCTCAGATTCATCTTAAACTCACAGACGCACTAAAAGCAGTGCCGCGTCATGGTTAATAATTCAGAAACACTGCACTTATCTCTCACTAATGGCTTAACGAACATCCTAACACAATATAGTACAGGGACATTACAGGACCTCTGACCGCACTTCAGTACAACTTCATACATCATACACTACAGCCATGAAGTTAGCAGGTTAGCAAATAGACCTGTTTCCACTCTGAAGGTATTTCTTCACTCAGGAAGGTGTTTTCGCACTTTTTTGTGGAGCCAGGGCTTCTGGACAGCTAAAACACTCCAGCCATCAACTGGCAGAACTTGGCGTGATATCACTTCCAAGGGTTTTTTTCAGGTTGACTCTTTCAGATTGTGTAAGTAAGAGCACAACTTCTATTTAAAGTCTTCAGATATCTGGCGAAGCTACAGCCTATCTAAACATTGGGTGGGACACAGTGCCCTCAAGTTCACATCTAGGGGCAATTCACCAAAATCAATCCACCTACTGACATGTGTTTGAGAGGTGGGAAGTAACTGAGAGTGGCACGGTGGTGTAGTGGTTAGTACGTATAACGCACACAGGAAGGAGGTCCTGGGTTCGAGTCCCAGGCTCAGCGAGAGTGTTTCTGTGTGGAGAATGGGCTCCCCGTGCTTGCATGGGTTTCCTTCGGGTACTCCGGTTTCCTCCCACAGTCCAAAGACATGCACATTAGGCTAATTGGCTGTTTCAATTTGCCCCGCAGTGTGGATGTGTGAGTAGTTGTGTGTGTGTTGCCCCGTGATGGTCTGGCAGGCTGATCAGGGTGTACCTTATCTTCGCCCAGTGCCAGCTGAGATAGGCTCCAGCCTCCCTGCGACTCTACGAGTAGTATTGAGTGGTTCTGCAAATGAGTGAGTGAGTGAGAGGGAAGTAACTGAAGAACCCAGAGGAAACCCATTAGCACATAAGAAAAACTTGGGAAACTGCCTGGGAACCCTGGAGCTGTGAGACAGCAACACCACCTGCTAAATCTGTATTTAGTCATTTTTCAAATAACCAATAAAGCCATATTTTCCACTCAACATAAGTTAAATTTGCAATTCGTAAGAAACTGTCTGTGTGAAAACGGTCATGTTATCCTGATGCTCTTTCAAAAAACCCTCAGAATCGATCAGGGTTCAAACTCGAGTAGTCCGAGCGTGAAAACGCCCTAACACAATACAATATATTATATCATTGATTTATTGTCATACTTGATGTAGGAGGCAGCTGGTCGTACTCTTGGGAGTTTCGGACTGCACTTTCTCCTGTCTGTCTCCGCACCGGAGGTTGAGGAGCTGAATTGCTCAGAGCGTCCAGGAAAGCATCTAAATATAAAGCACATAAAATGGGACATGACATAACCGCTACATACGATTAAAGTCCATTGTGTTCCACTGTACTGTTCCTGTTTTTATAACATACTGAAGCCCCAAAGCCTGTATCTCACGAAGCGACAAATGCCCACGAACAAATTAAATTTTGGATTCGCCAACTTCTCTGATGAATTTTGATGAAAATCAGGGTTCACCCCTGTGATTTTGTGACATTTAGCGACAATTAGCAATATCTGCACACAGTGTTTGCAGAAGTGTTTGCAAGACATTTGCTAACATTTGTGATGATTAGCAACTATTGGACACTCTTTGGGAACTTTTGCCAACTCCTGGTAAAATACCAGGCGAATCTTGGAACTGAAGCACCCTACCCTATAAAAAGGATGGGCAAACCCTCCCCAGATATAAACAATGGAAGTCCAGGATATGGAAATGGATTTCTGTCAGGAAGAAGCCCACCGCGCTGCTGCCCTTGAGAAAGAATTGCTTTGTCTGGCTGGTCAGGAAGGAAGAGGAAGAAAAGGAATGATTGATGGATCCAACCCTATAAAAAGGTGAGCAAACCCTCCCCAGAATTTTGTTCACTAATCGGCAAACCAAAAAAAAAAAATGGTTAGAGACCCGTGTTACCACCATTTTCAAACGCTTACAACCCAAAATTCGCTTCGTTCATCAGCATTCGCCGCTCCGTGAGATACAGGCTTGAACATCACACATTTATATGCAAGAACGTGCTTAAATGGAACTTGAGATTTTAGTTCATTATCCACAGATTTGTTGCAACCGTCACACATTCCCTGCTACAAAATTACCGAAAAAGGCTCTTACAAAAACTTTCCGAAATGTAATGGGGGGCAGCAGGGGACAGGCAGCTAATTAGAAGACCCAGCATGCATGACGCAATAGTGTGCCCAAAATAATAAAAATTGATGAAAACCTTGTGTTTATGGACAGCTCAGAGAGAACATTGTTATTTGGCACTCTGGCTAACACAGCCATTCAGCACTGTAACAACATTTATGGGTCAAAATAGTGAGGGAAAAAAAAAAAAAAAAATCCTTAATATCTCCCCTTTAAGGAGCTGTTGCACCTGGCCAATTGACAGGAGACAAGGCCTTAACAAGAAGAAAGCTGTGAGTTGGAGGAATGGAAAGATATAGAAAACTCCTTCAAGAAGGTAATTTAACAAAAGATTTGCTCCCAGTCAGGCATTTTTTTTTTTTTTTTTTGGAGCAAGTACAAACAAAAATGAGAAGGTTGCACCGGTAGATCAATGAATCAGCCTCCCAGAGACCAAAATAGGATTAAGCAGCAAGAAGATCCTGGGTTCAAGTCCCTTGCACGAGCATTTCTGTGTGGAGGTTTGCATGTTCTCCCTGTGCATACATGGGTTTCCTCTGGGTACTCCAGTTTCCTCCCAAATTCCAAAGACACTTATATTAGGCTGATTGGCTGTTCCAAATTACCCCTATGTGTGAGTGTGAATGGTGTATGCTAACCATACAATAGTCTGTCCTGGGCTGTTCAGGGCGTACCCCGCCTTCACCCAGTGTCGGCTGAGATAGGCTCCAGCCTCCCCATGAGCCTAATAGGATTAAATGGTTGCCTGCAGTGAAGTTACCTGAGCTGAGAGGAAAGTGTCCTGATGAGGGCCGAGGAGCTCTGGGGCAGGATGGAGACGAGGAGGAGGAGGAGGAGGAGGAGGCGTCTGGGAAGCTGTGTCTAATAGGGGGTGGGGGAGGAGGCTGTGATGGAGGCACTGTGTTAAATGGATCGTCTGGTGGCAGGGCTTGAAAAAGGACATAAGAAAAAAACAATGTTAATCAGATGCAGTGCTACAATTCTACCACTAGATGGCGACAATAAAGCTCAAGTAACACTATTTCAGATTATACCGGCACAATGAATAAATAAAATAGAGCTAAGGTGATGTTAGCGTTTAAGATTTATTACATTCATTAAATCTTAAGTCAAATATTTATATGGTTATGAAGGGATCGGGGGGGGGGGGTGTGTTTAAATTTTTAATCATTCATAAACAATCCGAACCTCATATCAAAATTTCATGAGAAATGGAGAACTATTTGCCTTTTGTTCAGCAAATCAAACCATAAACGAAGGCACCACCAGATACAAGTTCACTACCCATGCCATGCTAATGTACGGCAACAACAACAATAAAAAAAAAAAACCAGCCGGCCTGCATGCTGTTCTGAGACCTGAGCCACGTCATTGGTTACCTTGAGGAGGCAGAAGGATGTCGTAGTCTGCTGGAGTCCGGTTGTTGTGGAGAGGACACTGTGTGCCAGCAACCACACCCAAAACAGACACACCCGACTCGAAGCCACCTGACAGAGATAACACACACTCAGCTAGTGAGACTCTAATGAGATACAGAACACTGAGCTCATGCACGGCATCTGCTGTTTTAACACACATCCAACACCTGCTTTTATTTTTCATCCTTGTATTGCATGCACATATACACACGCACGCGCCCACACACACACACACACACACGCGCGCGCGCAGGCGCACACACACACACACACACACACACACACACACACACACACGATTGGTGTGAGAGCTAAGAGCTCGGTTGTGAAGAAGAGAAATAAAGCAAGTGTTTACTGTGCTCTGGAGTTTTCAGCTTCTTCCCCTCGGAGTTCAGATCTGACAAGTTCTCTGAAGCCCTACAGAACAAAAGACAGGGTGTGTTTGTTTAAACCATCATCTTTCTGCTCATTAATGGACCTTTAAAATCACTGTCCAGAACAAATATCACCAAAAAATATATTAACCCGAGAGTTTATAAAGGAGTTTATGCTTATATTAACTCACTATGTCCACTCACTCTCACTTATTTGCCGAGCTGCTTAATCCTATTAGGGCCACAGGGGGGCTGGAGCCTATCTCAACCGACGCTGGGTGAAGGCGGGGTACACCCAGAACAACTCACCAGACCATCACAGGGCAAAACACACAAACACACAGACCCACACACACAAAACCATTCACATTCACACCTAGCGACAATTTGTAACAGCCAATTAGCTTAATCTACATGTCTGTGGACTGTGAGAGGAAACTCATCAAGCACGGGGAGAACATCAATCTCCAGACAGAAACACCCGAGCCTGGGAATCTTGCTGTGAGGT
>JBCNYH010000016.1:6119609-6127109 GCA_039654325.1 Tandanus tandanus
CCCCCCCCCCCCCCCCCCCCCCCCCCCCCCCCCCCCCCCTCTCCCCCCCCCCTCCCCCCCCCCTCTCCCCCCTCCCCCCCCTCCCCCCTCCCCCTTTTTTCTTCGTGATAATAAGAGGGTACAAGTAGAAAGGAAACACATGAACAGGATGTAACTGGGTTTTTCCCCCTCCCTGCGTTTACGCGCTCTGTTCCCAGAACACTTAACCTCTTGGTCGAGAGCAAGGAGCAACTTGCTTAAAGAGCCTCAGACCTACCGCTGCTTTCACCTGCACATCTCTGAGCGAGACTCTAATTTACGCCTGGTCTAATTTAAACTGATAATCATATTCATACAGCAAGAATGCACCCTGTTTATCAGATCTAATATCTGGTCATCATCACCACGACACGTATTTGTTCAACAGCAGGAAAAAAACTCTATAATATGTAAAACAGACACCCAAATCTTTCGAAACCGTAGCGCCGATGAATGTGATGTTAGGAAACGTCTTTCTGACTAAGGCTGCTTTCATACCTATTAGCATGTTAAGCCAAGTAAGAGCAAAATCATTTTTTTTCTTTTTTTGATATTTAGTTTGGTTTAATTCCACACTGGACACAGTTTCAGCAGCAGAAACATATACAGGAGACACGGTGGTGTAGTGGCTAGCATGTCTGCCTCACAGCAAGAAGGTCCTGGGTCCGAGTCCCGGGCTTGGCAAGGGTGTTTCTGTATGGAGTTTGTGTGGGTTTCCTCCAGGTGCCCCAGTTTCCTCCTGGAGTCCAAAGACGTGCACATTAAGCTAACTGGCTGTTCCAAATTGCTCCTAGGTGTGGATGTGAGTGTGAATGGTTGTGTGTGTGGTCATTTGACGAACCGTTTCATTCTACTAGGGTCACGGGGAGGCTGGAGCCTATCTCAGCCAACCCTGGGAGAAGACGGGGTCCATCCTGATCAGCTTACTAGTCCATTGCATAACAACACATTCACACACAACCATTCATTTTCATAATCACAGCCAGTTAGCCTAATATGCATGTCTTTGGACTGTAGGAGAAAACTGGAGTACCCAGAGGAAGCCCATGGAACACAGGGAGAACAAGCAAACTCCACACAGAAACGCCCTCGCCAAGCCGGGGACTCAAACCCAGGACCTTCTTGCTGTAAGTCGGACACGCTAATCACTACGCCACCGTGCCGCCCTGTACTAACACTAACAAATAAGAAACTCCATTAGTCATATAAATTTAAACAGTTTACAGAAATTCTGGTGTAATGAGTAATTTGTGCCCCTGAAAAATGAAATGTCACAATTCGGGGGTTTATAGAATTGTAACTGTACATATGTAACACATGTTTTATTTACCTTTTTGAAAATTGTGCTAGTTAACACAAACTAAGAGGCTATGAGAAGTGAAAATGAAATGATTCACCATAAAACATTTTAATATGCTACTCCTCCAACACGACTAATCCATAAGAGTTCCTTTACACACGTTTGCTTCACCTCCTGTAGGTCGGATCTGAATCTGATAGGAATCACTTTAGCATTCACTTGAGAAAGAACTATCACCCCCCAGGTGTGATCGCTGGGTTTTCACCTGCACAAAGGAACCACAGCACAGAGGAAAACACCAGGGTTCGATGCAAACAACCATAAAGTAAAGTTTGTTTAAGGATGCACTGCACGCTTCTCGTTTGAAGGGAGATGATTGCTCGTGGCACTACAGAGTCTGTTTAGGGACTACTTATTTGCTCATGGTCCTCCTGTGTCACGTCATGTCACGTCAGGAATTGGATCTAAATTCACACCCATATTAGAGTGAATAGCTGTAGTAGAATCGTCTTCAGCATCAAGACTTTTTATAAAGTGCTTCCTGTTTGCTGGAGAGGGAAATGTCTACTGTAGGTTTCTAAATAAAGCTTTCGCGATGTTCCAGCAGATGGACGAGGGAGGTACGGTGGCGTCGTGTTTGCACATCCGCCTCACAGCAAAAACGTCCGGAGCTCGGCGAGGGCTTTTCTTTGAGCTTGCATGTCCTCTCCATGCCTGCGTGGGTTTCCTCCAGGTACTCGGGTTTCCTCCGACAGTCCAAAGACTTGCACATTAGGCTAACTGGCTGTTCCAAATTGCCCCTAGGGTGTGAGTGTATGGTTGACATATATAGCAGACTGTATTCTCAACTTATGTCCTTAAGAAGCAAGAAGAAGCCAAGCCAGTCTTCCCACCCAGCGAGACTGCAGCCAACCCGGCTGTCTTAAACTCCAAACAACACAACAACTTCAGTGAACTCGCTTGAACTTTCAGTCTTGAGAAGTCAAAACATGTGATTTTATTTTTACCCTGTACAAACATGAAGAGCAGTCACATGCCGAAATCTCATTGCCATCTACCCTTTCATCATGCCGGCCAACTGATCATCAGTACACTAAACGCTGTTTATAGAATTATTCAAACACTTATCACTCAATTAATCATTTGCCGAACCGCTTAATCTTACTAGGGTCGCGAGGAGGCTGGAGCCTATCTCAGCCAGCAAGGGGTGAAGACGGGATACACCTTGAACAGCTCACCAGACCATTGCAGGGCCAACACACATAACCATTCACACTCCCACTCCCTCTCACACCTAGGAGCAATTTGAAAAGCCAATTAGCCTAATGTGCACGTCTTTGGACTGTAGGAGGAAACCGGAGTACCCAGAAGAAACCCATGCAAGCACGCGGAAAACATGCAAAGTCCACATAGAAACGAGACCAGGACTCAAACCCCTGACCATCTTGCTGTGAGGCAGACGTGCTAACCACTACACCACCGTCCCACCCATTATTTAAATGTAAGACGGCTCTCGGCATGCAAGAACACGTCAGCAGAATGTATAGGAGGAAGAGGAGAAAAGACAAGGCATTATTTTAGGAAGTCTCGTTGCAGTCAGAAAGACATTTTAGGTCAACGGGCCCCTTTTCAGGACATATATCGTACACGATCTGGACAGCGAAAACATTTTCGAGACACCACATATGACACACTGATAATTCCGTCCTGACACATTTACGCCAGCGGTTTTATGTCAGTTCACAGCCCCAGACACCCTGGTGTCACATCAATCTCATGACGTCCTGAGTGTTAATCTCAGACAGTGTTTTTTTTTTTCCCTCTACCATTCGGTGGAACTAAAAAAAGTGCCTCGTCCCTAGTTAAACAACTTTGATGTCTGAAACACAACTACAGTCAGTAAGACTCTATTTTCAACATGATGCGGATGACTGAAAACCATCAGAGACAAAGAAAGAGAAAAATAGGACAGGGCAGAGCCCCCTTATAGACTGGAACATCTGGTCACCGGGCCCCTACCCTGGTGTCGTTTGAACTTCACTGAGCTGATGTGTTAGATGTGCGTGTGTTAGATGCAGCTGCAAGGGGGGCTGGGGTAGCTTCTAGAGGGGGTGCAGGGAGGGGAGGGGAGAGGCAAATAGGAATGAGAGGGCCCATTTGGGACACAGGCCCTTAGATGAGAGAGGACATACTTTCCTTTCATCCCTTCTGGGGTCATTAAATTTGAAGGCCTTGGGGCTGTAGTCTGTAAATAACTCAAATGAGAAACGATCAGCGCAGTTTGACTCGTGAAAAAACAAATCTAGGGTGAGTCAGGACATTTTTTGTTCACGTGGAGTATGAATACAAATACGTCCTCGGCACTCATCAATACCGATAAAGATACTGAAGTGAGTAACCTACTTAGTATTAAGCAATCACGAGCGTCATGGAAGATTTTATTCAGCTGTTTATGTTTCCCCCGGATTAAATAGCAGCCATGAAATGCACACACATGTTCCTAGGCTTGTTCTTTTATAACTTTTTTAAACTAAGTGCATTTACTAGTTTCATTAGTTACATTAACCCAAGAAGGGCTGCATGGTTTTGTTGCATTTCTAAATGGAAAGGTGGTACATTTGAGTTCACGCTGCATCCCAATGAACAGAACAACATACTCGTACAGAGATTTTCTCTCGTCTGGCCACCTGACCATCACACCATGATGTGTACTTTCTACTTCCTTTCCAGGCAGACTTTCTACTACATTTCAGAGGGTAGGGATTTGTGCCAATTCAGCCATTAGAGCATTAGTGAGGTCAGGCACGGATGTTGGGTAAGGAGGACGGGGGTGCCTACAGCATTCCAGCTCATCTCAGAAGTGTTCAGTAGGGTAAAGGTCAGAGCTCTGTGCAGAACACCTGAGGTCATGACACTATAATAAACTTGATTGGTATTAAAGCATTCTAGTCAGAACCAACTTAAAATATTCATTTATTTTTTTACTGATCCTACTTGGGCCTATCACAACTCACCCCGAGTCAAGGCAGGGTACACCCTGATCAGCTCGCCAGTCCATCATGGGACAACATACACACAACTATTTACACTTAGTCTCACACCTTGGGGCAATTTAGAACAGACAAGTAGCCTAATGTGCATGTCTTTGGACTGTTGGAGGAAACCGGAGTGCCCGGAGGAAACCCACGCAAGCATGCAAACAAAAACAGAAACGCCCTCACCGACCAAGAGACTTGAACGCAGAACTTTCTTGCTGTGTGGCGGACATGCTAACTACGACGCCACCATGCCAAGACGCCACCATGTTAAGGCTTTTTATGATCTAGAAATGATCTGCTCACTCAGGTCCTCAATGGTGGAGCAGATGATTACCTTACATCGCAGGGTGCCCCCATGTCTGTCTTTCTTCTGGTTCTCTCGGTTTAGATATGCTGTCACAGCTTGTCATGCCGGAGTCCCTGCTTGCACTCAGCACTAATAAATTCTCTACTTTAACCATTACACTGGAAGGAGCATACCTAACAACCCCTCTCTCCCTCTGTGTTTTTGTTGAGCTACATATGCTACTTCTGAGATACCAGTGACCCGTTCAGATGTGCTACTACTGGTTGGCGTTCTCATCTTAGAAGCCCCTCACTCCTGCTGATGATGTTCCATATGGATCTAAATATACACTCAGAAACTGTGAAGATGACTTTTCACTGCTGGTGATATAAACTCTTTTACTGAAATGATTTAGGACTACAATTAACATTACACTTATAAGATAATCAACTAGACTTCATGTTAAACTATAGTGAAGTTTCTGCTACATGGTTTGTATTGTTTCTGGTTTCACCCAAACGAGGATGGGTTTCCCTTTTGAGTCTGGTTCCTCTCAAGGTTTCTTGCTCGTGTCGACTGAGGGAGTTTTTCCTTGCTACCATCGTAACAGGCTTGCTCATTATGGATGCACAGGGTATTTTAAGAAATGTTGAAAATCATAAGTTTAAATTCTTTACCAAATGCGTTTTATTGTGTAACGCTGCTTTGCAACAATATAAAAAAATTAATTGAATTGAATGATAAATAAATAAATTCAATTCACTATACAACCCAATATTTTCGTTTTCGCAGTACAACTTAACTGTGACTTTAAATAACATGGTAAGGTTAGCTCAGTGTACTCTTTATACCTCAGAACGAAGACCTCTAACATTTGGTTATTGTGCTTTTGTCCCTTTTGGCTCTGTTGCTCAAGGTCAGTGGGGAAAAAAGTCATGCTCATCTCTCCATTTGCCTTATTTGTAAAGTTTCACATCCACCGCTTTCTTTTTCCAGTCCTATCTGTACTTTCGTTTCATCTTCAGTATTGACTCAGACAGAGAAGCACACAGATGCAAAAAGAAGTAGAGAAAAAGACTTCAACGGATGTTCGGCAACAGCAAGGAGGGAAAGAAAAAGGCAGGGTCCCCCCAGATTTTTTTTTGATCCTGTCATAATGTGAGCTTGTTTAGCAAAACCACAAAAGTTTCAGATGTTTTTTATCAGTTCATATGAGACGGTTTAGGTAAATTCTGAAATATAAGACGTTCTGAATTCCTTTATATTTCCATACACATCGCTGCACAGACAGGTGGCTTCGAACACTGTTTAACAGAACAACCAGCAACGTACCGCACCGACTCTGAATATCTGAGGCAAAAACATCTGGTGGGTTTATGTGTATAATAGCAACAAAATACAATTTAAATAATGCAATCCCAGCTCCTAGGAGGCAAAGGAAATAAGTTGGGTGTGCACTAATTGCTCCTTTGTAGAATAATTGAGTGAATTAAGAATCATTTTGGGAATGTTTGTGCAAAAAGCTGCCTGCCTGAAATAAATTAACCTCAACCTGCCCAGTGTGAGCCCAGCTTTATTATTATTGTTGTTGTTGTTGTTGTTGTTATTATTATTATTATTATTATTATTATTATTATTGTAAAAACTCAAGTGCTAATCTAATATTTATATTTTAGCATATCTGTGCAGTGCTACCGGAAAAACTGCATAAATATGACAACAATTTAAAAATAATTATAATTCTAAAATATGAATGTACTAGTAAACAGTTAGGAGTAAATTTGGTGATTACTATTATTATTATTATTATTATTATTGTTATTATTATTATTATTATTATTATTATTATTACTGAAAGAATCATGTGATCATTAACTGAAATTGTTCTTTATGATTTTGGTGAACAGCTCTAACTGCAGAAATTGGCTAAAAGTGTGAACCTGCTGCTTCTGCTTTCTGTTTAACTTAATTATTTGACAGTTCTAATAAATAAAAAAATAAAATAAATAAACAAACAAATAAATAAATAAGTATTACAGAATAGAAAAAAATGTGTGATTTTTTAGATTTCAGTTAATTTATTATATTTGTAAAATAAATTTTCTTTTTTATTAATTTATTTTTTATTTACTGAATTATTGACTGGAAGTGATGCTTGTATTCAGCTTGTATAAAGTCTGTTTCACTTTTTGTTAAATAAAAATAAATTTGCCCATGTTACAGTTTCCAAAACTGAACTGTAATTGGTTTTCAGTTCAACCCCAGAGCTGCTCGATTTTAGGCATCATATCATTGTGTTTTCATAACAATACGTCCATAAAATAATTGAACTAAATTAAAAACATCACTGTCTTTGCTTTAAGTATATATAATGTACATTTAATATTAATATAAAGAAATATTCAAATTATATAGAATTTTTTTTAAATGAGTGGCATATCAAGCTGTACAATATATACTGTAGAGATAATAAAGCAAGCTCACACTCACACACTTCCATCAGAAAACAAGAAATAATCCAAAATATATTTATATTTATATTATATACACATATATGAATGCATTCTGTATAAAAGCCTCTAGCTTTCACAGTAACAACTACACCAGTAGTAGCATGAAACTCGGTGCAATCCTCCTCCAATATTTAATGTGCCCGAGTTGCTGTACGCTGAGTCGCGGTGGGGGATTCTGATGATGATGATAAAGATGATGATGAAGCTTTGATGGTGTTGAGCCTTTGCTGTTTACTCACAGCAGATGGAAGAGGGCTGAAAGGTGGGCAGCTCTAAACAACCTCCGCACTGTGTTTATCTGTGCTGACAGGGCTGAAGCCTGCCACAAGCTCACTTAACACACGC
>JBCNYH010000016.1:6134426-6155378 GCA_039654325.1 Tandanus tandanus
AGCCTGATGTGCACAAAAGGCTGCGAATAAATTTGCTGTCTTCATTCGAGATAATTTCATCAACAGTTCTCCGAAACACGCTTTAATTTGCCTTTAATCCCGAACATTTCCTGACTTTCTGAACTTGCGCAACGCTCCGACCTCCAGCAGGCGGGTTTGTGTTTATTGATAGGCTGTTAAACGCTCTTATGAGACTCGTGTTGCCAGATTGCACTATTTCACCCTCTTACAGTTTATGGAAATGGAGTGTTTTTAGATTGATTCGAGTACATTTGCGGATTTAAATCGTCAGGGGGATGGAAAGCTGATATAAACGGGTGAGAGTGTGAACTATTTTGGGTTTAGTTTGAGGGAGAGGGGTGGATAAAGTCCATAAATTGCGTCATCGCGAGCGGAGCCGGAAGCACAAGCTGCACGCTTTTTTATTATTATTTTTTTTCTATTATTGTTTTGGGGTTTTTTTTTGTTTTTTTTACCACTTTGTCCATGAGTTTCCATGTTTTTTCCACAGCTCGCCGGTCGGCTGCGGCCTGTTTCGGGGGTCCCACCGCGTCCTGAATGGCGTCGATTATTCCCAAAATGCGCCCTTTCCTGGGGTTCGGGGCGCGCGCGCCCACACTCCGGCCACCGAGTGCGGTTGCCATGTCCTCCTCACTGCAAAAGAGGGAAAAGCTTTTAGTAGGCTCCAAAGAAAATGACTAGCAGTTTCATAATGATAAATAGAGAGAGAGAGGGACAGAAAGAGAGAGGGGGAAAGAGCTCACACTGGCGGCTAGGTCCCAAACCACACACTCTTAAATAGCATGTATAAAACTCACACAAAAAGTAGCCTACACATAATATATTTAATACTACACTATAATACACATTACTAAACTGACACGCTGTTTCAGTGCTGTAGTGGTTTAGGACAGAGCCAGTGTGGATTGGGCTACAAAAGCAACGCTTTATTTACAAATATTTCTTTCTAACTGGCTTCAAAAACTTTGTTTTCCAACTAAACGCCACTCTTTCAGCAGTTGTGGATAATAAACTATAATAAACTGTTACTATTCTATCCACATAAAGCTACAGACGGGCTGTGTGGCTATATAAACAAAGAACTTTAATTCCTTATTTCTCTTTTCTGCTTTCCTTCCAGTCATGCAACTATACCTGAGAAAACTGTTGCCTTATGACGTTAAACTTCCAGTATTGTTTGTGTTTCGGTAAGCAATTTACACCAGCCACTTTAAAAACAACAGCAAACCGCGACGCAGCGTTCAATAACATCTGCGCGCACTGGTTCGCCCAAAGACTAGCAGGGTGCGTTCACTGGCTCTATGCGTAACATTGTGTTTTCTAGTTGTTCCGTAAACTCCAGACTTACTGCGGTAAAAGCAAAGGAAGAGCAGGAGAGAGGGAGAGGGGATGTCAGCGCACACTTCCCGAGTTGAAGCGCAGAGAAGAGAGGTAGATCCCCAGCGACTAAATAAAAAGGCGACAAAAACAACACCAACACATCTATCCCACTGTTGTGTCAGTGAACCGCATTATTCCGTCAATCATTCCCAAACAAAAGTATAAAAATAGGCCAGTTTAAATCCTGGTTTGTCTGGATGTGGTGGTTTACTAACGCAGCTCGCGTTCCAAATCAGTACGCTTTAAAAGCCGTGCACGGGCTGCGACCCGCTCTGCTCCCTCCCAGCACCAGCCCGGGGGTGGGGCTACGCCTTGGTGGGTGGGATTATGTAAATAAAGTCGCCTTTCCAGCCAATCGCTGTCAAGTCATAAAGTGGCTGCTTAATATTCATCCAGTGACTAATGAAATGGTAAAAAGTGGCTGTTTGAAAACCTTTATGATAGTTTTCCACTGGAAACAAATTATGCTGCGTGTCTATATCAAGCTTTTGAGATTTATTAACCCTGATGAGTCAGATTTACCCCTTGTTCACGTTAATAAGTGATTACACGTCATTAGTGCTGCTTGTGATTCGTCTATTGTGGGTCGACCCTACGAGTCGTCGCTTATTGGCTTGCAATGTCCGGCATTTCATTTTATTTTATCAATATCATCATCATCATTATCTTCTTCTTCTTCTTCTACCGCCTGGTCCGGGGTCGGTTCTCGGGGGCAGCAGCCTAGTCAGTGAGGTCCAGATGTCCCTCTTCCCAGCCACTTCCTCCAACGCTTCCAGTGGAACACCAAGGAGTTCCTAGACCTGCCGAGAAACAGTTCCTCCAGCAAGTTCTGGGTTTGACCCCGGGGTCTCTACCAGGTGGACATGCCCAAAACACCACACCAGGGAGGCGTGTTAATTAATGTCTTCAGGCTGGGGCCTGTCGAAGGTGAGGTACGCCCTGAGCAGCTCACCAGAACATCGCAGGGCCGACATACACACAACCATTCACACTCACATCCACGTCTAGGGCCAAAAATGACACCTATTATACTCTATTACGTTGTCATTCATTTATATTAGCAAAATTGTGACTCAGTTTATTGCACACGTAGGGTTACATGAGGAGAATCGAGCTATAACTATTCTTCGAAACTGCTTATTGCATTATCGACCACATCTGCAGCTCTGCTGCTTGTATGGTATTAATTGGTAAACTTGCTGAATTTGAGAAAACATGGTGTAATGTTAACACCCTTACCAACAAGCCCCAACATCTTTTTTAAGTAAACTCAAACACCTCCAAAACGTCTCATGCAACCTGGAGCACTTGTTTTGAATGTCTCTCTACACAAATATGGTATCGGTGCATGATTCCTGCACATCAGCACAGGGGTTTATTAAATAGAGAAGAACCTCAATTGCATAACACACAGAGAATGAGAGTGGGACTAGAAATGATTTTCTACAAGACTATGAAAACTCATGGTCAAATGTATTATGGTGAAAGAATGGTGAAATTTTCTTCTTATCCTACTAAGGAGGAGATAACAACATTAGGGGAACAGACTAGAAAACTGTGGGATACAAATTCTTGGTTAAAAAAAGATATGTGGAATGTACAGTACAGTGTAAAAGTATCAGGCAGCACATGAAGAGAAATGCTGTAGAGTCAAGCCATCATAAATAATAATAAAAAAATACAATAAAAATTTCATTCACAAGAAGTAAATAGTAATACAGTATATGAAACAAAGTCTATATGAAAGGCTGAGAGCCACAGTGGTCTAACCCACAAAGACTAAAAAATGAGATGTGATATTTTGACAGATGTGGATAAGGTGTATGTGTGCCAGAATGGTCCCTTCATCTTCATGATGACCTTGAATCATATCGGGAGCATTATCCTTGATTTTATTTATATCGCAAAAACTTTCATGTCATTTTTCTCAAAAACAGCTTTCTGTTGGTTACACCACCCTCGTTCTCAGCACTTCATATTTGGTGCTTTAAAATAATAATAATAATAATAATATTAATGATAATAATAATAATAATAATACTGCTATGGCCTGGCAAGATGTCCAGGATGTACTCCGCCCTCGCCCAGAGTCGGCTGAGATGGGTGCCAGCCTCCCCGCGACCCTATTTAGGATTAAGCGGTTCAGAAAATGAATGAATGAATGAACTCTGAACCTTTTAACTTTTTTTTTTTTTTAACAAAAGCAATAAGTTAAGAGCAAACACTTATTGCCAATCCAAGAAGACCCCATGATCCCTTCTACACACTCAGTGGTGAGGGAGCTGATGTGTTTTGTTACCTCGGTGAAAAGTATTGTCGGGTGTGTAGGGCACTGGTGGCTCAATGGTTATGGTTCTCGAAGGTCACGGGTTCAAGCCCCAGTACCATCAAGATGCCACTGTTGGGCCCTTGAGAAAGGCCCTTAACCCTCAATTGGATAAGGAGGTGTGCTAAATGTAAATGTGTTTGCACTTTCTAGTGTGAGCTTCATGAGCAGGCTTTGAGAGCTGTGGTGGTGCTTTCAATGTCAACAATAAATCTATGTCTAAAACATACATACCCTGAACAGCTCACCAGAACATTGCAGGGCCAACATACACACCACCATTCACACTCACATCCACACCTAGGGGCAATTTGGAACAACCAATTAGCCTAATGTGCATGTCTTTGGACTGTGAAAGTAAACCGTAGTGGTTAGCATGTCTGCGTCACAACAAGAAGGTCCTAGGTTTCGAGTCCCAGGCTTGGCAAGGGTGTTTCTGTGTGGAGTTTGCGTGTTCTCTCTGTGCTTGTGTGGGCTTCCTCGGGGTACTCCAGTTTCCTTCCATAGTATAGCGACATGCACATTAGGCTAACCGGCTGTTGAAATTGCCCCTAGGTGTGAGTGTGAATGGTTTTGTGTGTGTGTGTGTGTGTGTGTGTGTGTGTGTGTGTGTGTGTGTGTGTGTGTGTGTGTGTGTGGACTGGTGAGCTTTTCAGGGTGTATGGCTGAGATAGACTCCAGCCTCCACACGACCCTAGTAGGATTAAGAGGCTCATCACATAAATGAATGAATGACGATTCTCAACTATCAATTATTATTGAAATGTGTCCAAATCTTTGTTTGGCTATTTATTGGAGTCATGGATCTTTTAAAAATAATATTTAGTAGAATGATTACAGTAAG
Organism: Tandanus tandanus; assembly: GCA_039654325.1. NCBI lineage: Eukaryota > Metazoa > Chordata > Actinopteri > Siluriformes > Plotosidae > Tandanus > Tandanus tandanus. The sequence continues at coordinate 6,138,998 of JBCNYH010000016.1, forward strand.
GATTTCAGTGAAAGCATGCCTTTGAGGTTATCCTCACATGTGTGTGTCAACATGTGGAAGAACAGCCAATATAGCATCCGTCGTATTTCTGTGCAGCACTTCTGGGCACGAGTGCACTGATTCATCCAAATAAGAGCCATGTTGCACTCAGTCCTGGCTTGTTTCGAAATGCAGTTAGCAGATCATTTGGTTCCCAGCCTCTCTGACTTCGCAGTGAACAATTTGGAATATTTGAGACCAGGGGACATGTTACTCATTGAATCATGAAGTGATTTCAGTTCAAATCCTCAGTCAGCAACGTCAGCCTTGCTTACAAACACGTAACAGTCATGATGCTGGCAGTGAAATGAAGCCCCATAGGGCTTGACTCGTGGGTCATTTAATACAATAACACTCTTTTCAATGCATCCCTCTTTCTCTCTCTCTCTCTCTCTCTCTCTCTCTCACTCTCTCTCTCTCTCACCACCCTCACACTCAACAGTGCCAACGTATCCATGCGCTCAGGGCCTTGTGTGTATGGCTTTCATCAAAGAAAGAATGGAGCAAGAAAGAGACAGAGAGAGAGAGAGAGAGAGAGAGAGAGAGAGAGAGAGAGAGCATGTGGGAGAAGGTGTGAGGCTTGGCTTGCTTTAGGATTATTGTAATATACACCAGAACCACAGTCAGGGTTGCACTGCTGTAAAGCTTAACAGAAGTGCAAATATGATTAAGGAAGGAAATCCATAAGGGGAAATAAAAGAGGGGGTCGGAAATGGCACAGAGGTCGGACAGAGTTGCTGATTTGTTATTTGAGAGCGCAGATAATCAGCATAATAAGTATGTCTTCTCCATTGGCATGTGACACTCCTTCCCTTTTTCTGAGCTGCAAAGGTCAAGCATATTAAAATGGCCCAGAGAGAGAGAGAGAGAGAGAGAGAGAGAGAGAGAGAGAGAGAGAGAGAGTGAGAGAATCACACAGATAAACAGCATTCATGTTCCTTGGTGTGGTTTTCCATTCTGCAGGATGTCTAAGGTAAACTCTGCCATGTTACGGTAAATGGGTGAGGAATAAACGTTGCGGTAAATCTCTTGATCTAGACAAACCACAACACATCACAGCTCTTAGATAAGCGGATATTAATGATGCATATTTAACTTGGATTTATTATAAACATCGAAGGCTTGTCAAAATCTGCATGCTGAAGTGTACTCATTTTTAATAAACCGTCTTTCCTGTCCGCGCATCACATAGCGGACATCTGAGGCCTCGGCTGTGTTCTGAAATGGGATGATCAGTATCAGTATGTGTATGAGTCATGCGTAGCTGCAGTGACTAAGCCAGTGTTAAGCAGGGGCAAATAGTGTTTTAAAGCATTTTCACAGGAAGTTTGAGGCCATTTGCTTGTTTGGGAACCACTCTGAATAAGCACTGAATATGCAAACAATGCCGCGAGAGCCTTTTTAAAGTAAATTTAGTCCTCCTGAAGGGGCCAAAGGGTTACACAGTTTAGAAGGTATTGGTCCATAACTGCTGGAACTACGGCATGTTTTTGGCAAACTGAATCTCTATTGTTGCCAAAAAAAAATAAAAAATACCTGAAATGTTTGTGATGATATAAGATCTACCCAGCTGCACGTGTATTCTGGTAATTCACAGAAACGTTCAGGCAACATGTCAGCACTTTAAACCTTGCTCTACAGAAGATCTCTGTCTGCTACTAAGCTGTATAGAGAGTCTATCAGAATCTACACTATCACACTAACCCCCCCATTTTTTTCTCCCCTAATTTAAGTCCTATCCAAATAACACACTCGGAGGGATAGCGATATCTACCTCTTTTGTACGAATGAGCTCGCAGATGCCATGGATTGGCTGGTGATCACTGTGAGTGACAGGGGAGCGTATGCCATCCCTCCCTCCCACGAGAGATGGGCCAGTTAGCTCCCATGGACTCATAATGTGGGCGGCAGAGTTGTGCAGCAGGTAGTATTGATTCCTTATAGCTCCAGGGTCCCTGATGCGATCACGAGCTAGAGCTTCTCATGTCAGTCTGGGGTTTCATCTGGTTCTCTGGTTTCCTCCCACAGTTTAAAAACATACTGGTAAATGGATTGGCCATGCTAATATTGCCTATAGGCGTGAATGAATAGGTGAGTACAGTAGGAGTGCACGATGCCTTTCAATGGATTGGTATCCCATCTGGAATGTCTAATAGATGCACCACCACCGTAACTAGGATAAAATACTGACCCTGTGTCTAAAATCACTTCACTTAATGCAGTGGTGTACACTGAGATCATAGAGTACATCACGCCCTTTAAACGACATACTCTATAACAACAAGAATCATGTTAACATCAATGAAAAAGATATATAAGATAGTGATGTAATGTACAGTATCCCCGTGCTGCTCTGTTCACCTGTAGCAGTTTAGTGGTTAGCATGTCTGCCTCAAAGCAAGAAGGTCCTGGGTTCGAGTCCCCTACTAGGCTTGGCTCGGGCATTTTTGTGTGGAGTTTGCATGTTCTCCCCGTGCTTGCTTGGGTTTTCTTCAGGCACTCCGGTTTCCTCCCATAATCCAAAAATATGCACATTAGGCTTACTGGCTGTCCAGATTGCCCCTAGGTGTGAGTGTGAATAGTTGTGTGTGTGTGTGTGTGTGTGTTTGTGTGTGTACGTGTGTGTGTGTGTGTGTGTGTGTGTGTGTGTGTGTGTGTGTGTGTGTGTGTGTGTGTGTGTGTGTGTTTAAAAAGAGTAGGAAGAAGCAAAAACATTTAAAATCCTATCCATTTTAAAAAGAGGAAAGTCAGTTTCTGGTTTTTTTTTTTTTTTTTTTTTTTTTGGCCATCTCCATCATGTGTGCGCGCATGTGACTGACTACACGTGCACTATGACTACTGTACCAATCAGTCATCATGGAAATGAGCTGATTGCATTTTTGGAAGTAATGTGACACATAAATAATGATAATTCTTTAAAATGGGATATCTGACCCATGATGAGAACTAATTACATCATTTAACATTTACTAAAGGTTAGCTAAATAACAAAACTACAGTGTTACTTTAGAAACCCGGTGAGAATGCTAGCAGCTTTGGTCTAGGTTTCAAATAAGAACACAGTGATTACGTAAATTGGTTATTACAGTTTATTTAAAATTATTTAATAGAAAATTTAATCAATAATTAAGATATTTAAGTAAGAGAATGCATTGGCAAGTGACAACTATTACTACCACAAATAATAATTATAATAATAATAGTAATCTATCAGTCTGAAGATCACAAGTTCGAATCCAGGTTGATGCCACAGCTATCTGCGACCGGGAGTCCATTAAAGCTAATTGGCCGAACTCTCATGGGAGGGAGGGATCGCATACACTGCCCTGTCATTCACAGTGATCACCAACCAATCTATGGGAGTCTATGAGCTCATTTGTACAAAAGGGGCAGATAGCGCTTTCCCTCGAAGTGTGTTAGGCCGCCTCCAAATACGTATGTGCAGCAGTTCATAAAGAGGCGGGTAGCAAGGAGGAGGTATGTGTATGCTTACGCCCCTCCCTGGTTGGTGGTCGTATGTGATAGGGAGGCAACACTTGACAGGGGGGACTTGGATATGACTAAAATTAGGGGAGAAAAAAACAGGGAATAAACAAATAGATAAATAAATAAATAAATAAATAATAGTAATCTGACAAAGTTTAGCTGCACGGTGGCGTAGTGGTTAGAATGTCTGCAAGAAGGTCCTGGGTTCGATTTCTGTGCTCAGGTGTTTCTGTGTAGAGTTTACATGTCCTCCCCATGCTTACCTGGGTTTCCTCCAGGTACTCCAGTTTCCTCGCACAGTCTAAAGACATGCACAATAGGCTAACTAGCTGTTCCAAATTGCCCCTAGGTGTAAGTGTGAGTGTGAATGGTTGTGTATGTTGCCCTGCGATTGCCTGGCAAGCTGTTCAGGGTGTACCCCACCTTCTCCCAGTGTTGGCTGAGATAGGCTTCACCGTAACCAACATAGGATTAAGTGGTTCAGCATATAAGTAAGTGAGAGACAACATTTAGTACAAACAACATTTTTCACATGATATATGATGGGCAGATAGGGATCAGTGGAGTTGGGGCGCAAACCACAAGCTCTGGGGAAATGTAGATAAACAAGTTTTTTCAAAAGTTGAGAACAGTTTCACAAAAATCTAGCTGATTTATTTTTTTCTGTCTTTTGCATTTAAAGGTCAAGAAAACTTTGCGTAATGATTTAAATTAATAACATTTATAGAAATAGCTTTGCATGGTGGTTATAATAAAAATATGCAAAAGCACGTACCACTTTAGCCTTATTAAGAAATGCAGATTTTATTAATATGAACATTTTATAAAAAGCCCCATTAACCCGTTGCATGCTCACCCTCTTCCGCTGGTAAAAGGGGTAAAATAGTTTTCAGCTCATTTGCATATTGGAACATGATACACAGCAATAGATTATGACTCAGTATGTCTTCAGTAAAAAGATTTTCCAGTGAGACCTGCAGCTGCGTTGCTAAAATAAGTTGCAGATCATTTACACACTATTAAAAAAACCAAGCGAGTATGAAGAATATGAGGTGTATGCTAACATAACTGGATGTGCTTGGTAAATTAGCGTTTGGCACAGCTAACCCTACAGAGAATAGCAGTAGGTTGAGTAGTGGATAATACTACCTCCCTCAGTGTCTATTCAGCATTCTATCAAACATCTGGAAGGCATCCAACACCTTGTTGAGTACACTAAGTGCTTTGAATGATGTGTTTCTCTTTCTCTGCTCTATCACTACCCAGCTTCCCGGAGCTTTTAACATACCTTTCTATTCTATCCATCCATCCGTCCATCCATTGGCTGAACCGATTAATCTTACAAGGGTCACGGGGAGGCCGGAGCCTATGTCAGCCAACTCTGGGTGAAAGCGGGGCGGACCCTGAATGGCTCGCCAGCCCATTACACACACAACCATTCAGACTCACAGTCACACCTCTGGCCAATTTGGAACAGCCAGTTAGCCTAAGGTGCATGTCTTTGGATTGTAAGAGGAAACTGGAGTACCCTGAGGAAACCCATGCATGCACGGGGAAAACATGCAAACTCCACACAAAAACGCCCTCGCCGAGCCTGAGACTCGAACCCAGGACCTTTTCAACAGGAAGCGGACATGCTCACCACTACACCACCGCCTTTCTATTTCAACATCGTAAGACTCGAACATTCTTCATGACTTGCACACAATGCGATAGCTCAAGGACGTGATTTAGGTTTTCTCTTTTCTTCTTGGAGTGTTTCAACTTCATTGTGGCTCTGAAGGCTCCCACGCTATGGCAGGCATGTATGTGCGGGCACAGCGGAGTAAACAAAAGCCCAGCAAACAAACACAAATATCCGGCAATACAGCCTACAGGCCTGGAGAGGGGATTCTGACCACTACCCTGCTGTATTCACCATGACAATAGAGTTTCCTGAGGCCACAATCAGCAGTCATGGTACAGCTTACTTCCCCTTAAAGTAATCTACATGTGTGTGCTGTAAACCATGCACAGCACAGGATATAGCCATGTTAAGGTGTTGAGTAAAAGCATGAGTCTCTGTTGTTGTTGTTGTTATTGTTGTGTGTTTTGTTTTTTTTCAGATGCTTGCACTCATATTCTCACTCTGTCTCACATTGCCCTCGTTCACTTCTACTCCCCTCCATTGCATATCCAGAGCGATGGCCATGGCAACAGGGCTATATAAAGAGTTCGGAAAAGTGTGTGGTGCCCTGATAAAGCTGAAGAGTTGTCTGAGAGGAAGCTGCTGAAGATGAGAAACAATCCAGACAAACAGAAAAGCCACACCGCAGTTAATCTGAGCTGCAGCTGGTTTTCAGGCATGCATACACATACGCATACGCATACACATACAAACAGATTATATAATGATGGATTATCCTCTCTGCAGTAATCTTGATCAGTGGGTTAGTGTATAAATTACTTAAAAATGCCTATAGAGAATCACTACTCTGTCAACATGGACTGAGGCTTGTGAAATTCGTATAACGAGCATAGCTCACATCAAATGCATATAAATGACGTGAAAAAGATGATTAAGGTCCTCGAATAGCAGAAATAGTGCTAATACTTGTTGGTGCCGTGGGTGACTTTTTACTGCCTCACACCTCAAGGACCCTCGATTCAATCCTGAGCTTAGCTTTCTGTCTTTTTAACACTTTGTCCATATGGGGTTCGTCCATTTCCTACCACCTCCCGAACACATAACAGTAGGTGGATTATCTATGCAAGGTTGCCCCTAGGTGTGAAACAGTATCGATATGGTACCCTGGGGTGGACTGTTGTCCAATCCATTCACTCACTCTCAACCACTTACTCACTCATTTGCCGAAATGCTTAATCCTGGTAGGTCATGGGGAGGCTGGCGCCTATCTTAGCCGACACTGGGCAAAGGTGGGGTACACCCTGATCAGCTCCCGAGACCATTGCAGGGCAACCCATACACAACCATTCACACTCACACCTTGGGGAAATTTTCAACAGCTAATTAGCCTAATGGGCATGTTTTTGGACTATGGGAGGAAACTGGAGTACCCCGAGGAAACCCATGCAAGCACAGGGAGAGCATGCAAACTCCATACAGAAACGTCTAAGACTGGGAATTGAACATGTGACCTTCTTGCTATGAGGCGGATTTGCTAACAACTATACCACAGTGTATTAATCCATGTCCTACCACATATTCCTAGAATGGTTTCAAATCCACCATAACACTGACTAGTATAAAGTACTAACTGTAGGCAGGGTTTTACCTCTGCTTTAACGTCCAGTTCCTCCTGTTCTTTGGGCTAGAGGAAATGGTCCTGACACTGGGAAGACGTTCAGATTGTAGACGCTTACATCACTGCTTTCGTGTTTAATCCTTTCTGAATCAGAAGCCAGAGGAATGTGAGCTCTCAGGAAAAAGCGTCATTTGAAGAGGAGGAGGGCTGGGGGAGGAGGAGGTTGTCTTTGTCAGCCTTAAAAGGAAGCACTGCTTTATTCCAGCATTCCTAAATTTGACCAAGTGCTTTATTGTGAAACTTGACACTTGCCCTGCCCTCATAATCAGGCTTTAAAGGAGTTGAATCATGATTTCTACCCAAATTAGTTGCCAAAAGGTCATCTGCATATGCCATGAATGTCTAAAGTACCTGTTTCCGTTTCTTAAATAGGTTTTCAGCTCTCAAATCAAAAGGAGTCGAGGGATTTTGGGCCCACTATGGAGCAGATGGAAATAGATTACAACATGGACATCTTGTTGGGTTGAATAGTTTTCAGAGATTGAGATCACCTTGTAAATCCCAAACAAACTTGATATATGAACCTTATTAATGTCTGGTATCCTTCATAAACCAATTTCTTTTATCTATATGAATGATTATGTATTGTTTAATAACACCATTCTTGATATTAAGGCTATTTTCTTTAGACGACCATGACACTGGCAGATATCTAGAACTCTAATCTGATGGTATTCGATGATCTTCTCGAACAAACCTCAGTGAAATTGTATAAAAAAGTGTGTAAATTTGGTTGATTAGTTTTGTAATACAGTTTTACTGGTCACACAAGGTGGCATAGTGGTTAGCACTAATCCACTTTACATGTTTACATGTTCTCCCCATGCTTGCGTAGGTTTCCTCCGGGTACTCGGGTTTCCTCCCACAGTCCAAAGACATGCACATTCAGCTAATTGGTTGTTCCAAATTGTCCCTGAGTGTAGATGTAAGTGTGAATGGTTGTATATGTGTTGCCCTGCAATGGTCTGGCGAGCTGTCCAGGATGTACCCCAGCTTCGCAGTGTCGGCTGAGATATGCTTCGGCCTTTCCGCGACGCTAATGGCAGAGTTCCATACTCCATCCTGCAAATGTAAAAACCATGAGCTCGATTTTGTTATCACGTTTTTTGAGTGCTGCGTTTAGGCAGTGCTTAAATATTTACACAAGTTGGCATAGTGGTTAGCACTAATCCACCTACTGGTTTGCATGCTCTCCTCGTGCTTACGTGGGTTTCCTCCGAGTACCAGTTTCCAAAGACATTCACGATAGGCTAATTGGCTGTTCCAAATGTCCAAAAACCTGTATGTGTGAGTGTGTGTATGAATAGTGCATGTGTGCATGTGTTGCCCTGCGATGGTCTGGCGAGCTGTTCAGGGTGTAACCCACCTTTGCCCAGTGTTGGCCGTGATAGGCTCCAGTATCTCCGAGACCCTGATAGTAGGATTAAGTGGTTTGGCGTATGAGTGAATGAGATTAGAGTGAAAACTACAGGGAATGCAGACTAATGCAGGTTAATGTCACTCTACCAGTAATTAAATGCGAAGGTTTACAAAATTTTCCAGCCTGGACTGTGATATTCGATGTTTGCAATAAAGATAATTCTTGCAGCTGCTCTTCTCTGTGCAAGCAAATTAAAAACCACACAGTACCTAAAATAAAATAAATTTAAAAAAACCAGTGAGCGCTAATTTGAATTTTAACAAGTCACACAAGTCCTATATGTAGTGGCTGGCATGCAAGCAACCACTGTTTGAGATGTGAAAGCAGGAAACTCTGACTACATTAATCATTATTTGGCTTTCCAAATTAACCATATAGTACTTATTAAGTGTGTATTAATTAGCATTAATGTATATTAATTAGCATTAACAAGTCCGTTTTGTTGAAAAAAGATCAGTCTGGGTTTAATTACAAAGGCATATAAGTGAGTGAAGCTGAAAAGGGGGTCCTGGCTTTCATTTTGTAGAAATAAGTTCCTCTACAAAGAAACCAGAAGAGCAAGCTTTGAAATAAAGTCAGCCGTGGATTCGCGACATGAAAGTGCCACAGCAACCTCACATCAGCACTGCCATGCGAACTCGTACTTTATGGGGAAGGGTTGATTTAGAAAAGCTGTGTATGAGACGAAAGAGGGACTCGAGTGATTGTGTGTTCTTGATTAGCAGAGGAAGGTCATCAAAATAGTAACATGTATTTTTTTTTCCTTTAGAGGGTCACCGAATCAGTTTGGATTTTCTATAAGCGTGCTATTTTTAAACTTTAGGCACTGCCTAAAAGCGGAGTAATGTGATAGCATGGATGATATCACGTTGCATAAAACTGCACTGCATAACATGCACACCAACCCGGTGTAGTAGATTGTCTTGTTTTGATGATGTCATCGATGCCAACATACCACGTGAGCATGAAGTTTCACCCCTCATGCCCCCTAGACAACATCACTTAAGTTTTGTTGTGTGACGATGTTCCCTTCTTGAGATAAAATGGACAGGAGATACAAACCACAGGGTTCCCATGAGTACACGGACATCGTGCATACGTAGGGACGTACGGATGAACACACTGGCTTTATTAATAAAAAACAATTAATATAGAGATTCAGGCAGTGTCTAAGGGCGTCTACTTGACAAATATTTTGTGGGAACTCTCAAACCCCATCCACGTATTCTACGTATATCAAGATTAATTCATTTTAATTACATGTTTATAGAAGGAAATAAAAATGAGGCAACCAAACACGCAATCCTAGTCTCGACATGTAAAGTTCACCATTTAGGTTTAGAGAACATTTCAACAACACAAGACTATCATCATTTATTTATTTATTTCACCTCATTAACGATGACGTCACATCACGTGACCCGAGTATTGTACGTCTCTTGTTCTCTCTATTTCTCCCAGAAAAAAATTCTTACGTTTTTCCTTTTTCGAGATATAAAATTTTCAAAGATTAACACAGGGTCCCCATGTGTACATGTTTGCCAGAAGGACAGAGGGGTGGAGGGACGGATGGGTGAACGATATAGGTTTTTCTTGACGTTCCAAAAGTAACTCGATGGTTAGACGCTTTTTCCTTATCAATGGTGCTCTGCTAAAAATCATATACCTGGAAGGAAAAGTCATAGAACAACCTAACTTGATCAAAGTTGTCCTGGGTGTAAGGCGAGTGCTTTGGATAAGTCACGTGACTTGACATCATCACTGACGTCATCAAAAAATCAGAACGAAGCACCGCACAGAGCTCCACTATAACTGTAACTACACAAACAATGCACGGTCATTATTAAGGAATGTTTAAAACAACTGCTGACCTGGTATGATAACATCAACTCTTTCAGCCCCTTTGTGTTTTTGCATTCCTCTGAATGTTGAATTTTTATCAGTAGCAAAAAAAGATTGAACACAACCTCACCTAAGTGAATCAACACTAGTGCTGTAGGGCTGTGATGCAACAGACTGAAAAATATAAGCTGACTCTTTTCCTGCCCTAACAGCAGGTGGGATTCATTTCTCACTCATTCAATCAATTGCTGAATCGCTTAATCCTATTAGGATCGCGTGGAGGCTGGAGCCTATCTCAGCCTACACTGGGCGAAGGCGGGTTACACCGTGAACAGCTCGCCAGACCATTGCAGGTCAACACACACAACCACTCACACCTAGGGTTAATTTGGAACAGCCAGTTAGCCTAATGTGCATGGTTTTGGACTGTGGGAGGAAACTGGAGTACACAGTGAAAACCCACTCAAGCACCTAGGGAGAACATGCAAACTCCACACAGAAACACCCAGGTCTGGGGATCAAACCCAGGACCTTCTTGTTGTGAGGCGGATATGCTAACCACTACTGGTGGGAGGCATTTCACATTTTCATAATAAAGACTAAAACATTTCTCCAATCAAACCAGAGCATGGTTAAGGGCCTAGCTCAAGCGCCCAACTTGGTGGTACTGGGCCTTGAACCGCCATCCTTCTGATCAGTAAGAAAAAGCCGTAAACACTGAGCCAATTCCGCTCCTACAATGAGCAATACCATTTGTAAACACTTCCTCCAGCTTGACTTCCTCATTACATCCATCCATCCATCATCTATTACTTATCAAAATGTCCTTAACATTTGCTTTTCTGTCTGAGTTTCAGGGGAAGTGAGCCAATCCCAGCTGTTTTCATTCGAAAGGTGGGGTACACCCTGAACAGATCACCAATCCAAGACAAACAACCATTTACACCTATGGACAATTTAGAGTAAGCAGTTTACCTAATTTTCATGGCTTTGGACTGTGGGAGGAAACTAGGTTCCGCAGGAGAAACTCAAGCATGCACAGGGAGAATTCCATACAGAAAGGCTCCACACAGCCATGAGGTTTGAACCCAGAATCTTTTTGCTGTGAGACACCATTGATAGCCCCTGAGTCACTGCGCGACCCTATTATTATGTATGCATTTATTTAAAGAAAATGTAAACCTCTGGGCAGTTTTTTCAAACATATGTGATGTAATGCATCTGAGTGTTGACCGAGTGCTCAGAGCAAGTAACAAACTGTATTCTATTTGGCAAAGGCAGTACGTGCAATCTGATTGGATGACGCACAAGCAATATGTCACATATGGACCAGTGCATAGCACCCTGCAAGTTAGCCGTTAACTGCTAGCTATTAGCAAGTTAGATGTTAACTGCTACTTATTAGCAGGTTACCCATTAACTGCTGGTTATTAGCAGTTAGTCGTTAACTGCTAGTTATTACCTAGTTAGCCATTAACTACTAGTTATTACCAAGTTAGCCATTAACTACTAGTTATTACCAAGTTAGATGTTAACTGCTACTTAGCAAGTCAGCAGTTAACTGCTGGTTATTCGCATGTTAACGGTAAACTGCAAATTATTAGCAAGTTAGCGGTTAACCTCTAGTCATTAGCAAGTTAGTCATTAACTGCTAATTCTAAACAAGTTAGCGGTTAACTGCTAGTTATTACCATCTTAACCATTAATTACTAGTCATTACCAAGTTAGATGTTAACTGCTACTTAGCAAGACAGCAGTTAACTGCTGGTTATTAGCATGTTAACAGTAAACTGCAAATTATTAGCAAGTTAGCGGTTAACTGCTAGTCATTAGCAAGTTAGTCATTAACTGCTAATTTTCAGCAAGTTAGATGTTAACTGCTAATTCCAAACAAGTTAGCGGTTAACTGCTAGTTATTACCAACTTAACCATTAATTACTAGTTATTACCAAGTTAGATGTTAACTGCTACTTATAAGCAAGTTAGCAGTTAACTGCTGGTTATTAGCATGTTAACGGTAAACTGCTAATTATTAGCAAGTTAGCGATTAACTGCTAGTCATTAGCAAGTTAGTCGTTAACTGCTAGTTATCAGCAAGTTAGATGTTAACTGCTAATTCCAAACAAGTTAGCGGTTAACTGCTAGTTATTAGCAAGCTGCTATAATTGTTAAAAAAAAACTAACAAAAACAAAACAAAAAAGCCCTTAGCAGAATGACTTGAAGCCGTCTCGAGTAAGTGAGCTACAACAGTCTGATGCACAATAATGAATCATTTTGTGTCTTATTTCTCACTAAATTGTTGCGGAGCAGTATGTGGTCACACAGCCACAGCTAGCTTGTGTGCTTTCAAATCACTATGAGTGAAGAGGAGGAACACTCCTAGCAAATTGCAAATTCTATTATCGTGACGAGCTAGAAGACCAACAACAGATGTTTACAAGCAGCCAAGAGCAAATTAAGGCTTTTATCGTCAACCAGAAAGCACAAAAAAAGCCCGATCAAGAAAACGAAATCAGATTTAAACATTCTCCAGAGATATCATGAAAAATAAATCAACCAGCCACATAAATGGAAAAGTTGACTTCCAGCAAGCTCGACCGTTTTCTGTGTAAATTCTTCATGGAAGTGAAGAAAAGTGATGAAACTGAATACAAACCAAACAACATGAACAACTTCCAGAGAAGCATTTAGCATGTTTTTAAAAGAGAGACATACAGGAGATATCTGAAAGAATAAAGAGTTTACTAACTCTCATGAAATACTCGTAGGAAAGAATCGTCCATCAAAGAATTAACATTAAGTGTACTGATTTAGCGGAGAAAAGTGTGAGAGATAAAGCATGCCGTTGCCCGATTCTGAAGTGTGCAATGTTTGATTTGCGTTGATTGACTGCTGTGATAATGCATTGCGTGCTTTGATATGCAGCCAGATGGAAAAAGGTAACAGTGCCTGCAATGAATTAAAAAAAAAAAGCCGCAATTTTAAAACACCATATATGAAACTACTTATTAGCCTCATTTGTTTGGTCTGTACAGAGAAATCTCAGCCCTTGGTCTTTTTGTACAGACCCCGCACTCATTTAATAAGTAGTTTATGTGTTTTTATCAGCAAATTTACTCACAAAACAAAATGGCTCACATGGTTTAAATATAGCTCAGCTCTACTTCTCTAGTTTCAGAGAAGCCAAAGTGCATCACTATAGAGAGGACGTACTATAAACACATGCAATAGCTGTGGATAGATTTCAAGTTTTGAACGCTTCTGAGAATTTCCAAATGGGGGGGGCATGGTGACGTAGTGGTTAGCAAGAAGGTCCTGGGTTCAAGACCTGGGCTCGGGCATTTCTGTGTGGAGTTTGCATGTTCTTCCCGTGATTGTGTGGGTTTCCTCTGGGTACTCCGCTTTTCTCTGAGAGTCCAAAGCCATGCACATTAGGTTAATTGGCTTTTCCAAATTGCTCCTAGGAGTGAATGTGAGTGTGAATGGTGGTGTGTGCTGACCCTGCAGTGGTCTGGTGAGCTGTTCAGGATGTACCCCACCTTCACCCAATGTCGGATGAGATAGGCTCCAGCCTCCCTGTGACCCTAATAGGGATTAAGCAGTTCGGCAATTAAGTGAGTGATGATTAAGTGGTAATAACCAGGATAGACGAACGAGGATGCACTGTTCCGTTTCTGTTTAGAAGCTACAAAGCAGCTGGCTCCACTCTGAAGAATGGGATATTAACATGACACCCTATAAAATACTGAAGGTCTACCGCAGCAGGAGGAAACGAAGGATAGAAAGCTAGTTTTATAGAGTAAGATGCCATTTTCCCTTATTACTAGCATATTAATTTAACAATTTTTAGTGAAAGTGTCATAAAGGCATTTTATTTCACAGGCCATTTAATATTATTTAATATGGCAGGGCTGGCTGATGGTAGATCATGCTCCTAATACTGTTTGGCATCCACCCAAAATGCCTGATCACACTGCACTCATCACTTCATTTGTACAGATCGTGCAGTGATTTTATTTAGCATATTTCCTCATCCCACCAGAAATTAATTCTATCCAAAGATACAATGGCAGATCTGGTACAGTTAATAGACTTATCGCCCAAATGTCATATTGGGTGACTTGTCCATTCTTTCAGCTGATGTAAGAGGTACAAGAGGTTAGCCATTGTACTATCCAGGAATTTATACGTAGTATTAGTGTTCGTGTCTGGGGAACGTGCGTCCAGTAACAGGTGAATCCTCTGGAACATGGTGCAGGTGCCACATCAGCATATGCAGTTCCGGTGGGGGGGTTGGGGGGGCTGGAGGGAGAGATTTGGATGGGTGGTGTAATGGTTGTGACAGTCCAAAAATTACCTACTTTTAAATATCTAAATAGAATGTGGACTTTCAGGATTTTCCAGAGGAACAACGTTGCCCTGGCCAGACGAAGGCTAGCATGCTCCGGCTGAATGATGCATTGTTCCGTAAGGCCAAAAGGAAGGGGTTCAGACAGTGGGGGCGGTCTGTGGCATGGAAAAGTTTGGATGGTTGGAACCATAGTCTGGAGAAATACTGCACACTCTTGAGACAGAAACAACAAAACATGTAAAATCAAATAAATAATGTAATATCAGATTAAAGACGTTTGGAACTTTGAAGATACCCACATATTTTTTTTTAAACTGATGCATTCTATTATTTAATAATAAAACTACCAGCTCTCTATTCTCTTTAGTTCATATTTCAATTGAAGAATTATTATAATTCGCTCATTAGAACATCAGTAGATTACATTTTTTATTTTTATTTTTTTAAATATCAAACCATTTCATCTGTGGCGTGTCAGCATTTCTGTGAAGTGCAGAGAATGGGTGGGATGTGGGTGATATTTAGTTCTGAAGGAGCTCCTTTTTCATGCCTGTCATCTGAACTCTCTGTCTGTCTCTCTCTCTCTCTCTCTCTCTCTCTCTCTCTCTCTCTCTCACACACACACACCCCTCACCACCCCCCACCCCCGCCTACACTCAAGTACACATTCTGCACCAAACCTTCCCAAGCACAGCCAAATTTCTTCTCATTTCTTCATTTATGATGAAAATGTGATGAGAACACATGATTATAATCAACGCGAAACATTAATGCATATTCTGTATCATTTTGAAACAGTATGTCAGACTTGAGGAACATATGATACATAAACACTGTAATATTTGGCTTAAGCCAGTGATGATTAATAAGTCTAGTGGGAAAGGGAGAGATTTTAGGTTGCTCCAGTTATGAGCAATCCTGGCACTGGCGATTTCTGCGGAGTTTAGTCTATTGGAACACGCAGTTCTGAGAAATTCAAGGAGATTGTGGTATTACAAATACTTGCTTGACAGACCAGAACACATCCCAAAACCCACTTCAAACCCTGGATTGTTACTTAGATGGTTGATGGAAACTGTTGGCTTTGACTTGATTAATTCATCCTTATGTCATTTATTTCTGTAACTTCATGGCACAGTAATAGGTCATGGCAAAAACCGAACACGCAGGCATTTACAGAGACCATGTAAGAGAATATAATGCTGTAATGGGTTATAGACGTTTGGTTTGGTCCATAATGTTGTATTTTTGCAAAGCTATGAAAGTTTAAAGGTTTGTCTCGTCTCCCTGTTTTGTTTGTTACTCAGGCTGGGTGTCATGGATGCAGTTGGTGGCTAATTTGAAATGGAAATTGCTTTTACAGAAAGTAACATGAATGCATTGTTTAGATGTAAATCTACGCTAACAAATTCAAATGCATGGCGAGTTTAAAGTGTGCAGTATCCAGTCTGATTTTGCTGCTACATAAAAAAAATCACTGCCCTTAAAATAATACCCAGGACAGATTGTGTAATGTGCAGCAAGTGTGAAAGCCCTCCCTCAACACATTGTCCCTCATCTCCATGAGATTTTTTTGACAAACTTAAGCAACATTACAACATTTATCTCCATCCAGAGTTGGGTCCGTTTTTTACCGACATCTTGAATTGATGACAGGAAAATTTAACCACTTTATAAAGTCTTCAATTTTTTAAAAATTCTTTACAAATTTTCAACAGGGTTAAGATGTGCGAAAAATGATTCCTCATGCTTCTTAAACCACTCTTTCTCTATCTGATATATATACAAAAATATAAAGGCAACACTTTTGTTTTTGTTCCCATTTTTCAAGAGCTGAGATCAAAGATCTAAAACTTTTTTTATGTACACAAAAGGCCTATTTCTCTCAAATATTGTTCACAAATCTGTCTAAATCTGTGTTAGTGAGCACTTCTCCT
>JBCNYH010000016.1:6175850-6189514 GCA_039654325.1 Tandanus tandanus
TATACTGTACATGTATGTATATATATACTACATTTCCTACCTTGGGTTGTCAGTTCCTTAAAATGACCACTAGGGTCAATCAGGCGTATTTAACCAGATGAACCAGTAGGGGGCTGCAGAGTGGAGCAGCCCTTGAAGCCTGTTCAGGAAGCTCACACTAGAGAGTGCCAACACACCCATCAATACCTCTCACTGAGGTGAACACATCAGCTCCATCTGTACTGTGTATACAAGCACCACATGGGGTCTTCTTAAATCAGCTGGAGATCAGGGACCACTTCAGTTCAGTGCTCGTCTAATTTAAAGGCAGAGAGAAGACTTTTGGACTTAAATTTTGGCTCTCATTAAAAAAAAACAAAAAAAAAAAACTTTCACAGTTTCTTTACAGCTTATTTGGGTTCAGTGGGTGTTGAGCTGTTTACTAACAAGATTCTACTTAGACTCCATTCTCATAGGGAAACATTCAGTTGTTTGGCATAGGACTAACTATAATGTTCTTTGAAAAATCCTTTAAGAGTTGCTGATATGAACTTTTATTGATATATTAGCGTCCAACTGCTTGCTATACCCTTCACCTACAGTGGTTAGAGTGTTTGTGAATCCCATCCCTTGGTGTACATTTTAAATAAGTATATGTTAGGAGAATGTGTGAGAACTTGTGATGGCGTGTGGTTAACACAGCAAGAAGGTTCTAGTTTTGAGTCCTGGGTTCGATGAGGTCATTTTTGTGTGGAGTCTGCATGTTCTCCCCTCCCCGTGCTTGCGTGGATTTCCTGCGGGTCCTCTGGTTTCCTCCCACAATCCAAAGACATGCACATTAGGCTAATTGGCTGTTCCAAATTGCCCATAGGTGTGAATATGGACAGATGTTTGTATGTTGGCACTGTGATGGATTGGCGAGCTGTTGAGGGTGTACCCAACCTTCACTCAGATAGGCTCCAGCCTCCCGCAACCCTAGCAGGATTAAGCAGTTCGGCAAATGAATGAATGAATGAACGAATATAACTTGCCACAGCACCTTTCCATCATCTTTTTCAGAGTGTGTTGTCTCTATCATGTCTTTGTATCATAAGGTGAACACAACGGATTGTATTTTGATTGATTGTTTAAATTTTTCAATGGTCTTCCATGTGTCAATTACAAAGAATAAAATTAAGATTCAGGCCCTATGTCTTACATCAGGGGGGTAGCTGTGGCCTCATGGTTAGAGAAGTGGGTTTGGGACCTAAAGGTCGCTGGTTTGATTCCTTAACCAGCAGGAAAAAATGTGTGGAGGCAGGGGGGCGAGCAGCACCTTCCCTTCCTCCACCTTCATGGCTGAAGTGCCCTTGAGCAAAGCACCAAACCCCGAAATGCTCTCCAGGTGCCCCAATGAGTGGCATTTACAATTACATTTACAGCATTTAGCAGACGCTCTTATCCGGAGCGACTTACAAAAGTGGCAGCCCACTGGTGTGTGTGTGTGTGCTCACTTGGATGGGTTAAATGCAGAGCCAAAAAATTTCCCTTGCGGTGTTAATACAATGTATATATATATATATATATATAAATTTAAATTTAAATTTAAAAAAGCATAAAAAGAACTGCATTGCACTGTATCAGACAAACACTACATATGCCCTAAATTATTATTAATTCCAATCTTTGCTGAATTATCTTCATATTCTGGTTGATACTTTTGGTTTACACCCAAGGCTAAACCTTTTACAGTATATTAAAGCCTGTCCGAGATGTGAATCCTATCTCTAACCAGTGTGATAATGTGTAACAAAGGTGTGACCACCCATACAATACTCACCAAGATTTAATTAAGAAGGAAACAATGGATTAGAACAAGGTCTCTTTCAGCAAAGACCCTTTCCCACAGAGTAAACATGCAAAAGATGTGTTCAACCCCAAATAGGAAAAGGATGGGATGGTAAGGAAAATGATTTAAAAAAACAAAAACAAATAAAAAATAAAAAGCAGTGATTACAAAATTTTTGTGGCCTTGTATTTCATTACAGACAGTATGATCCCAAAATATTTCATGTTTTGTTTGATGAGATTAATATCATTTGGGAACATTTGCCCGTTCCTTCGTTCAACTGGGGGTGATTTGAGGCTAGTAATAAAATAAAAACATTAAATAATGATGTAATTTGAAACAGGTAAATGTAAACATGGTTGGGTATAAAAGGAGTATCCAGGAATGTCCTAGCCTTTAAGGAGCAAAGATGGACTGAAGATCTCCAGTTTGTCAACAAATGTGTGAGAGAAATATTGAAATGTTTAAGGACAATGTTCCACAAAGGAAGATAGGAAGGGATTTGAATATTTTACTCTCTATGGTACACAACATCATTCAGTGAAAGGATCTGGAGGAATTTCGGTGTGTATAGAGTACGGGCAAAGCCTAAGCGGAACACCCGTGATCTTTGATCCCACAGAGCCACTGCATCAAGAACCATCATTCACCCATGATATTACGGAGCCCCTAAAGGGACATGGGGGGAAAAAATTATTGATACGTTTCTAGTGAGCACGAGAAAGTATCTTGCGAGCACGAGAAACTATCGCGTGCGCACCAGTTACCTAAGGTTTCTCGTGCGCACGCGATACTTTCTAGTGCTCACGCGATACGTTCTCGTGCGCACTAGAAACTTTTCATTAAATTTTTTTTCCCCCCATGTCCCTTTAGGGGCTCCGTATGATATAACCACATGGGCACGGGATTACTTTAGCAAATCTTTGTTAAAAGGGAATTAAACCCAAAATTAATAAAAGATTGAATGCATAGGTTATGACTGTACCCATTAAAACATGCTATGCTTAGGGGTGATCACACAGGTGGTTTGAGAACCAACAGCGAAAAAAGGCGACAAGAGAAACCAATCGCAAATTACTCGCAAATCAGTCGCAAATTGTCGCGTGACTTTCTCGCAACTTTCACACAATATACGTATTTAAGCCACAAAATATCTGCTTGCCTGTGGAGTTTCAAAACTCCAAATTTGCAAAAAAATTTGTTGATGCAAAATTCCAAATTTGCAAAAAAAAAACTATTTGCGTCAGTCGCTTTTTATCGCACCTCTATTGTGATTACCCCCTTAATAAAACCTTCTTTGTGGAAAAAATAATAACGAGTAATAAATCCTCACACAGGGGGGCAATATTGTACTGCGAAAAGTGGGACAGGTGGGATGATGAAGAAAAGGTTAACGCGGTAGTGTTGTGCATTAAACGTACTGAAGTATATACCATGCGTTCATGTAAACAAACAGGCGCTTGTCTGATGTATATAAATGTAATGTAGTATTATGTGCGGACATGCTGAGCCTCCTTTTATTCACTAGTTTATATCTAATTTGTTAATTTAATACCTGTATACTATTATTATTGCCATTATCTTGCCTTACTGAAACTGATGTGTCCACATCCTATTCTCACAAAAGTAAAACACTCTAATGTAAACTATCGAACGCATTATAACAGATTGCAACTATGTAGAATTGAATATAAACAACCTGATGATGAAAATACACACATTTTCATTGTAACAGGAGAGTTCGGAGGGCTTTCCTTTCATTTTCCTTTAAGCATTTCAGTATGGAGTTACATCCACAAATGCCTGTTAAAATTTTACTGTACAAAAAGCAAATGTGATTGGAAATGTGTATGGTGGACAGACAGAATTGTTAACACCTAACCTTAATGTTTTGCCCAAAATAGTGGCTTGCTTCAGTTTAGAAATTGCCACTGGGTATTAGCATGTATTCTAGATACTTAAAAGTACTTCAATACAATCAAGTACAACATTCATTTATTAATTTGCCAGACTGCTTAATCCTACTGGGGATATAGGCTGGAGCCTATCTCAGCTGACTCTAGGTGAAGGCGGGGTATACAGCTCGCAAGGCTATTGCAGGGCCAACACACACACAACCATTCACACATCAACACCTAGGGGCAATTTGGAACAACCAGTTGACCTAGTGTGCATGTCTTTGAACTGTGGGAGGAAACCAAAGTACCCAGAGGAAACCCACACAAGCACGGGGAGAACATACAAACTCCACACAAGAACACCCTCACCAAGCTGGGGCGCAGGACTTCCTTGCTGTGAGGCAGACTTGCTAACCATTACGTCTTTTTGCTGCTCAGTATATCATACAGTTTTCGGTGAATCAAGTAATCTTTGGTTTCATTAGTTTCTAACAAATAACATCATCCTGGATTGTATATTTTATATTATATTACTCATTTAAAACACTATTTAGTGAATGACATGAACAAAACAACACAATGCACCACACCACTCAAAAACAACAAAGATTTAGTTTAGGGGCATTTTAATGAAATCACATAAAGTCCTTATAAGATCATTCAATCCCTGCCCATGCCATTACTGCAGCGAGTCTTTATGCTCATTTAGTTTTAGTATATACTTTCCAAAAACATAAAGAAAAGTAAATTAAGGGTCTACTCACATGTAAGCAATATAGATGGGAAATAGGGTGAAATAGTGCAACTTTTTTGTTTTTGTTTTCGGTTTTAGCTGGCCGAAAAAATGCTCAGTCTCATTGGAAACCTTCAATATAGATTATCATTGAGGATTCATGATCCTGCACTGGCTGTGCGTCATGTATTGTATTGAACCTGCCCTTAAAATGTAAATAAAACAAATCCAAGTGCTTTCTTTCTTAATTACTTTTTATGCTATTTTTTTCTGTATATTTTCATGTAACCTCCATTGGATTGTCACGAGTCCAGTGGGTCCTGTTGAATTAGTTGTGTATTCCAGCATGAGCTGCTCAGCTTTGGCTTATTACCCTGTGAGATACCTAGTGGAGCACGTAGCTGCACATAAAAACCTGCGCCTTCCTCTACGATGCGTTGATTCCATGTCAGATCGGAGCATAATTACCTGTTAGAGGTGTTTATTAATCAAACCTGGGGATTTATTATTTATATCAGAGAAGAGATTATGCGGGAAATCCAAGTTCAACTAGTTATTCCTGGAAAAGTAAATAAAAAAATACAGCAATAGATTACCGCATAGCCGATATACATCCCCTGTCATACATCCCAAAGAATCAGATCCTGGTGCAAATGGAACAGATCTGAGATGCGCGTTCCTCAGTCTATTGTGAAAAGCAGCTTGAGCAGTAAGTACACTGACACCGGAACAACCATTTATATTTTTATAATACGTGTGTGAGATGGCAAGAGGCATGTTGGGTGTGGGAAATATGCAGATTTTTTTTTTTTAAACGAAAGCGTAAATAGAGGCGCACAGAACTAAAGCCGGCCGCCTCTTTATAGAAGAGGTGGATTCACGTGACCTGTGCATCATTTCGCAGGTTTTTCTTTGTAAAAAGAAATGGGTGGATTTGCATGATGTCATAATCTCATGGGTTTTTCTTTGTCAAAAGGGGCGGATTCATGTGACATGTGCAAAAAACAGTGGCTTGAGCCATTCAAAAACAAGCAAAAATGACTGAACTGCTTCCGAAGCTCTTCGCACGTATTTGAGCCACTCTGAATCGCATCAAATTATGAGCAGGTCCAAAACTTTTTCCAAGACCGTGAAAACGGGCCATTTACCTCCGAAAATATATTAAATTACCCTCGAACTAAAATTTGCTTGTACATTCGGCCATGATTGCTTACATGTGGGCTAGGCTTAAAACAAGATTTTAATAGTTTATTTTTACTTATTTTAGCCATTACGTGGCAGATCAGGTGAGCTCATTGTAGCTAAAGGCAGGGTTTTTTTTTTTTGCTCATTCAGAGTTCTAGTATATGCTACATGGAAACCTAAGAAAGTACCATGCTCCATAGCGGTTTGTTTTTAAACACATTCAAAGTTTTAATATATACTACACAGAAAGTTTGCGTGCTCTCCCTGTGTTTGCATGGGTTTCTTGCATGGGTTTCTTCCTCCCACAGTCCAAATACATTACATCAGGCTAACTGGCTGTTCCAAATTGCCCCTGGGTGTGAATGTGAGTGTGAATGGTTGTGTGAGTTGGCCCTCCCCACGGCCAAAGTAGGATTAAACGATTCGGCAAATGAGTGAGTGAGCGAGTAAAGTTCTCCAAATGGGAAGGTCCTGATCCCCTGGTTGTCACTAATATACCTAAAGGAAAGTGCAGATACTGTACATGCCCAGTGAACTGTTTTGGTTAATGAATCCAACAGAGATAAGCATAGGAAGGATTATTTTATTTCCGAAAACATAAAAAGCAGTTAACACAATCTCTCATTCACTCACTCACTCACTAATTTGATGAAACACTTATTGTTATTTAAGTACAGCAGATAATTGCAAATATAGCAAGAATATCCCAAATATAGCAAGAGTACCCTTCAAATCCCACTCTTTTAAAAAAAAATACCATTGGCCACGCAAAAATCCAAGACCCCAGAATCCAAGATGTCTGCCCAAAAATTGGGTTTTTCCTTTATAACTTGAAATGCATTGATTTTAAGCCCCATAAATGTAACAAAATTGAATATAAAGTTGGGTATTGCGGACATTTTAGTACCAAATGCATGTCTGAAACGCTTATGGTTCTTGAGATACACCACCCTGGTACTTCTACAGACTGGGGAAAGCAAAAAATTTGTACCATTAATTGTTGTGAAGTGAATTTTGTGAGATGAAAATGTTCTTTTCACAACCTATTTTGTTTTGAGTTTTTTTTTTTTTTTTTTTTACAGTTATGACATAAAATTCTAAAACCAAGATGGCGTCCAAGATGGCTGCCATTATCTTGAAGTAATCATAACTTAGCAACTATGAAACATGAATTTTTGGTGTGCACATATGTTTTTGGTCTATGAATACAGTGGGGCCATTGCAGTACAGAATTTAGGCGTTAATAAAAGCTCACAGATGCAACAGAGTGAATGTCAGCACACAACTAGGGCACACTGGTGACATCACTGCTGTGTAACTTAGCATGGGGTTCAGTGTCAGCCGATCTAGATATTATAATGCTTTATTAGAGTTGTAGTTTTAGTATAGTTTGGTTTAGTCTCCTAAATGCTGTCTGACAGCCCAATATCCATTAGCTAGTAAACTACAGTTGGTAGTTAGTAGATATAGTTAGATAGCCACGCCTGAATTGACAGGGTGTGCCAGCGCGGGAGAGCTAAGCCAAAGGTAACGGGGCTTCAGTTACCCGGATGGTGTACAGATCACACGGGACTTAAATGGCACTGGATGAATGATCGGGCTAGGTATAGGGTGACAGAACCTAGTTGTATCCCATACAGGAATGTTTGGTTAAGGTCGTAAAAGGATAGCCCCTCGGCCTTAATCAAAACCCAAAATGACAGATTCAAAATCCATGTTTGCGAAAAAAGAGACAGACTGGTCTATATGTTGACTTTGCCAAAAAGACAGAACAGACTAAGACCTAACATCACCTCGAACTCATTACACCCATGAACATGATGGCTATGCCATGCTGGCTGCCAACATACCAATGTTTCATGAAATCCCGGAAATGCCATTGATCCTGGATCCAGCAAGGCTGGATGAAGGTGGTGGTATTGATGCTACTTTAAGAAGAAATCAGGCTAAATGCTGGTCAGCTGCCGGCTGTTGTTTTACAACACCACATTGGATCGGATAAGGAAACACCGATCTGCTGCTCCCAGCATTGAGCCTAAGGATGTTCATGCAAGGAGGGATTGAACTGTTCTAAAACTGTTTCATATGTGTCATCAATACGTAGGATCTTCTTTCACATTGAGTGTTTAGAGTATGAAACTGGATCACACTTGCAAGACGTTTTTTTTTTTTGTGTGTAAATTTACATATGTTTTCTTGCAGACATCTCCAACTCCATCTTTAATATAGGAATCGGGCTGCCTTTTCGGTTACAGGAACGGGTATATGAAATTCTCTGACTCAAACAAAGGCATGTTTGGCATGTCATATCTCCAGAACTATAACAGATACAGACCAAAGCGCCCACAATACCCACATTTATATCCAGCTTCAATACATTTGTGAAGCAGAAAATCTGTATTTTCCAACTCAAGGCTGATAAATTATTATTTTTTTCATCACATGTAGACCTTACATACTGTATCTCAAGAACTATAATAGCTTCAGACATGCTGTTGGTACCAAAATGTCTTTAATACATTTATATATCCACAATGCAAATAACCGGGTTATCAAAGACCGGCCATGTCTCTCACTGTCTGTGGTAAGAGGCATGTAAAAGAACCATTGCTGATTTTCGTCAAGAGTAGGCTGAGTTGCCCTCAGCGTGTTTCTGCCCTGCGATGGCATGGCGAGCTGTCCAGGGTGTACTCTGCCCTTTCCCAGAGTCGGCTGAGATGGGCGCCAGCCTCCCCGTGACCCTAATTAGGATTAAGCAGTTCAGAAAATGAACGATGAACATTTATATATCAAAAAATCAATATTTCAAAGTTATGCTCACAAATCCATTTTTTGCTTTCCCGAGTCTGTAAAAGTACCTATATGCGGTATCTCAAGAATCATATTAGATAAAGACATGCACCTGGTACCAAAATATTCACAATACCCGACTTTATATTCAACTTTCACACATTTATGGGGTTTAAAACCAATATATTTCAAGTTATAAAAAATAAACCAAATTTTTGCTCATTCTTGGGCAGTCATCTTGGATTTTGGAACCGCCATCTTGGATTTTTGCGTGGCCAGTGGTATTTTTGAAAAGAGTGGGATTTGAAGAGTACATGTACAAAATTTCATGCTTGTATCACTATTTGAACCATTCTTTCACTTATCTGCTCCACTATTAGGGTCACAGGCAGGCTGGTGCCTATCTCAGCTGACACTGGGCAAAGGCAGGGTACACCGTGAATAGCTCACCAGTCCATCACAGGGCAGCATACACCCAACCATTCACACTTACGGGCAATTTGGATCAGCCGATGAGCCTAATGTGCATGTTTTTGGCTGTGGGAGGAAACCAGAGTACCCAAAGGAAACCCACAAAAGCACAAGGACCTTCTTATTTTCTTTTGTGGGTTTTTTCTGTGTTACCAGAAGACTAGACTCTAAGGTTAATTAAAAAATAAAATAAAAATAGATCCAATCCAAATCCAGATATTGACAACTCCAGCAACTCCAACTGCAGTTGAGGCCTATTGTTCATGTACACCTTGGCTTAAGATATTTGTTCTCTTTTTTTTGCAATTCTACACATTATATGTTACCGTATGCTTCTTTTGGGAAGTCAGTTACAGACTCTTATTCGCTCATATCAGAGTTAATCACAAGACATCAGCCAGAAAGTTAAAGCATGGTCATAACTCAGTCTTCCAGCAGGACAAAGATTCCAAGCATAACCACCTAAATAACAAAATGGCTTAAAGTCAACAGAGCAAAAATATTTGACTGACCATCACAAATTCCTGACCTGAATCCCACAGGAAATTCATGGACTGAATTTAAAAGGCATTCAGTACCTAAGCAAAGATTCCTTCTGGCAACATCAGTCCTTGCACGTTTTCAAAGTGCGCGCGAGCGTCACGACTCTAAGCATGGTCAGAGACATGTTGCCTTTCCGATTGGCTGTTCCTGCCTGGTAGTAACATTATCAGCCAGTGCTGAGCTGCACAAACAACAAGCACAGAATTCACTGAAAACATTTTTCTTTGTTCCTAAACCAACTGACGACAGGAAAGCCGAGTTGGTAAAACGTTAACCGCATAAGCCATTTGATATTTACTGTCAAGCTCATCTCTGGGGGGCACACTAGTGCATCATGGTGCGCTGGGCCTTCTGATTCACTGCCTTCCCCCACTGCTTCCCCCAAGCACAGCGATATCTCCACCCATCCTGATCTGCCTCCCAGTGCATTCAGCTTGGAGCTCTCAGGTGACCAATCAGAGCAGAATTTGGACTGTGGAAGGACCCACACAAGCACAGGGAGAGCATGCAAACTCCACACAGAAGCCCGGGACTTGAACCCAGGACCTTCTTGCTGTGAGTTGGACGTGCTAACCACTATGCCACAATGCCACCCATGGGAGCAATTGAAAATCATGAAGTTCTTGTTGTTTGGATTTATTAAAGTGTACTTGCTTGTATTTAGTGTTTACCAGTAACATGGCTTGATAGCAAAAAATGCTGCTTTCCTGCACAAGGAATCGCAAAGTACACCTTTAATGTCACGTTTAGTGAACACATTTACACCAAGCAATGTGTTGTACACAGTTAAGAGCATATAGTAAGACAAGAATCCCAAACATTCATATAAATTGTGTAAGGATTAGCTGAACAAGAAACAGCAATTTGGAACAGTGGAAAAGATGGACTGGCCAAGATTCCAGATTTGAATCCACTTGAACAAATATGGGATTTAATTAATTCACAAATTGATTACCGTACATAAAGGATTTCATCCAGCGACAAATTTAAGAAAGAGGTACAAACTTTCTGGAGCACTGTGCTACAGAAACTGCAGAAAAAATATATAAAAACAATGGAATCAACAACGCCTGCTGCTATAAAGTCCAAAAGTGACAAAACTAAACACTGAAAACAGAATAAATACTGAGTTTCCTGTAGAATGTTGTGTTTTACAGTAAATTTTGGTAATTGGTTCAATTAGGTGGTGTAGTGGTTAGCACACCCAGTGGTTAGCTTTTGTGGGTCTCCTCTGAGTACTCCAGTTTCCTCCCACAATCCAAAGACATGCACAACTGGTTAACTGGCTTCTCCAAATTGCCCCTAGCTATGAGTGTGTGTATGAATGGTTGTGTGTGTGATGGTGTGTGAGGAACTGGCGAGCTGTTCAGGACATAAATGAATGAATCATTTGTCCACTTATCTTTCATCAACTAAAAACATAAATAAAATATAAATTGTAATAAACTTTTGAAAAATATTTGCATTTATTTCATTTATCACAGGTGGTCTAATAAATTTGTTAAGCACGGTGGCATAGTAGTTAGCACATCTGCCTCACAGTAAGAAGGTCCTGGGTTCCAGTCCCGGGCTTAGCAAGGGTGTTTCTGTGTGCATGTTCTCCCTATGCTTGCGTGGGTTTCCTCCAGGTACTCTGGTTTCCTCCCATAGTCCAAAGACATGCACAATAGGCTTGTGTGTGTATGTGTTAGGTTGCAATGGTTTGGTGAGCTGTTCAGGGTGTACCCTGCCTTTGCCCAGTGTCGGCTGAGAAAGGCTCCAGCCTCCCCGCAAATCTAATAGGAATAAGAAGTTTGGCAAACGAGTAAGTGAGTGTATATACAGTATAATATAAAGATATAGAAAAACAAATCAGAGAACATGTAGTAGGACCACTATAGAACAAGGACAATAAATACATGACCCAGCCAGAGTTTAAAATAAATCAACAAATCAATAATGATCATTTATAAAAGTATGTTTTAAGTCTGGATTTAAATACTGTAATAGAAGGAACTCACTTGATATCCAATGGTAAGCTGTTTCAGTTTACACCACCCTCCGATTCACATATCCGAATACTTATGCATTCAGTTCACCATCCTCCCGCTATCAAGCCCCAACAAACCCTCCCTTCTACATGTTTCAATCCATCATACACACAGTCCATGCTCCACAAACCTACTTCTCCTTCCTGATTTCCTTATGCCTTCCCCTTCCTGAGAAGTTATTTTCTCTTAAAGTAAACAAATTCAGCCACTCTTTGCTCTCCCTTAACAATTTAGCTTGATAGCCTCTGTACTTTCCAGTCCTATCTACAGAAAATACTACAGATGACAATCTTCTCTTCATGCAATATTACAGCTGCTAAAGCCAACAATTACAAGTATACTAGTAAAAACACTACAGCAACATGAGCTGGCATATTTCATCTCTGTAACCTCATGAAGAGGATTACTATACATGTACCTGATATGTGTTTGCCCTTCAGTCACCCTCTGAACGCCCAATCTGGTAAGCTAAGCAGGGTAGGGCCTGGTTAGTATGTTTATGGAAGACTTTCTGGGAATACCAGGTGCTGTGTGATTAGGGAAAAGGCCACAAAGTAAAACAATCCGTGAAGAGAAGTCTATGAGAATAGAGTCACTGACACTCAACCATGAGGATGGTATTAGACAAGACATACATACATCCGTGCATGCGTTAACAGGCGTGCAGCCTTTTCAGTTGCTCCTGCCCTTCCCGTACTTTTAAGTCTTTTTGTTCTTCTCCTTCTGCCAACCCCACAGCGGCATGTGACACTGTTCATGTTACCATAGCCTGGTTACAGACTCAGCACCCGAATGCTTTCATTGTGATCTCGGGTGACTTCAAACATGTCACCATGGACACTACACTGTCAAACTTTTTTTCAGTACTTCGGCTGTCCCACCAGAGAGGAGAGAACTTTAGACCTGCTGTATGCAAATACTAAAGATGCCTACAGTTCCTCCCCCTTCCCCCCACTGGGGCGATCAGACCACAAATTAATTTATCTTTCTTCATGCTATGTGTCTGTTGTGAAGAGGCAGCCTGTGACTACAAGGACTGTTAGGAGATGGTCGGAGGAGGCTTTGGAGGAACTGTTTTGAAGTGACAGACTTGCAAGCACTCTATGAGTCCCACGGTAGGGACATTAATGGGCTCACTGAGTATATTTCACACTACATAACTTTCTGCACCGACGCCATGTCCTGGATTATGGACTACCTGACCGGAAGACCACAGTAGGTTCACCTGCAGCACTGCATGTCGGACACGGTGGTCAGCAACACTGGAGCACCACAAGGGACCGTCCTCTCCCCTTTTTCCTTCACCCTCTACACAGCTTACTGCACAGAGACCTGCCATCTTCAGAAGTTTTCTGATGACTCTGCTGTAGTTGGATGTATCAGTAGAGATGATGAGACGGAATATCGGGCTGCTGTGGACTCCTTCATCACATGTGTGAACAGAATCTTCTGCAGCTTAATGTGACAAAGACCAAGGAACTGATGGTGGATTTTAGGAGATCCAAAACACCAGCGGCCCCTGTTTCCATCCAGGGTGTCAATGTGGAAATGCTGAAGGATTACAGATACCTTGGAGTTCATATTGACAATAAACTGGACTGTGTTAAGAACACTACCGCACTTTAAAAAAAAGGGCCAGAGCCGTCTCTATTTTTTAAGGCAGCTAAGGTCGTTTCACATCTACCGAACACTGCTTAGGTTTTTTTATGAGTCTGTTGTGGCCAGCGCTACCCTCTATGCTGTTGCATGCTGGGGCAGCAGGTTGAGGGTTGCAGATGCAAACATACTGAACAAACTGATCCACAAGGCCAGTAACGTTGTGGGATGGAGCTGGACTCTCTGACGGTAGTGTCGGAAAGGCGAATGCTGTCCAAAATAAAGACAATACCGAACAATACCTCCCATCTGCTTCACAACCTGCTGATCAGTCACAGAAGCGCGTTTAGTGAGAGACTGATACCACCTAAATGCTCCACTGAACAGGAAATCATTCCTACCTGTGGCCATTAAACTGTACAACTCCTCCATATAGCAACAATATCCACTGTTATATATGTGCATTTTGCATTACATTTACATTCTACTGTTTATCATATTGCTAATACTGTGCATTTTACTCACTGACAGGACACATTCTGTATCTGTTTATATAGATATTAGTAACTTCTGATTTTGTACTTTTATATATATATATATATACACACACA
>JBCNYH010000016.1:6189614-6217982 GCA_039654325.1 Tandanus tandanus
GGCATCAACCCGGATTCGAACTTGCGATCTCCGGGTTGATAGTCGTGCACCTTGTCGATGCGCCACTCGGGAGCCTTGAAGGCCCTTCTAACAGGAGACTCCGACAGCCGTTCCCAGGAGACCCTGACTACACGCTTGGGTCTCCCAGGTCTGGAGGGCAGCCTCCCCCGCCATCGGAACCAGCTCACTACCAGGTGGTGATCGGTTTACAGCTCAGCTCCTCTCTTCACCCGAATGTCCAGAACATGTGACCACAAGTCTTATGGCATGACTACAAAGTTGATCATAGAACTGCAGCCTAGGGTGTCCTGGTGCCAAATGCACTTATGGACACCCTTATGTTCGAACATGGTGTTTGTGATGGACAAACCGTGACGAGCACATAAGTCCTACAACGAAACACCATTCAGGCTCAGATTGGAGAGGCCGTACTTACCAATCACACCTTTCCAGGTCACACTGTCATTGTCCACATGGGTGTTGAAGTCTCCCAGGACAACAAGGGAGTTCCCAGGGGGAGCAACCTCTAGCACACCCCCTAGGGACTCCAAAAAGGGTGGGTACTCTGAACTGTCATTTGGTGCATATGAACAAACACTGGCACTTTATTGTGTTGCAATTTACAGCCATTATTGTGGAGTTTGCATGTTCTCCCTGTGCCTGCATGGGTTTCTTTCGGGTACTTTGGTTTCTTTCCACAGTCCAAAGTCATGCACATTAGGCTAATTGGCTGTTCCAAATTGCCCCTGGGTGTGGATCTGAGTGTGAATGGTTGTGTGTGTTCTGGTCATACAGTAGTCTGGCGAGCTGTTCAGGGCATACCGTGCCTTCGCCCACTGTCAGCTGAGATTAAATTCAATTAAATTCAGTTTTATTTGTGTAGTGTTTTTTACAACTGGCATTGTAGTAAAGCAGCTTTACATAGTAAAAGCAAATTTGTTAAATAATTTCAACATTTCTCTATAAACCCTACACATCCCCAATGAGCAAACCCGCTCACTCGTTTGCTGAATGGCTTACTCTGACTAGGGTCACGGAACTGACACTGGGCGAAGGTGGGGGCTCAGCAGCTCGCGAGACCATTGAACGACCAACACAAACACACATTCACACTTTCACTTAGGGGCAATTTGGAACTGATGCCTAATATGCATGTCTTTGGACTGTGGGAGAAAATCGGAGTACCTGGGGAAAACCCATACAAGCATGGAGAAGACATGCAAACTCCACACAGAAACACCTGAGCCTGGGACTTGAACCCAGAACCTTGTTGCTGTGAGGTGGACGTGCTAACCACTATGCCACTGTGCCACCCTGTGTGTGAAACCGAAATAAGCACTATCTATTTAAATGAAAAAGAGCTCTCTTGTGACTATTTTGCAATACACAACTCTCTCTCTCTCTCTCTCTCTCTCTCTCTCTCTCTCTCTCTCTCCCTCTCTAGGGACATATACACTGGAAGCAATTCACAGCAATGTGGGAGTGAGCCATCTTGTATAGTCACTGAAAACTAGTGGAATGAAGTAATGACATGTAAAATTTTCATGAGTGATGCAAAGTGGGCAGGTATGGTGTTAAACTGCTCTCAACCTTCAGCCGTGTTAGATCCCCACTGAGTGTACAGGATTATTTGGAGTTCATTATGTGGGTTAACTAGCAAACCTGTCCGATTAAATAGGTTGTTTTAACTGATCGGTTCTTACTCACTCATTTGCCAAGCAGCTTAATCCTACTAGGGTCATGGGGAGGCTGAAGCCTATCTCAGCCAACAGTCCAAAGATCTGCACATTAGACAACAGGCTGTATCAAATTACCCCTAGAGGTCAATGTGGATGTGAGTGTGAATGGTTGTGTGTTGCCCTACGATGGTCTGGTGAGCTGTTCAGGGTGTACCCTGCCTTTATCCAGTGTCAGCTGAGTGTTGTCCAACATGCTATTAGCGGAGATGTATGATCTGCTTCCTCTGCACAGTTCTGTGTTTAGTACAGGTTCAGCACCAGTTCACCACTTCCTTCAAGGTAATTTGTTCTACTTTCTACCAATTACCAAAACACATCCTTATTTGATGTGTGTAGCATTGCAGCCAGTAACAAGTGCACACTAGTAGTGTATCCTTCTATTAAGGATACATTAATTCATTTATTTTCTGAACCACTTAATCCTAATTAGGGCCGCAGGGGTGCTGGCACCCATTTCATCTGACTCTGGGCGAGGGCAGAGTATACCCTGGCCAGCTCACCAGGCCATCGCAGGGCAGAAACACGCTGACGGCAATCCAATAGCCTACTTTTTACAAATGACAGCAATGGTTCTTTTACATGCCTCTCACCACAGACATTGAGTGACATGGCCGGCCTTTGATAACCTAGTTAGCTGTACTGGGGTACAGCAGTGACAACTCGGTGATAGTGGGGCTTGAACCCCCAACCTTTGGATCAGTAAGCCAGCATCCTACCACCGGGCCACCACCCATTAAGGACACATTTGGAAGTAAAAAAAATATGTATAGAGAGAATTGTCTTGTCACAAAAACAATTTTTTGAAAATCTCTTTTTAATTGACAGGAGATAAAAAGCTGCCAACTGCTTTTTCAAGATATTATATTGCTATTAATTACACTTACTACCTCTGCTCTCTCTCAGGCAAATATGATTAAAATCCTATCAGACATACCTGATCTGCATGCCCTGTACACACCCTGCTGGAAAAACAAGCATAGACCAGCATAGCTGGTTACCAGCATATGTTGTGTTTTGGTGCTGGTATGCTGGTCCAGCATGGGATGCTGGTGATTGGATGGTGGACCAGCATTCCAGCATCCCATGCCAACATAGACCAAACCAACATAGACCAGCAACAAACCAACATAGACCAGCATGATTTCCATGCTGGTCTACGCTGGTTTTTTCAGCAGGACAGGGGTTCCATTTTAACCTAAAGGTGTTCTCTGGGTTTGAGGTCACATATTGTCCCACTCCAACCTTCACAAGCCATGTCTTTATGGACCTTGCTTTGTAAACAGAGGCATTGTCATCCTGGAATGGGTTCGGACCCCTTAGTTCCCAAGAAGGGAATTAATAAAGCAGCAACATACATAAGCATTCATGACAGTGTCTCTAACTTTAGGTCAACAGTTTTGTGGAAGGCCCGTACGTGGGAGTGATGGCCAAGTGTCCACTTACTTTTGGTTACACAGTGTACTTCACAATATAGCACCCAGATCCACCTTGTGTGTTTTATCAGGACACCGATGATGAAGAACATATGTTACCAATTACATGCTGATAAAGACAACGAATAAATACAGGAATAAGAAACGTTATTCTTTAATGATCATTTATTATCAATAGTGGGCAGCATGGTGGTGTAGTGGTTAGCATGTTTGCCTCACAGCAAGAAAGTCTGGGTTCGATTCCCAGGCTCAGCCGTTTCTATGTGGAGTTTGCATGTTATCCCGGTGATTGCGTGGGTTTCCTCCAGGTACTCCGGTTTTCTCCTACAGTCCAAAGACATGCACATTGGGATAATTGTCTGTTCTGAATTGACCCCAAGTGTGAATGGTTGTGTTTTTTTTGCCCTTCAATGGTCCAGGAAACTGTTTGGGGTGTACCACACCTTTGCCCAGTATCAGCTGAGATAGGCACCAGCTTCCCCGTGACACTAGTAGGACTTGGCGGATTGGCATATGAGAGTGAGCAAGTTATCAAAAGTTTCAGAAGCATAAAGACAAGGGCATTCCTTTTTCATAGCAGACCTTCCACATATAGTGGTATAAAACAAACAAAAACACCTGTACATTTTGGAATTATTTGTGTTTTGTACACATTTATCTTAAAGTTTGGTTTGATCAAAGTTACAATAAAAAAAAACACAATCAGTTTGAACTAATAACAAAATTATTGCTTTGTTCTTGTCCACACTGAATTTGGGTAGCCATGGGCTGATGGTTAGAAAAGCATGTTTTGGGACCGAAACATTGCTGATTCGAATCCCGAACCAAGAGGAAGAATGCGAGTAGTACTATTCCCATCCTCCACCTTCATAGCTGGGGTGCCCTTGAGCAAGGTACCTAACCCCAACTGTTCTCTGGCTGCCCACTGCTCTGAGTGCATGTGTGCTCATGGTTTATCTGTGTGTACTCAATTTGGATGGGATAAGCGCCGAGCCTAATCTGCCCTTCATGAAACACACACACACATATATACACACACATGTATTGCCGAGCAGTAAAATGCAAGCCTCTTCTCCGACCAGGAAATATTCATTCTGAAATTTTGGGTGTCTATTTACTTATGTCTGCTCTCTGTACACACATAAATAAAATATACACACAGTATATATTATCCTGCAATGGCCTGGCAAGCTGTCCAGGGTGTATGCCACCCTCGCCCAGAGTCCGCAGAGATGGGCGCCAGAATGGAACATGGGTGCCTGAAATATGCTGTTCAGAAGATGAATGAGAGATTATATATATATATATATATATACACACATATACACACACACACATACACACACAAATATACACATACATACACTGAACATGTCAACATTTTTTCCAGTAAATATATTTCTAATGGGGTTATTGACATGAAATATTCACCAGTTGTTGGAAACAACCCAAGTAATCCACACACAAAGAAATCAAAACAAATGAATCCATAAATTAAGTTATATGTAATAAAGTGAAATGACACAGGGAATAAGTACTGAACACACTTACTGAAATGTATTTAATATTTAGTAGAGAAGAATTTGTTGGTTATGGCAGCTTCAAGACTCCTCCTGCATGAGGAAACTAGTCCCATGCACTGCTCAGGTGTGGTTTTGTCCCATTCTTCCACACAAACTGTTTTCAAATCTTGAAGGTTCCGGGGGCCTCTTCTATGAATTCTGATCTGAAGTTCTTTCCATAGATTTTCAGTTGGATTCAAGTTGGGTGATTGACTGGGCCATTCTAGCAGCTTTACTTTCTTTCTCTGAAACCAATTGAGTGCCTTGGGATCATTGTCTTGCTGATCGTTTCATCTTCAGCATCCTGGTAGATGGCAGCAGATTCTTATCAAGAATGTCCAGGTACCTTTCTCCATTCATCCTTCCTTCAATTATATGAAGTCTGCCAGTACCATGTGCTGAAAAACAGCCCCACACCATGATGTTCCCACCTGCAAACTTCACTGTTGATATGGTGTTTTTGGGTGATGTGCAGTGCCATTTCTTCTCCAAACATGGTGTGTGCTATGACATCCAAAGAGTTCAATTTTGGTCTCATCTGACCAGATTAAATTCTCCCAGTATTTTGTAGGCTTGTACAAATGTTGTTCAGGAAACTTTAAACGGGCTTCAACATGCTTTTTCTTCAGCAGTGGAGTCTTGTGTGGTGAGTGTGAATTACTTAACATTACCTGCTAATTCCAGGTCTTTCTGAAGCTCTCCTTTGTGATCCTTGGCTCTTGGACAACTCTTCTGATTATTCTTTTGACTCCTCTGGCAGAACTTTTGTGAGAAGCACCTGGTCCTGGCTTTTTTATGGTGAAATGATGTTTTTCCACTTCCGAATAATGGCTCCAACGGTGCTCACTGAAGCATTCAGATATTTAGAAATACGTCTGTAACCAATGCCATCAGTAAGTTTTGCATCAGTAAGGTTGTGAAGGTCTTGAGAGAGCTCTTTGCATTTATCCATAACGAGATGCTTCTGTGTGACACACCTTTTTATAGGCCATCAATTAGTATTAAACCAGCTGATATTAATTACCACTGATAGGGGGCTGGATTGCTTTCTAAATACTGACAGATTTCAGCTGGTTTCTTGGATTTCCATGCCTTTTTGCACCTCATTTTCTTCATGTGTTCAATACTTATTCCCTGTGTCATTTCACTTTATTACATATAACTTAATTTATGGACTTATTTGTTTCGATTTCTTTGTATGTGTGGATTACTTGTAAACATTTCATGTCAATAGCCCCATTAGAAATATATTTACTGAAAAAAATGTTAATGTGTTGAATACTTATTTCCCCCACTTTATGTAAAACATCATTCACACACACAGTGCATGTTAAAAGAAGTATGTGAACCCCTAGGGTACTACTCTTACTCATCTCTCTCATTCATTTGCTGAACCACTTAATCCTACTATTAGGTTAACGGGGAGGCTGGAGCCTATCTCAGCCTACACTGGGAGAAGGTAAAGTACACCCTGAACAGCTCACCAGACCATCACAGGGTGAACATACACACAACCAGTTACAATCACCCATAGGGACAATTTGGAACAGCCAATTAGCCTAAGGTGCATGTTTTCAAACTGTGTGAGGAAACCCATATACGTTGTGGTTAGTACATCCACCTTACAGAAAGAAGGTCCTGGATTTGAGTCCCAGGCATTTCAATGTGAAGTTTGCATGTTCTCCCTGTGCTTGTGTGGGTTTCTTCTGAGTACTCTTGTTTCCTCCTACAGTCTAAAGACATGCACATTAGGCTAACTGGCTGTTTCAAATTGCCTCTAGGTGTGAGTGTAAGTGTGAATGGTTTGTGTGCGTGTTGCCCTGCAATGGTCTGGCAAGCTGTTCAGGGTGTACCCCTCCTTCACCCAGCGACCCTAGTAAGATTAAGCGGTTCATCAAATGAGAGAGTGAGTGAGAGAAGATTGAATTATACAGGAAGCACACACACATATGAATTAAAAAGGTCACATGAAAACGTTATCCTGATGGTGAGGGATGGTTGACGGGACATCATGATTTGGAGCTGGCTTGCTGCCTCAGGGCCTGGAGAGCTTGCCATCAAATTAATACCTAAACTTATCCTACAGGACAACAAAAGTTGTTGATAGGACAAAATACCCGAAACACTGAAGTAAATCTATGCCTGAAAGGCTTTAAAACAAGGAAAATCCACCTGTTGAAGAGGTCCAGTCCTAAGAATATTCCTAAGAATACATCTGAGCTTAAGCAGCTCTGGAAGGTAGGAAGAATGGTTCAAAATTTCTCTTAATCGCTGTACAACTTTTATCCACAGCTACTGGAAGCACTTGTTTGGGGATATTGCTTCCAAAAGACAATTGACCAGTTATTAAAGGGTACCTGTGGCGAATTTGTATAACTAGCTATTTAAAACAATCATGTAGGACATTAGCGGTTCCTTCCGACAATATCAGTCCTTTCCCCTTGTGAAAGTACATGCGATTGCTGCAACACTGAGCATACTCAGAGCTATGATGCCTTCCTCATTGGCTGTTCCAGCCTGGTAGTGACGCGAACTCGTTGGATTGGCTGATCTGCGTCACTGACTGAGCAGTCTGAGCTGAGGCTGAGCAGCACAAACAACAAGTGCAGAAATGGCAGAAAACATTTCTTTTTGTTCCTAAACCAACTGATGGCAGGAAACCCGAGTTGGCAAAACGTTAGCTGCGTAAGCCATTCTGGATTTACCGTCACGCTCGTCTCTGCAGCATTCTCGTCCTCAGAGTCACTAGAATGTGACGTCTCACTGTCTCCACTAAACTCCTCCCTCTCTGGTTCAAATAGGTCACCATTTACACCCATTTCCTCCAAACTGCTGCCATAGTTGCTTCTTGAACACATTTTTTATTACCTAAAATGTTGCTCACTGAAGATCTGCTTGTTTACTTGCGCTGGACAACCCGTCCAACATGTTCACGTCACTTCTGCGAAAAAATTACTGCTAATCACTGGTTCAGCCCCCCGCTAGTAATCCACGGGATAAAATTACTCAGTTTTGTGCTTTTTATAGTCATTTATATTAACGTTTGGGAGTCGCTGGACGTGCCGGAGCG
Organism: Tandanus tandanus; assembly: GCA_039654325.1. Lineage (NCBI taxonomy): Eukaryota > Metazoa > Chordata > Actinopteri > Siluriformes > Plotosidae > Tandanus > Tandanus tandanus. The sequence goes on from JBCNYH010000016.1 coordinate 6,197,419, forward strand.
TCCAAATTACGTGGTGGATTTAAATGATTAAATTTGTATCAGAAGAGCAGACTTCAAACTTTATACCAGTTTGAAGGGTGTTGATAGGCCAAGTAAAATCAGAGTTATGAATAATAATTTATCTTTCTGCACCTATTGTGATGTCAGCAAAAAAACAGCCCAAAGCAGTCTGCAGGTAAACGCTGCCATCAAGTGGACAACAGGAGGAGTAACACACCCTGGAAATGTCAGTGCTAAATTTGTACATAATTTTTTTTAAAATTTACAATTTATATTTGCATTCTAACTTATAAAAATGGTAAGTTATATATGTTTGTGTTTTTCACTGTTACCTTTTTTTTTTACATTTTGCATTATTTTAAGTTCAATGTGTTAATACAGCATGTCAAAATAAAAAAGGAACTGTAAAGGTCACACAGGTGAGGTTGTGCTGAAAAAAAATGACACCAAACAAGGCAAGGTAAACAGTTTTTTAAGGTGAAATATAAAGATAAAATAAAAGGTTGTCAAAAATGGCCAATTATAACCTTGACCCTTAACGGTTAAAACAAGTATCTGTATCGCTTAAAAGGATTACATACACACAAAGTATGCTGCAAGGATGTCCAATACCGGTACATTTTAAATCCAAGGGTTCATTTACTTTACATTACACCAGCAGTGTGAATATTCAATGGGTGTGTTCAATAACAAAACAAAATATTATAATTGTTTGTGTTATTAGATAAAACATTGTTTGCTCATTATTGTAGCTTAGATGGAGATAAGGCCATATTCTAAGCTACTTTTAAACATGAATACATATATTTCTAAATGTGTCACTTAAAAACAAATCCCATAAAATCAAATGCTTTCATCAATGTGTTTTGTAATTTACATTTTTTTGGGGGCATCCGAAGAGGACATCAATACACACATACCATTACAGCCACAAACACTTATGAATGAGCAACACACAGCTCAGCTGGAAGTTTATTAGGTATACCTATAATATAGGTGAATTTCGTAGGTACTTAATTACTGACTGTGGTCCATCTGTTGCACAGTTTGTCAGAGCACCCCCAACAAGCGCCACACACACACACACACACACACACACACACACAAATGGAAATTAACCATGTTAGGAACTGCTGACCAGATTTTTGAGGAGAACCACTCTCACTCAATCATTCATTTGCCGAACCACTTAATCCTGCTAGGGTCGTGGGGAGGCTGGTGCCTATCTCAGCCGACTCTGGGCGAAGAAAGGGTACATACACCTTGAACAGCTCACCAGAACTTTGCATGGAAATGCACACAAAACTGATCACACTCACACTAGAATCTTTCGTGGAGCAGCTAAATGTGATTTTTGGCCAGAATCATTCAGTTGATGATACAAGCATGAAATTTGGTATGAATATACTTGTAAGTCATTATTTGAGACAAAAGTGCTAGCCATCAAAAATACCAATATGGCCCCATTTTTTTCAAGATGGCCGCCAGCACACCAAAAACGGCCATTAACCAAAAAAACAAAACAAAAACAAAAACAAAGAAATTGTCAGGCATCTTCAGGAAACTAGAACACTCAGTGAGCCCATTTACCCACCAAAGAATAGTAGGCTCTTGCCATGTTATCCAGTGGTGCTTGAAAGTTTGTGAACCCTTAAGAATTTTATACATTTCTGCATACATTTGACCAAAAACATCATCAGATTTTCACACAAGTCCTAAAAGTAGATAAAGAGAACCCAGTTAAATAAATGATACAAAAATATTTTACTTTTTATTTATATACATTTATTTATTGAGGAAAATTGAAGAACAGGTTCAACTCTGGGATGTTGGTGGGTTTCCTCACATAAACTGCGCGCTTTAGGTCCTTCCACAACATCTCGATTAGATAGAGGTCAGGACATTGACTTAGCCATTCCAAAACATTAACTTTATTCTTCTTTAACCATTCTTTGGTAGAACAACTTGTGTGCTTAGAATCATTGTCTTGCTGCATGACCCACTTTCTCTTGAGATTCAGATCATTTTCCTTTAGTATTTTCTGGTATAATTTCAGAATTTATTGTTCCATCAATGATGGCAAGCCGTCTTGGTCCAGATGCAGCAAAACAGGCCAAAACCATAAGGTTATTATGGTTAGAATAAGGTTATTATGCTGGAAATCAGTGTTTTCCTTTCTCCAAACATAACGCTTCTCATTCAAACCAAAAAAATTCTATTTAATAAAATAGCCTTCTAGTTTGTCCATGTGATCTTTAGCAAACTGCAGATGAGCAGCAATGTTCTTTTTGGAGAGCAGAGGCTTTCTCCTTGCAACCCTGCCACGCACACCATTGTTGTTCAGTGTTCTTCTGATGGTGGAGTCTTTAACATTAACATTAGCCAGTGCGAGAAATGCCTTCAGTTGCTTAGAAGTTACCTTTGTGACCTTGCTGACTATTACACGCCTTTCTCTTGGAGTGATCTTAGTGGGTTGACCACTCATGGGGAGGGTAACAGTGGTCTTAAATTTCCTCCATTTGTACACAATATGTCTTACTGTGGATTGGTGGAGTCCAAACCCTTTAGAGTTGGTTTTGTAGCCTTTTCCAGCCTGATGAGCATCAACAACCCTTTTTCTGAGGTCTTCAGAAATCTCCTTTGTTGGTGCCATGATACACTTCCACAAACATGTGTTGACACTTTGATAGATCCATGTTCTTTAAATTAAACAGGGTGCCCACTCACACCTGATTGTCGTTCCACTGATTGGAAACACATGACTCTAATTTCACCTTCAAATTACCTGCTAATCCTCGAGGTTCACATACTTTTGCCACTCACAGATATGAAATATTGGATCATTTTCCTCAATAAATAAATGACCAAGTTAAATATTTTGTCTCATTTATTTAACCGGGTTCTCTTTATCTACTTTTAGGACTTGTGTGAAAATCTGATGATGTTTTAGGTTGTATTTATGCAGAAATGTAGAAAATTCTTAAGGCTTCACAAACTCTCAAGCACCACTATAAATTGCTTTCCATGCCTTCAAAAATCCACAAAACTCTAAAACCTGAAAGAACCCACAAAAAAAATCAAAGCATTTCAAATCTTTGAGCTGTTTTCTAGCCCTACAACATCTTGAAAAAGAAGCACAGTTTCCTGATTTATAATATGAAAAGCATCTACCTTTGCTCACAGTGGGTAAGTCTATATTAAACAATGATAGAAGGAGAATGGACAATAACATTTTCATAGTTCTTGAGTTCTGACATAGTTAATATACCTATCATGTGTTTTCATCAGTATTTCTATGAACAAACGACTACAAATAGTCATAACAATCAAGTATTATAGACAAATATGTAGCAGTACAGTGGAACTTATATAATATTTTGCATATTATCTTGTAAAATGTCTGCCATATTGGAAACAAAGAAGGCCGGAAACAAAGAAACACAAAATGTATCTCAATAATAATTGCACTTTGGCTATTTATACAACAATATGATGAAATTTTTTCATGATAAGCATCAAATGGTGGCCATCTTGGAAAATGGCAGCTATTTTGGAATTTCAAGTGGCTAGCACTTTTTTCTTAAAGTCTACCCAACAATGAGTATTTCTGCCAAATTTCATGCTTGTATAATCAAATGAATGACACAGATACCTTGCTTTACTACCTTAAAGGTGTAAATTTAGAGATTGTAGCTCATCACTGTGTTGACCTTTAAGAGGGGTCATTTTCAGACTAAAAGGCATTTTCTTAATAAACTATTTACTGGGTGGCAGACTGCTGTACACACATTACTATACCTCTGGTACTTTTATTGTCCCTGCTACACTGCAACTGCCTGACCTCTCACAGATAATCTCATCAGTGGTCATCTAAGAGGTCATCCCTTTCCACTGATGGATGGACTCCTAATAAAAAGAAGTAAAAAAATAACTTCTCTATAATTTTTTGGTGAAAATGTGTTGAACAATGCTATTGTAGGCAAAGAGAACGAAAAAAATCATTCCAACAAGTATATTGAGGTAAAAGTATGGCTAATAAACAGAAACACTCAAAACAAATAAACAAAAACACCAAAATATCAATTTTTCAGAAAAATTGAAAGGTGTTGCAAATTTTATTTTTTTTTACTTTTGCATAGCATGAATGAACTTCAAACCATATGAAACGGTTTAGCGAGTGAAGAAATTAAAAAATATGTGAACACTATGCCTGAAAGGTTAAATGCTGTAATCAAAGTAAAGGGTGGCCACAATAAATACACACACTCAAAAAAGAGACTGTTGTTTTTGTTATTACTATATATTGTTGTTTGTTTACTTATTCTCACCAATATGATCCAATATTACATGAAATAAATACTTGAATAGTACTTGGTTTCTGATTTATCTTCATTTTGTTAAGTGTATAATAATTACTGCAAACTACTGTATTTTTTAATTTCTTCACTCGCTAAATCATTAAATCATTAAATCAATGAGTCTGAAGTTCATTCATGCTATGCAAAAGTAAAAAAAAAACTTTGAGACATTTTCCGAAAATGTTCAGTGTTTTTGCTTATTGGCCATACTTTTACCTCAATATACTTGTCGGAATGATTTTCTCTTTGCCTACAATAGCATTGTTCAATACATTTTCACCAAAAATTATACAGAAGTATTTTTTTTAGACAAAAGTGGTGGTGTATAATCTTCACTTCACACTACTGTAAACCATTGGGAATAGAAAAGAATCACCCCCTTCAAAATATACACATTTTCTTGCTTTGCAGCTTGAAATAAAGACTCACATAAAAAAAAAAAAATTTCATGGTGTATTTACTGAATACAATATATAAAAGCCAAGATAAAAGATAAAAGCAACAGTTCAAATTAAAAAATAATAAGTAAATAAATACATAAACAGAAATACCGAAAGGGATAAAGGATCACTCCACCCTTAAAAAAATACTTATAAACTCGATTAGGTGTAACTTATCACCTTCTCCACTGAACATCAGGCTTCCATCTGTGATCAACTGTAATCCTTCTAATCTGTTCAGCATTAAAACAGCTATTCCTAGAGCATTCCGGTGCATGGAAGTGTAACTGAAAGACAACAATCAACTATGTGTGGCAAGGCACTGTTAAAAGATCTCAGGGATAAATCTGTGGACAGGCACAAGTCAGGAGATGGATACAAAACATGTCAATGGCTTAATCAATCCCAAGGAACAGTAAAATCCAAAATCAAGAAATGGAAAGGGTCATTGTTAGGATAAAAAGAGAAACTGATAGGACAAAATACCATCAAATTTCTTGAGGAAAATCTGCTGCCAGTGGTTATCAATAGAAAGAAGGTTCACCCTCCAACATGACAATGACCCCAAGTAAATAGCAATCTTGACTACATAGTGACTGAGAGAGAGAAAAAGATGAAAGTCCTTGTGTGGCCTAGTCAGAGACCAGATTTAAACCCTACTAAAAATCTGTGAAATTATTTGAGGATTGCAGTCCACCAACCATCCAATCCGACCAAGCTTAAATAAAAGTGGGAGGGCTCCCGGGTAGCGCATCGACAAGGTGACAAGGGGGGGGGGGATCCAAAAAATCAAATAAATAAAAGTGGGAGAATACTGTACAGTCTAGAGGTGCACAGTTAGTTGAGAAGTATCCAAACAGACTTATGGATGGAATTAAATCAAAAAAAGGTGGTGGGGTGGGGTTCACATTAACCTTCTCAATGATTAATTTTTTAACTGTTTTTGTTATATCTTTAAATAGACTGTTATAAATTGCAGTGGGGAAATACAGCTGGAAAAATATTTGTGTGTGTTTGTGTGCATTATTATTATGTTATTTTCTATACCCACTGTATAGTAAGTAACAAGTGTGTGTTGATCAGATTATTTGTTGAAAAGCTGACCTTGTGGTTTAACAAAATTTCCTTTCTCTTTGTTTTCTTTAATCAATTTCTATTCAGTGTGCTCAGGTGCCAAGGTAAACAACATGGATCCACGTTTAAACAAATCAACCACAACAACCATTAATCAGCTTTGCTCAGTGCTCTCTCAGTGATGTACTAAATAGTCAAAATGAGTTTGGTGAAGGGCGGCACAGAGGTTAGCATGTCTATCTCACAGAAAGAAGGTCCTGGGTTCGAGTCCCAGGCTTGGATATTTACGTTGTGTGGAACAGCATGTTCTCCCATTGCTTGCATGGCTTTCCTCCTGGTACTCCAGTTTTCTCCCACAGTCCAAAGACATGCACAATAGGGTAAGTGGCTGTTCCAAATTGCCCCTAGGTGTGAGGTGTTTTGTGTGTGTATGTGTTGGCCTTGCAATGGCCTGGTGAGCGGTTCATTGTGTACCCCGCCTTCACTCAGTGATGGCTTGGATAGGCTCCAGCCTCCCCATGGTAGGATCCAAGTAGGATCAAGCAGTTTGCAAATGAGTGAGTGATGAATGAGTGAGTTTGGTAAGGGAAGGCAAAAAATAATCTAATATAACTAAACTTGATAACAGGAAATTACAGCTTTTCCAATCAGTTGGTTGAGACATTCTGGGGGAAAAAATTTACCGTACTGTAATAAACTGAACCTTTCCTCATCCCTAGAGTGGAATCTCATTGAGACACAAACTTTAGTATGTGTCTTTTACCTAAAAAGTGCCTTTAAAGCTCTTCTCCAAATAGTAATTCCAGTCCAATCATGGCTTAAATGCTTTATAAAGATTCACATGTTTGCCCAACTACTTAGTCCTACTATTAGGATTGCAAGGAGGCTGAAGCCTACCTCAGCCAACGACAGGGTGAACCCTGAGTACACCCTGAACAACTCCACAGACCATCGCAGAGCCAACACACACAACAATTCACACTCACATTTACACCTGGGGCAACTTGGAGCAGCCAGTTAGCCTAATGTGCATGTCCTTGGACTGTAGGAGGAAACCGGAGTACCAGGAGGAAACCCACGCAAGCACGGGGAGAACATTTAATCTTCACACAGAATCGCCCACGCCGAGCCGGGGCCTGGAACCCAGGACCTTCTTGCTGTGAGGCCAACGTGCTAACCACTACTCCACTGCGCCGCCCGTGTACCTTCTATTAAATACCCATTTTAAAGGTAAACGATTAGGGTATCACACCAGTAACAATGAAAGAAAGTCGTTTAAAATGAATATTTAACACTTGTGACTAAATATGTTGCCCGTATCTTATTTCTTTGACTACTGTTACATTGCATCGTTCCTTGAACTGGTTCTTCTGAGTGATTAGAGGCAGAAATCAGTAGCAACACAACAGGCTGGGCTAGCAACTGTATCAAAGTGAGGCTTTAACAGTGGCTTTGTAGCAAAGAAGACTTAAGTAGATTAGCAAGCAACTCGACTGGATATCACACAATAGACCACCATGTCACCGTGAACATCCTGTACACAGTCTTAACACTAGCTGGCTGTCAAGTGTTTGAAAAAGCAAACCACCACAGCACCAGCTACTGTATACAGCAAGCTGCTAACTGACCTAATCACCATTTCCTCGTGCTCTTCAGCCCATTCTCTCTTTTGTTTTATTAGCTCCAAGCAGTGGGCTTGCTAATGAGAGGGGGAAAAAAAAGAAAATTAATGAGATTACATCCAGGATAGATAGCAAAGTGCTGTTGTTAGAGAGGGCACCGAGGAAGGAGAAACAGGAAAACAGTTCATGGAAGCTCGAATAGGCTTCTAACACGACTGGGTTGACACGGAAATTCAGATTAGCACCGAGTCAGAGCACGTCAGGACGGTCGAGTTAGTTGGAATGGAGTGTTCGAGGGTTTGGACTCGATATAAAAAAAATGCTGGTGGTTTGACACTGTCACTGCAGCCGGCTGTGTGTGTTCTGAGGCGCCTCCATGTCGTTTCTGGTGACAACGACTGAACAATTTCCTCCACAGCAAAACAAGCTCGAGCACCCCGAGCTGCTTGTGGATGTAGTGTGAGTGTAATGCGCGAGACATTAGGATGTTGGATTAATGTAATGTTTCGGATGGGCGTTGAAACGCTCAGCGCTTTCTGTGTGGCTGTGTGTCGCTGCCTCTCAAGTGCGCGGCCAATCGCGGCTGGAGATACAAAACACACATTCACTTACTCTGTGTACAGTAGCAAAAAAAAAAAAAAAAAAAAAGTGAACAGAGAGATACATAGTGTCGGGAGGGTGACAGAGGTGGACAACCATACAACCGCGGTAACATTGTATCCGCCGAGTCACTTTAAAGTGCCCTGGCTGTTTCAGGTAAGCGCCACTCACAAACACTTCAGAGACCATTTCTCTCATACAACACCCAGGAAGCATGAAGTACACACACACACACACACACACTCACTCGTTCTCTCTCACACACAGGCTCGGTGGTCTTCTGCCTCCATGCAATCCTGTGTGTAGATATCTGAGAGATTTATCCGGCTGAAATGCGAAAAGTTGACGCTAGGCCGAAATTATGATGCTACTTACTTAATAACAGCCTACAGGCCAGTCAACACAAAGCTATGGACATCCACATCCACACTAGTCAAGGCAGTTAGTGGGGACGCAGTTCGGTTAGGGGGAGGGCTGGAGGAAAACATGCACAGAAAGAACTGTTCGAGTGAAGCGAAAGTACTGTTACAGCGACTCGGGTATCCTTACGGTGACTCGTTTCAGAGATTATACACTGTTTCTGTTCACTTTTTTTGGTCGGGCTTCAGCGTTCAACGGCGACGTCCATCCGGTAGAGAAAAAGCAGCAGGCGCTTGAAGTGTATGAGAGAGAGAGAGAGAGAGTGTGTGTGTGTGTGTGAGAGAGAGAGAGAGAGAGAGAGCCTGCCTACTCTACTGTACGGCCAGTGCAGAAGGATGTGTCAGTAAGTTTAAGGTGGACGGAGGTTGGAATGACAAGGCCTTGGTGTTTGGGCTCGCCTTCATGGGGTAAGTTTCCGTTTTTCGACGCCGTCATGACAGAAAACTCGGCTGTATTTTCCTCCTAAACAGCCTCCGTGCAGATTTATGCGCAGCTCGCGGCGATTCGGTGCGAAATTTCGTGGCAGTTTTGTTGCACCGTGCGGCGCGAGACCGCTTCGCGACTTAACACCATTTCCTTCAGCGGCTCCAGTGACACACACACACACACACACACACCCGTGTCAGGCAGCGCGGAATGGCAGTCGGACCGAGGGTGTTCCTCATGAAATCAACCGTGCACAAGAAGCGCAGGGACGACATGTACGACACAAACCGAGAACCAGCGTATTCGCTCTCATCAGAGCCACAGAACGGGGCACTTCCCTCATCAAATCGCCTGCGCTCTCTCTCACACACACACACACACACAATGCAAGCGAGCCGGGGAACCCGCGTGCACTAATCACCAAAACGAACAATGTGGCAAAAAGTTTGAGTTACTAAAGTGATACAATGTCGCAGGGGGAGCACACGGGGCTTTTCCTCGAGACCCGCTCACGACACGCTCGCGGAGGGAAGCGGTGCTCAGTTCGCATCAGTGAGCTAAGCTAGCTAGCGAGCTACTTTTATTTACTGGAACTGAGTTGAACTGAGAGCGAGAGACCGACAGAGACCTGTCGAGGCCGCCTTGGCAGGAAAAGTCTCGCCTGAAAACTCATTTTAAGTCCTAAAAGCACCGAGCAGGTATTTCTCTCAATTGGTCTCCTTTGAGGAGTTTGACAGGAGTGAGATTTCTGCCTCCCTAAAGCAAGATGGACTCTCTTTGGCTTGTCTGTCTTGTCAGACCCCAGATCGACATTTTGCACCGAGATGTAAAACTGAGCACGCTTTAACTAGGACTCGGTCGGCCTAAAGAACGACTCTTACGTGGATTTATGATAAATATGAGTGATATTTCGGGCTTTTAATCTACTTCTTGATTGATACCGGTGATCTCCGAGGCACTCGGCTTGCACCGGTCTCTACCTGCCAATACTAAACGCTGCTCCCTCGTTCTGTTTATCCAATCACACACCGAGCAGGTAGTGAACCGACTCCGGGATTCGGAGCAGTTAAGATTCATCAACAATAAACGAACACTTTCACTCACTCACTCATTTCCCGAACCATTGGATCCTATTAGTGTCGACTGAAGCCTATCTCAGCCAACACTGGGTGGATGCAGGGTACACCTTGAACAGCTCCCCAGACCATCGCAGCACCATCACACTCAGTCTCTCAATGGTCGAACCGCGTAATCCTATTAGAGTCAAGAGGAACCTTGGAACCTATCTCACCCGACACTGACCGAAAGCAGGGTACACTCTAAACAGCTCGACAGACCATCACAGTGCCAATTTACTCACTCATTTGCCGAACCGCTTAATCCTATAATGGTCATGGGGAGACCGAAGACTATCTCAGCCGACACTGGGCGAAAGCAGGGTGCACACCTTGCTACATCATCGCAGCACCAACACACTCAGTCAGTCAATTGCCGAACCGCTTAATCATATTAGGGTCGTGAGAATGCTGGAGTCTATCTTAACCCTGCGTGAAAGCAGGGTACACCCTGAACAGATAGCCAGAACATTGCAGGGCAACACACACACAACCATTCATGCTCATATCCACACCGTGGTTCATTTTGGAAAAGCCAGTTAGCCTAAAATGCATGTCTTTGGACTGTGGGAGAAAACCGGAGTAGCTGGAGGAACCCACGCAAGCGCAGGGAGAACATGCAAACTCCACACAGAAACACCCTCGTCGAACCCTCAATAGTCAGTAGCTTGATTGCTGCACGTCTCTCTCTCTCTCTCTCGCTCGCTCGCTCTCACTCATGCACACACACACACACACACACACACACACACACACAAAGCCAAACGGACTAATCCACACACACGACTGAGTGAAATGTCCTCTTAAAATGTCACTGATAGACTGTTAGTCTGTAGTTCGTGCATTGAGGACGAGGTGTGTGTGTCTGTGTGTGTGTGTGTTTTTGTAGGTCACCATCATCGCATGTCACAGCCTGACTGACAGATCCATCCTCATCTTTCAAATCCAGCATTTCCATAGTCTGTGATTAAGTAAGTACACCCACAGATCATGCCATGTTTTGGTTTTAAACTCAAACACCATACGGGCTTTTTATACCTCTTCAGCAAATCGTTACATTACTATGAGTCCAGCCTGGCTGCAGATCACCTCATCATTACTGTACGTCATGATCATACACTCATACCTAACCTGCTCAGGAATACACAGGAATTATTCAGTTGGGTGGAGAGGTATAAAAGATTCATGATCAGATATTTGCACAAAACATAAACATGATATCAGTCCATCGCTGGATCTGTTTGTTGTTTCTCTTCTGGATTTTTGTTTTCTTAGCCAAAGCTGCCGCAGTGTCAGTATTAGGTTATATTTTAGAGATGTTACTAATTTGTCAAATTGTCCTTGCAATACAATATTAAAAGTAACTGTTGCACAGTGCAAAGGAATGGAAAAAAACATTCTGTGTACTTATTTTTCTTATATGATGCTAACATGATTGCTAACATGATTGAATAGAAATCAATTAATGAAAGCATGTGAAACCACAAATGTGCTTGAAAGTTTGCTTATCTTTTAGAAATCCCTATATTTTTGCATCAGTATTTTTTACATTTTGATTTTTTAATATTTATTTATTTATTTATTTAATTTTTTTTTTACTATACTGTATTAATCCTGCAAGGGAAATTATTTAACCCATCCAATGTGAGCACACACACTTGGAGCAGTGGGCTGCCACACATTGAGGTGCCCAGAGAGCAGTTGGGGGTTCGGTGCCTTGCTCAAGGGCACTTCAGCCATGAATGTGGAGGAAGGGAAGGTGCAGCTCACTTCCACCACCACACATTTTTCCTGCTGGTTCGGGAATCAAACCAGCGACCTCTTGGTCCCAAACCCGCTTCTCTAACCATTAGGTTACGGCTACCCCAATATGCCGTATGATATACTGTACGGGGGTGGAATTTAGCAAAACTAAGCTACTGGCCAACAGGACTAGTTAAATTATGAAACTACTAGTTGTCCTTCATATTTACTGGTCACAGGATGATAGCTAATTTCTAGCTAATTTTATTCGCCCTGCAGATTTTTGACTGACCACTGGCCAGCGGATTAGTGTTAACTTTCACCCTTGCTGTATTAATCCCGCAAGAAAAATTTGGGTCTGCATTTAACCCAACCAAAGTGAGCACACACACACACCTAAACAGTGAGCGCGCACACACACAGTCGGAGCAGTGGGCAGCCACATTGCAGTGCCTGGAAAGCAGTTGGGGGTTAGGTGCCTTGCTCAAGGGCACTTCGGCTGTGAAGGTGGAGAAAGGGGAAGGTGCTGCTCGCCCCCCTTGCTACCACACATTTTTCCTGCGGGTTCGGGAATCGGGTTTGGGAACCAGTAACCTTTCAGACCCAAAAGCGTTTCTCTAACCATTAGGCCAGTGCTGGTCAAATATGATTTTTAACTATGATTTAAAACATCATCGGATTTCACACATGTCCTGAAAGTAGGTAAAGGGAACTCAATTAAACAAATGACACAAAAATATTACACTTGATAATTATTTTTTATTTATTTATTTTTTTTGAAAAAATGATCCAATATTACATGTGTGAGTGGCATAAGTATGGAACCCTTCACTTTCAGAGCCCCTTCTGCAGGAGGAACTGTAACTAAACGTTTATGGTAACTGTTGCTCAGTCCTGCAAGTCTGCTTGGAGGGATTCTACTCTGTTCATCCATACAGGACAGCTTAAACTTTGGGATACTTGTGGGTTTTCTCAGATGAACTCCTCACACAATGTTTCTATTGTATTAAGGTCAGGACTTTGATTTGGCTATTTAAAAAAGAAAACGTCTTTAACCATTCTTTGGTAGAACGACTTGTCTTTAGGGACTTGTGCCTCTTCAAGGTTAAAGTGTGTCAGGTTTTACCTTTTGATTTTGTGTATTTTGAACAACGTTCTCTCCTTATTTTATGATCCTTCAGACTTTTATACAGATTCACTGGGGTCAGGCAACACAGGATTGATCTGATCAAAGGACACACTGCATGTAGTTCTCACAAGATAGGCTGGTTAGAGAGTGGTCAGCAGAAGAGGTGTGGCTAGATACGCTGATCGTGTATTACAATGTATTACGATTTGACGGCAGTCGTGATAGAATGTGGGAATCATAGTAGAGTGTAGTACAGCCTAACAGACCTTGATGTGCCATCGTAGGGGATCTTGATGTACTTGGAAACACGATTCCTTCAAGTTTCATCTTTAGAATGCACCCTGCCTCCTTTTTATACCCCAATCATGCTCCAAGCGTGGTGATAAATTGTGGAGCTCCACGCTTTTTTGAAGCGCGAGATCATGGCCATCGTGCCCCAGTGTAAACACAGGGTGACAGGTCAAGGGTTTAGTCCTGACGATTACCCACGCGCCAGACGTGGCCTACCAGGTCTTAAGGCGATGTCAAGGTGGAAGCCGTGGTTTAACTTTTTATATCCCATTAGACACTCTGATGTAAACATTGAGCCCCATGCTATCTTATTTGTTAACAAATAGGTATTCATGATAAAACTAGTACTACAGAAACATGTGGTAAAGAATACGGGAGAAGGTTGTTTTGTCAAACATCTGGCGGTCAGTGCTACCACCATATTTAGTGAACTACAGAGTGCACTGATGGATTACAATATTAATTAAAGTACAATTATAAAACCCCTCCAAGCTTGTGTGACTTCACGGTTAACATTTGGTATGCAGGCCTGGCTACCAAACGAGCAACAAATGAAGAAACTTGAAGCGTGTTGATTCCACTGTGTGCAGAGTATGGTTAAAGGACGATGGAAAAAGAAAGAAACACCTTCAGATGAGGATGAAATTAATTATAGCTTCATTAACTCTCATGAAAAGATTCAGTTGATGATAAAAACAGCACCATTACCCGACATTATATATTACCAACACCTTAAGAACGTCACTCATGTATGCAGAGGGGGAAACAATGCGATCATGAAGAAATGAATGTTTGCCAAACCCTGAAAGAATACTACAGGGACCCTTGGCTTTTATACACCATGCTGCTTAGAGTCTCCACAGGCCAAGTGAAGAGGCTAACCCAGTCAAAGACTAAGTTGACTGAGCTCATCCAACAGTGGCAGAGCTCTGTTCCATGACGTCATTTAGAGCACTTATATGGATGAATGCAAGATGGATGCTTAGTGCTCAATATGATAAGCTAATCTAGCCTGCTAAGTAAGCTGAACCAAACTAGTCTTAATCTAATCGTGATCTATTACTGGTGTAAATAAAGACACACGTAGCAGTATAGACCCATTGACCAATGACCTCACCGATCAGCTGGTCCAGCAAGCTGGATTATTTTAGTTGACAGAACAAAATGAAGTCACGATTGTGTTCAGTCGTGGTTTATTTAGTTATCTGCTAGGTCAGCAAAATTATGAATGGATGAAGTTTATAAAAAATAAAAAAGTTGTGTTGGCTTCCAACCATACTACTCCGTCTTACTGCACAGTGGTCTCACCAAAATCACCACCATCTGGCTTGAAAATTTAAACACTGAAGAGTGTGTACACTGAAGGATCCAGTCTTTTCTGAGGTCAGTGGGTGGGTGGCACTTTCAGCAAAGCAGCATGTTATTGGCGTGGAAACTAACGGGCTGTGTGCGCAACAGTAGAAACACAAATGGGTTTTCGGATTGAGGGTTAAGGCTCGAGGCTCAGTGCCTTGAGATAGCCCTAGCTTGCACCAGCAACGATAGTGGAGCAGCAGCTAAAGACCATCCTTCACCAACATTTCCTGTAATTACTTCAAATTTGTCATAGGCCTCTTTGTAACTTTGCCGACTACTTTCTTTCACATTCTTTCATCTAGTTTGGAGTGACTGCCTGATCTGGGAAAGGTCCTAGTAGTACCAAACAGTTACCACTTCTTGATTATGGACTTTACTGTGCTTCTAGGAAATGAGAAAGCCTTTCATGTTTTTGTATCCATCTCCTGACTTGTGCCTGTTTCCAACTTTATTCCTGAGATCTTTTGACAGTGCCTTGCCACCCATAGTTGATTGTTTGCTTATAGTTAGATTTCCAAGCCCTTGAATGCTCTAGGAATGGCTGTTCTTATGCTGAACTGATCAGAAGGATTATAAATGATCACAGGTGGAAGTCAGTTATCTTGGTGTGCAATGGATGAGGTGATTAGTTACATTTGATTGAGTTTGCAATTTGTTGTCCTTCAACCATTGTGTTTTTTTTTTAATTGATTTTTTTTAACTGTTGCTCTTATATTTTTCAGTTGACATTTGCACTGTGTAAATACAGCTGGAAAAATATTTTTCTGTATCTTTATATCAGGCAGCAAAGCAACAAAATAAGCATGTTTTGAAGGGGTGATTCTTTTCTACACCCACTGTACTGCCACCTCTATTTCTGTGTCACCTAAACACACAGCACATTAAATTAATATCAATATCAACTGCATGCTATAATGTTTGATGTCTTACAGTCTTAAAGTCAATTAGGCAGTGTTTCCAGACCTCTTTTTATGCTTGTTGCAGTCTAAAATGCCAAATATTTGGCCGATTAAAAAAAGAATTATGTATGTTGCAGTGAAGTTGTGGGAATATGTGAGGATTTGCAAAAACAGGTGTGCACATGTCTTCATCTTGATGTTCAACGTTTGCGCAGGGGACTGTCTGATTGCTGAAACCTGTGGCACACTATAGTGATAGGCGAAAGCTATGGAAACGTTGAGGTGATAGGTTAAAATCGCAAGGTTGCGCAGAATGCACAATGATTGGTTGAATTCATGTGAATTGCCACTTCCTGGATGGACACGTTAGGATAGATTATGGTCGTTTAATTTTTTAATCCTGTATGATAATATTGTGAAATGAGTGAATGCTGAAATGAGTACAATGCCCAGGCTGAACCAACTGATCAGTCACTGTAAGTAAAATGAACTGTTGGTGAAGTCAGGATTACTATTTTTAAATGCATTATTTGCTAGTAACATCTTAAACATTCTCAAGTTGCACACCTATCCTATTTGGATATATACACAAAATAAATTTATAATTTTCATTAAATAATATCCATAAAATATCTATACTACATCAGGGGAAGCTGGAGCCAGTCTCAGCTGACTTCGGGACTACTAAATAATATGTTGAATGTTCCCTATCACACGATCACTACCAACCAGAGAGGACGAAAGCAAGCATGGGCATCCATCAGGAGTGGCGTAACACATTTTGAAGAAAACGCTATCAAATGCCGCCCATCAAGAATGCGTGGCATTTGGCTACAACTGAATTGGGGAGATAAATCATGAAAAAATGAAGGAATAAATCAAATGTTCAGACAATCAAAAGAAAACATAGATCATCTGGCAGTTGCAAGGCTGATCCAATGATTTTATTAAGTAGCTGTGCGCAGTGACTGGAGTTTTCGATAAAGCTAAGCAGAAAAGGGTAAAGCTAGCAAGAAGGTCACACGACAGATAAACGGGGGTCGACTGTAATTCATATGTTACTTCCTGCTAACTATATTTCAGTGGATTGAAATTTCTTACCTGTTTTGAAGACACTCCACAGTTGTACAACCGAAGGAGAAGCAAGCCTGATGACACTTGAGCATTTTCATTTATTGTCTCTTAGATTGGTCATTCAGTTGCCGCATTCTTCACCCAATGCTAATGTTATGGTGGTGGAGAGAATGCATGTAACCATCATCTGCTTTGGTAATGCATTGGATATTGCTACTGGGAAAATTTTTGTAATCATTATTTTATCTGGGGTATGTTTTAAGCACCAAAAATCAATTTTCTGAGAAAACAATAAAACAAACAACAACACCATTACTTTTGCTGGTTGGTAGTTATTATGTGGCCGTAGTGGCCATACTGGATATCACACTGTGAAGAAAATTGATAGGCTTGTGTAGTTACACATTCCCAACCACCACACCAAAAATGTTGATCATCAGTGTTTTTAAGATAATGCATGCAATGCATCTATGGATGGTTGGACGAGTATCATGCATGATGATAACACCCCTGACACCCACTGGGCTGAGGGATGAAAGAAAAACAAAAGTAGAAAAGCCTATGACAAAAAATGGGTTGGATAAAGCAAGAGGTCACACCAGATTGAACATTGGTGTGACTTTATATTAATGTTTGGTGTTCTCTTACATGTGAATGAGACTTGAGGTAGTTGTATATGACAACAATGCGCTACA
This sequence comes from Tandanus tandanus, assembly GCA_039654325.1. Lineage (NCBI taxonomy): Eukaryota > Metazoa > Chordata > Actinopteri > Siluriformes > Plotosidae > Tandanus > Tandanus tandanus. The sequence continues at coordinate 6,214,661 of JBCNYH010000016.1, forward strand.
CTCATATCCTCATACACTCTCATGAACTCATCCTGTAGGTGGCGTGACAATAAGTTTGTCCCCGCCATTGCTCGGCTCTTGCACATGCCAGCTTTCTGAACTTTTGCATAGGCACTCCCTATGACCTAAGCCTGTGCGTGGGGTAGCTAATTTGCAAATGTGACCTTTGACCTTGACACAGTGGCCTTGAACATATAAAGTTTGTCCGGGCCATTGCTTGGCTCATATGCATGATAGCTTTCTGAAATTTTGCATAGGCACTCCCTATGACCTAAACCTGTGCATAGAGTGTATAGTTGGAGCACACCCTCCAGTTTCGGTCTGCCACTCCACAGGTGTTGCCCAGGACATCCATGTGAAGAGGCATTTCAGCCAAGACAGCCCCACAACATTCGGAGTCTTCTCGGGGTGAATCTTATTCCCTGGTGCTCTGCTGCTGAGGATCTTTTTGACTGCCTCTGCCAGGGTAATGGATTCATCTTCCCCTGAGTTGTCTTACTCTGCCTCCTTAGTGGAGGACATGGTGGCTGGATTGATGAGATCCTCAGAGTGCTCTTTTCATCGCTTGACTATATCCCCGGTCTGGATCACAGAACCTACCTTGAGTTTAACAGAAAGTCCTTATCCATGGCCTCACCGAATTCCTCCCATGCCCTGGGTTTTGCTTCTGTGACTACCAAAGCTGTTGCCTGTTTGGCTGCCCAATACCTGTCAGCTGCCTCAGGAGACCTCTGGGAGAACCAAGCCTCAAAGGTTTCCTTCTTTAGCTCGACTGTTTCCTTCACCACCAGTGTACACCGTGGGTTTACAGGTTGCTGCTGTGACAGGCACCGATGATCTTCTGGCAAGTTCCTGGAAGTCGCATCCATAATGGAGGCTCATGACATGGACCATTCGGATTTCATGTCCATATCCTCCCCAGGACGTGAGAGAAATTTTACCAGTCTTTACCAGGTCTGTCTGGTACTCATCCCTGCCATCGGATTCAGCTCACCACCGGGTGGAGATCAGTTGGAGTGTCTTAGACATACGGCCGCAGGTCTGATGATACGTCTACAAAGTCGATCATTGACCTTTGGCCTGAGATGGCCCAGGACCAAGTACACTTATGAACCCCCTTCTGCTTGAACATGGTGTTTGTTATGTAAAGTCCATGGCTAGCACAGAATTCCAATAACAAATCACTGCTTGGGTTCAGATCGGGGAGGCCATTCCTCCCAGTTACACCCCTCCAGGTCACTCCATTATTGCTCACATAGGCATTAAAGTCTCCAAGAAAGCCAGGTGATATGTGCTGCTGTTTGGAGCATAGGCACAAATCACAATCAAAATCACAAATCACTTTCCTTCCTGCAATTTGCAGTTGCAAAACCTATTTGCAGTTCCAAACCTATTTTCTATCAAAGGTATGAGAAAAGTGACCAAAATGTCAGTGTACACTGCTGGACTGACTGTTGAGGACGTGATTACTCCCCTTGTCCTTTACCTGACATGTAACCCCATACCATAAAATTAATGTTTTCTTCAGGCAGTATTGTTTGTCTAGAACAGCTCCAGACAAAAGTTCTAGCATTATCTCCTTGGTTAATGCAGTGTGGTTCATCAGAATTTTCCTGTAATCATGTTCTTTCTTTCTGTCTGTCTGTCTGTCTATTTATTTTTGAGGTGTTTGTCCTGGTTTGCCTTTTCTATATGGAAATCCTATTTCATTTAGCTGATTTCTTACAGCTGACTCCTGGTTTCTCTCCTGATTCTTTCACATTTTTCTTGATCCACCTGCTTGTTATACTTTCATGATCTTCCCATTTTGTTTATACTGGCACCAAATTTTATACACAGATAACTAGTAACTACCAACATCTTTTGTCACATTCTGTGTTGGATTTCCTTCTTAAAGGAAAATATATTTTTTTAATCCTGTCCATTATTTCAACTGCCAACTCTCAACCGATTGCCCATGTTTTCTGCAATTATCCAAATCCAATAGCTTGTTAAGATCTGTAAGCACTTTTTTAATTGCAGACTAAATAATTTAATTTAATTTGTTTGAGGTATGTTTTAATAAGCCACGATGTTGCCTCTTAAACAAAAATTTTGCCTCTTAAACAAAAATTGGTTTGGGTTATATCTGTGATTTGTTTATTTGATACAGGGAGAAGGGCGGAGATCCTTTAACTGTGGTGATTCCATAATTTCTACCAGGGGTTGTAGACATAGCTTGTGTTTTTGGTATAAACCATTTTCCCGGCTAAATGTTCCAGAAATGTAGTTCAAACATCTAGAGGCACAGGAGCAGAAAATGCTGTCTTGGACTGGTAGCCTTTTGTATTTTAAGAGGTGCTTTAGAAAATAGGAATGGTAAAGGAATGTAACTTTAACAATAACAATCCACAACTCATTTGTCTTGATTAAAGAGAGAAAATTACATTACATTTACAGCATTTGGCAGACGCTCTTATCTAGAGCGACTTACATTTATAATTTTTACACAACTGAGCAATTAAGGGATTAAGGGCCTTGCTCAAGGGCCCAACATTGGTGATAGTGGGGATTGAACCGCTGATCTTCGAATTAGTAACCCATCGCCTTAACCACTAAGCCACCACTGCTTTAAATTATTTAATCAGATATACCAAGTAGATCGGTGACCCAATAAAGCTTCCCAAATTTCAAAGGTAAATGGAAAAAAAATAAAAAAAATTTTATTTGAACACATGAAACTTCATTCAGTACAGTATTTATATGGATGGAAGTGGAGGTATTTGTGTTTCCCAGGAAATCCCCACAGCTAAAGCATGCTCTCACACGGAACGTCTCGGAGACTGCACAACAGATCACCTCAATACCTAAATATTCTCAGGCATATGAGTGCCTCTAGGTCAACCAGGTGATTATCTTTTCAGAGCAGAGCCTGTTGCTCCGAAATTTTTAATCCACTGCAAGATGGTTTTCCGATCTGGAATATTTTGGTTAAGTGGAAAACTGAAATGTCGATAACCGAGTGGTTGTTTGCGAAGAGAGCTTCGACAGCGTATGCACGGTGTCCTGATCATGACATGTTAGCGGCTGAGGACAGTTGGAGTTGGGCTAGCCAAAAGACCTTAGCACCGCCTCTCCTGCCTCACTAAGTTTCACGTGTGCAAGTGATGTATTAAAAAATGTACTGAATGAAGTTTCATAGTTTCATGTGTGCAAATAATAATTTGTTTATCTTTAACCTTTTTTTTTTTTTTTTTTTTTTTTTTTAAGTTTTTACATTCCCTTTTAATAAAGGAGGGGTGGGGTTTTTTTGGGGGGGGGGGGAAGTTTAGTAAAAGTAAAA